>OY740767.1:56186958-56573752 GCA_963513935.1 Aphrophora alni
CACAACTAAGATTGATATGTTAAAACATTTTCCAAATTGATCGCTTTTGAAAGAGCTAATATTATCAATATCATCAATAACTAAAAAGACCAAAGCAAATGGAACCAAATTAGTTATAACACATTATATATTGGCCTGCCTTTGTACAGTATTGTCATTCAAACTATTTAAATGGTCGATGTAAGGACCAACATAAATTACTAAATACTGTAAAATATTTATAAATGTATGTAGTTTTTTTCTTGGAATCAGCAAAACTCTCGTCATTACTTGGTTGAGGGGAGGGGTACTAAACTTATTCTGATAATACGTTTAAATACTACTTCTTACAATCCCATAAGTGAGATACACTTACTTTATGAAACAATAACTGTTGCAACTGGCACAGCGAATTATTGCAACATGATAAATTCTAATTACAAAATCCACAATCAGTTTTGGATGTTTTATATTGCATTCAATAATAAATAATGTACTTTTTATAAAGGAAAGCTATACTTTCACTATACTTCAATATTGTGTGTCTGTAATATGTAATACTGTAACATGAGGTTCATTTTAACTACATGAAATATAAAACAATATAAATGTAGAATTATGCAAAATAGATGATAGGTATCAATATAAATAATTTGTTGTGAAATTAATTATAACATTCGTGTGTGCCCGTTCGTACATATTATAAGGATATCTGTATAATATTTAACTATTTACGCTAATAATATAACGATACTTGTAATATTCAAGGACAAAGGGTTGTATTATTTTAAAATTATTGAGTAAAAGTTTACATATAGTTTCAACTTAAACCATAAATTGTTTAAGTAAAACTTTTGAATATTAACTGTATAAGTATTAGTTAATAAATCTCAATAAACTTTAATAAGAAACTTCCTCTAATTTTAATTCTTTGAGAACTATAGACAAAAACTGGATAATGGCATATGTAAGAAATTATTTTATTAAAATAAAATCTCTATTATTAATAATAATATTGTTTTAATTATTTTTTCGCCACTATCTCAATATTTTAATATTTGTGTCAATTAACTATTGGAAAAAAATTAAAAATAAAAATTGTTTACGTAATATAAAAATAAATTCAATTGTTATCCAGAACTTACTTACAGAAATATATAAATTGTCTAATAAATAAGGTTATCATTAACATTCAAAACAATTTGAAAACAAATAGTCGGAAAGATAAAATGTGTTCTAAAGTACGAATCTGGTAACTTTTTGTTTTGTTAGCTTTTTGAAGGTAATAGATATCTTCCATAAGTATTGACAGGTATGTGTAAAATGTGTAAGTCATTAAAAGTTGTCTGAACTATCGCAATTATTTAACGATAAATCTATTTCTAGAGTTTAACTCACACTCAATGTGAACAAGATAAGTTTAAGTTTAGTTACTAACAGTATTGTACTGATGATATTTTGATTTCAATGTATTTATTTCCATTAAAGTTCTAAATATTTGGTGTATAGAGATAACGATTTAGTTGTAGTTACATGGACTGGTTATCTTATATTATATTTGATATGTCATTTCAGTTATTATAATGTTAAGATATTTTCTGTGGCCTTTATTGGGAGAGACGTACTCCAGCAAATAAAATGAATAGCTCTACGATACATGAATTTTAAAACTGCAGTAATGAGGTCAATTTTAATTTGTTCACTTTTAGCCCTTATAAGGCACTTCACTGTTATGATCATAGAAAATTTACACACTTAAACAGTTATTGAACTATAAATAGTTATTGAGCTTGACTTGTGAGATAATGTTAGATGGAATTAAACTCAAACACGAAATCTCACAAAAATTACTTTTACCTAATCAAATTCGCTTCAACGACAATGCCGCCATGTATCGCTCAGGATGGTCACTTTGTAGTTGAAAAGCATTGTATTACGTAAATGTAATTTTTATGAGATCTTGTGTTCCAATTTATTGAGCTATCAATATCTAATGTCTTAGGACAAGTAACATTAAATGACCTTAAAAAACGTGGTAACTACTCGATACATGTTATTATATAACAACACACACACATACACACACGCACACAGTCATTGATATGTTAAAATGTCGCAATAATCAAGCAACTGCATGGGTGCATTAATTACAAATTCTTTTACATCAGCCTTCATAGTTATAATATATCTGTAGTAGTAAAATAATAATAAATCTTTATGATTTTCTTTCAGAATTTCATCATATTTCCTAAGCAATTGAAAAATAATAAAAAAATGATACTTGCTAGTCTATTATTACGATATTTTCACCTATCTTCTGTAATGTAGGCAAAGCTGTATCTAAACAGATTTGCTGTGGTTATCAATAATTTTTAACACATATGGTTTAAGACTTTGCTTAACACTTATGTTATGACTGAAAATTAATTATATACTTTTTAATAAAACTGAATCAGCTATACATTACGTACAGTCACTTACTTATAGAATTAAAAATAACACAAGATATGTTATTAATGACAAAAGATTCAATTACAACAATTGATCCAGCCAATTGTACATTAACAAAGAAATCAACAATAAAAACTATAGTAAGCGCAAACTAAGATGTCATAACAAAAGTTGACAAAGAACATTCCATAGATATAATCCGTAACAGAGAGTATAATACATGGTGCGTGATTTCATTATTAGTAATAAAATAACTAAATAATTTATATTCCTAATCAGATTTGTCAATAGTTTATGAAAACAGACGATCAACCGTTGCAAACTTATCATATAAAAACAATATAAAAGTTAAAAATCTAAGACTTCAATCCTAAAAGCAATCTCTAAATTATTACATAAAGTCGTAATCCCTATTGTTTCGACCATTAATTATTCTCATTAATCTCGACATGTAAATTGACTACATTTTTAGAACATGTAATATGTAAAAAAAATAATGGTCAATAAATAGTAAATATGATTTAATTCAGGATATATAAATATAAACATCAAGCAAAGATAGAAACTGCATTCCTTTGATATAAGTAACAGCAATGGGAGAGTTATAGAAAATATTATTATCTTGGATAAAAATCCAAATAAGAACAAATGGACAATAGATGCAGTCACGGAATCAAGTTACCATTTCATAACTGTCACAAAAATATATCGTTTTTTAATGGTGAAAGCTATACACAAAATGAATTTTAAACAACGAGTTCACCATTATGAGAAATAATGTCTGAAATATTACTAAATAAATAGAAAAAAAAAGTATCATAAACAAAATATCAAGTAAATATAAAGGAAGGATTACTATAGATATCCTATGGATGACTATAATTTATGTTGATTCAATGTCACTACAATCTAAAAAGGCACTCAAAGCCAGAGATGCAGCTTGATGGGAGTGTAACAAGTCCAGGTGGAGGACTGAGTCAGGCATAATCTAAGAGGACCATCCAGTTAGGACATCGGACACTAATCCCACTTCCATATCAGCCTTGACCAAATTATGGTATGGTGTTGGAAAAGAGGAAGGGGAGAGTGTTCTACTTCCCTTCTACAAGCATTCGGAATACTGGTTCGAAGAAGGTAAGACGAGTGTAGTATCATACCTCCACTCAAAGTAAAACCATTAGCAAGGCCTTACAGTTAATAAGGTCTTGAAGGCCTTGGTGTTAGACATGATATCTAATAGCATACAAACCGAGTACGTTTTCACTCGACCTTTTACAATATATCCCAACACACGGGAAAACTGGAAAGATGCTAAGCTAAGGGTACGACCAGAACAGCTTGTATTGTACACAGACGGATCATTCATTGATCAACTATCTGGATACGGTGAATAGTGTCATACCACTGGGAAACGTTTCAGGCTAGCTTAGGTAGGTATTGTACACTATTCCAAGCTGAAATTTGCACAATTTCAGTACATTATATGTACATCTAGGATTAGAAGATGACATCATAAGTAGGAATTTTCTAATACCTTTAAACAGCCCAGCACCAATTAAAACCCTCAACTACGTACCAGGCTGGTATGGGATTCCCTGCGTTCCCTATGTGTATGTCTGTCAATTTTTTACAATTAAAATTTTTCTACCCCTCTCCTGATACATGTTTTTTTTATCAAAGATCTACAATTTTAATTATAAAAACATTTGTGTCAAAAACTAATATTTTCAGAAAAAATCAATATTCTTTATTTAAAAATGGGTCTAAAATTAGCTTAATATACTGGGTTGCATTAGGCTATTTGAAATTTTTTTAAATGGAACTCAAGAACTTTAAAAATCGCGTTTAGAGGGCATTCGAAATTTTGATGTTTACCTTAACGGTCTAACCTCTGATGCAATAGCAAACTGAATATTCATTTATTGTTAACTGTAGGCTGATTTAACTAACATAACTGGTATATTAAATGTATATACTTTTATGGTAATTTAAGTAATTATTTTATAATTTATAAACAAATAAAATAAAAGTAAAACTTATTTTTGTTATTAAAACTTTATCATAACAATTTATAGCTATATTATCAGTTTTTTAAAAGAACCAACCAATGTAATATTCATACAATACGACATAATCCACATGTGTATAATTTTGTACAGTAATATAATACCTAATATTTCAGACATCAATATTTCATTTATTTTGTGTAGTCTAAGCAAACTAACTTTGGTAGTATAATTATAATATATATTGATAAATGGTAACCGTACAAATTTCTTCATCTTAATGTATGTAGAATTGAATAAGAAAAATGTATAAATTTATATCGTTCCTGAATATTCTGCAATGGGAAATACTCCATACAAATAGTTACAAAAGTAATTTTAAATATAATTGTAATTTTAAATATTAATTAAACTTATTCCTTCGTATAATTTACGATGTTAAATGGAACGTTTTTGAACTATAAACAAAAGCCGGCATATTTTTTTAATCTAATTATAAATTATTTTAACCAATAAAAAGGTCCCAGGATTATTTAATAAAAGATATTTATAAAAGACTATTCAGAGATTTTAATATATGCGTTAAACCAAACGCACAGCCATTTTCTAATCAATAATTCAACACAAACGTTAAATTGAAGAGTGATTAGTTATAACATTTATTACTGGTCAATATATTGTTTATATGTTGTTTTATGAAAATAGCGTAAATGGTCTCTGCTGTTAACGATAAATAGTAGGAGGAAAGGAAACATATTTTATTTTTGAACAGAAAATATGGCACAATAACTGTTAGGGTTGAACGCATTGTTACCTCCAGAAATTGCTCTATGAGGTGTAATCGATAAAGGATTTATTTGGGAAAACATTTCCTTTTGTAGCAGAAAAATATGAAATCAGACGGTCTTATTTTTATTTTGTTTGAATAACTTATATAATAAAAGAGCCAAGACAACTTGGAAGCAGTTTAAATTTTGTTATTAGTAATAACTAAACTGTATTTTAATGATATTTAATTAACACACAGAATGCAACTGGAGTAGAGACTAAATTTTTATGAAGATGGTGTAAGCTGATGATATTAGCAGAGTCTCAAAACGTTAGCGTCTCTTAAGTTTTTTTTTATATATATAGAGGTTTGGCAAAATGCGTATTTATGCACTCGTCCCTTATGGACTTATGAGTCGGACTCTCCCAAAGGAGCCCACTAAAACCATCCTCTTTGCCAGGCTTTTTCCCCACTCAGGGACCGCTCTCGCATTACTTCGGATGGCGCCTGCTTTTAGCCTATCTGTGGCTCTTCTTCTCTCGCTGCTATGGGTCTAGCCAGCCCTCATACTTCTTGCACCTCAGTACAAATTCAATGTATTCTGCAATTGCCACCCAGCGCTCTCTGCACGTCAACATCTCTCCAGCTATAGTCCCAGTGGCTAGTTCTCCCTCCATGTCGCTAATGCCTCGTCGTTGTTCTACAAAGCAGTCGCATAGCGGCTCTGAGGTTACTTTTAATTAAAATTAAGGTAATCACTTTTTTGAACAGTATTTGAAAATTTACCGCAAATGTTTTAAACTTTTTCACTTTTTTATTTTGACGAAAGAGTTTTGGACTAAACAAACCAGTTGAATAAAAATTACAGTCTAGGTTATGATGAAGTTTGAAACTATTCTAGTGTTCAGACGTGAAGAAACACAGTGATGGTCTCTGAGCGCAAAGAAGTGTTGTATCCCGTGTCGTCTTAGGATTTGATGATGTTAATGTGTTAGTATAGTCATAACGAAAAAGTTATAGGAAAATTATATACAATAAAACATAAATAAAAGTGTTTTAATTTTACAAATTTAATGTTTATTGGGAAGATGCCCATCATTAGAGTCAACATTTCTTTTGAAATTTATAAATATAGTACGACGATGTGTTTTCTTTTGTAGTTTTGTAAATGTGGAAAAATTTTAATTACACAGAAATATATTTTTTTATATTCCATCACTTAATTAGTTGTTATAACCATTTAAAAAAAGTAAATTAAAACAACTTAAATGTCATTCATATATATATATATATATATATATATATATATATATATATATATATATATATATATATATATATATATATATATAATTTATATATATATATATATATATATATATATATATATATATATATATAAACCCAGTCATTTTAAACACATAAGTGATCATTATTTATGGTAATCTTCATACGTTTTTACAATATATTAACATGGCACCCAATAAATGTTGTTCTATAATATTTAAGTAATTATATAAAAAAGACATTGAATACAATAACACAAATTGGAGCAAAATTAAACTAGCTCTAATTCGTTTGACCTCAAACATTGAAGTTGGTGGTGATTTAGCCACCATTGGCCTCCACCTCCCAAACATATCACGTATGCGCGCGACGGACTTGATATAAATAACGCTTTGATAAGGTCACCGAGAAAAATATCAGACAATTATAACCATATCCGGACAGACAAACAACATTTATAGACTGCCGACAAACCCGATTCCCAAACTCAAAAACGAAAACAAACCTTTGCAAGGACAGCAGGAAATTACCTGTGCAGACATTCATTAACATTAACATACCCGGTAAAACAGTTCAGGTTAGACAATGTAAACTGCATTCCACAGGTGCCTTGCGAATCCCATTCCCAGGCTATGAAACGTAAACAACATTCAAAGACGCAATTCCAAAAAACTGCATTATCTGCCCAGGGTGAATAGTGATGAGATGAATATTTATGCTAATGAGATGATATTTTTTTTGCAATAATTACAGTTAAAAGGGCAATATTTCAAAATAACTATGTGAGACTCTTTTTTTATTAACTCCTCGAAATAAGCGACCAGTGACATAAAAGAAAAAAAACATTAATGAAAAAAATTGCCACAAAATGTTATCAAGAGGGAATTTTCGACTCATTGGGTATAGAGGGTGAGGGGATAGTAATATCGAAAAAAAAATGTTCACTGTATAATTTATATATAGTTGCGTTGTTTTATATAGTTCAGTTCTATAGGTAATGTCTGTATAATAATTATGTCATTTCGCTTAATTTTATTTGCCTGTAAGCACAACAGATAAATCATAGAAACTTGTTTTAAATAAGCACTTAAATTTAGGTTAGGTTAGATTAAGGGGTAAATCGTTTAACACCTTCACACATAAATAGCACACATAAAATAACACAAGTTTGATGAAAATATTGGCTCGATTTTACGCAATAAGAGTTGGAATATATATGATGACAAAGTAATGGAGGTAGGCGTAGAAATTTGATAGGTGGTTTTTGTGCTTCATTTTTTTATTGTTCAGTCACCGGAACGGTTGTTGACTTTCCAGGAGCAGGTTTACCCTCTTATTTCACATATTCTATTACGGTCGCTTATTTCACAGGTAGCTCGTATTATTTTAGTTTGTTATATTGAGTTTTAATATAAATATGGTTGTAACATGTGGATTATTTAACCTTTAAAATAATTACTAATAATCTAGTTACCATATTACATTATGTTAAATTTAATTTACCAAAGACGCCATCCTAAGTGATACATGAGCTACAGTTACAAAACTATAACTTTTATAGTTATAGAAAGTAACTTTAGTTATAGAACTTTATAGTTTTGTAATTGTAGCTCATGTATCACTGAGGATGGCGACTTTATCAATGAAACGCGTTTGATTAAGTAAACATAAATTTTGTGAGATCTAATGTTCGAGTTTTTTTCTATCTAATATTATCTCACAAGTCAAGCTCAATATTTATTGACAAATGATTCATTGGACAAGGCCTTGCCATTTATTAACTCAACTTGCAACCTCATCAAGCACATTCACATTACACAAGCTTACATATTGGGGGACTTGAAAGTGCTGATTAATTCCTAATCTTGATTCCGTACGTAAACAAAAAAAAAACGTGAAACAGTTAATGGCAAGTGAGTTACATAAAAAAAAAAAAAAAAAAAAAAAACCGTAAATTAAGTGCAAAACGTAAAATTTTCACCGATATCATAGGAACATAGGAATGTAAACTTCAACAATGGAGTTTGCTTAGACAAATCTTGCCGCCGTACAATTTCATGTAAACTTAAAACCAGGTAACTTAAAACTTTCAGATGACTTGAATTATCATATATCAAAGAATAATGTGTTAATTGGTTAAGTTAGTCATAATCATTGCGGTTCAATTTTAATTTTACAATATTTTATCAAACCTTAATAACCTAAATGTAATCAAAAACCATAGCTGTTTTAGATTTTAACTAAAACTTATGAATTTTAATAACACATTCTTTTAATTATGTCTACAATAAAAGTAATTAAATATCTTGAATCAATTAAATTTTTAATAAACTCAACATCATTTTTGATGTTAACGATTTAAACTTTATATAAAGACCATTAAATTTTATATCTGCGTTTCTAATAATTTAGCCTTATTTTCAAAATCTTCAAATCATTCTAAACATTTTATTATTCTGACTTGCTATTCTAACAAGCAAGATATATTATAAGAAATTGTATTTACATGGAAATTAACCTCATGTACTCTTTTACATTATAGGTCAGTTTCTTGAAATTTACCTGAATGAAAAATATTACCAACACAACTTTGAAGGGTTATGTTTTTAAATCATGTTGTCAAAATGCACGTGTAAATAAGAAATAAATGCACTTTAATTTCACATGATTAATTCATTATTATTTATGTAATAAAGTTCTAAAGCATCCTTTGTTTATTTTACAGAAGATAATTAATCTGGTCCAAGAACCAGGACCCAAAAATTTCAATTACCAGAAATTCAGTTACAACTTCTGCAACAGCTCAAACTTAACTGATCATGTTTGTGGTAATTATCATCTAATTATATGTGTATTTAATTGTGATTGTAAATTATTTTTACAATTGTCTATTGAAAGTTTCAATGGGTTAACCCAAATTGATTTATATATTATAATCAAATTACGAGATTTATTTAATTAGGTAGCTTGAAAATTTTCGGCTCTCAGTCCTTTAAGGGATTAAATCATTGAAATTTCTATTTTAAAATCAATATTATCCTTTTCTTAAAAAAATCAACAAAATTTAAATATATATATTTTTTAAACGGCTGAGTCATTGGCGTTATTATTATTTTTTTTTATGTACTTTCTTGAACCATAGTTTTCACATGATACTCCCATACGGGTCTAGTCACCATCTAGTTAAAAAGATATGAAGTTCTGGTAACGCCCAACAGGGCTACAAAGAAATATAATAAATCTTTCATACTTGGAATACCAAATATTAAAATATAATTAATTTAGCTATTAAACATAACCACATAATTAAAATCTGTATATCATATATTAATTTACATTTATAATAACGGTTGAATTCCATCAATTTCGTCCTTAGTCACGCTGTCAGATAACTCTGAATTTGATTTTCATCAATGTTATCATTTACATAATTGTTTAAGTACTCAATTTCCGTTAACTCGGCCTCATTTATAATTTAATCGTGTTCTACCTTTAAAATATGATCACACCACTTTTTTCATAAATCTGCACCCAGTTTTACTAAATTTCTCATTAGCCATTTTGTAACTGCATTGATGTGATTTGTTATATTTTGTGTAGTGAAATCACGTTTTTAAATATCCCCCAAATTAATGGGGGATAAACCACGCAATCATTAACTATGCAAGAAATATAGTTCATATTAGAGGTGAACCATCACAACTAAAGGGTTCATGTTTGCAAAAACCAGAAACAGCAAATCTCATTCAAGACACAACACAAAAAATCTTTTCCCAAAAAGACATAATATTAGGATCACATGAGATAAAATACATTGAGCCAAAAATGCTCACACAAACTCCACATCGGCTTTGAACCTACAAAGAATATTGTGGATCAACGAGGCATACACACATGGTATGCAGCATCACAGAATACTCCCATTAAACTAAAAATCATAAACCCTAAAACCATTTCTACCTAAATGTAAAAATCTACAAATTTAAAGCGAATTACATTTGATGAAAAAAACGATCCAACAACACTTCAAACTGATAATGATTCACCAAAGTCGGCAAAAAATCGAAATATATTTTACCATAAAGACGAAATATCGAACTTCGAAAGACCTAAGAGAGACCAAGATCAATGAGATATTTCTTTGATTTATAAAGAAACTGAACCATTGACATATGTTTTTTATTTAACCATAAATCGCTTTATGTAAATGTATATCTCTCATTTAATATAAATGGCACAAATGTCGTTTGAACCTATAATTAGGTATTTCACGAAAGGGAGAACTAGACACACCATTATAACTTCATTTAACCCGTAAAATTTAAGAGGTTATGTATGGATAATTTCTACAAGATTTTACAAGATTCTACATATTACAGGCAATTTTCAGGATGTACAAGTATCTGCCGATACATTTTACTAATATCTGCGGTGATAGCAATGGGGTTTAGATGAATATTAAAAAGAATCTATCCTATCTCCTTCTGTAGTTTTGAAGCAGCGAACATTTTGTCACCGAGAGACATGTCATTTGACGTTTTAGCTGAAACAATAAACAACGTCAACATTTTACTGTATTACTTGATTTCATAAAAAATACCAAGTTGCGGGATTGTATATTTCGGATTTGCGTTATTGGGTTTTACCTTCATGCGGGCTAATATTTTATAACCATGCCCGACTGATATTTAAGATTTCAAAGTTAATCCCACTCCACTCAAAAGAGAGTCACGGTGTATTTTAGAACATATACTTACATTCATGATTATATAATAGGTTTGTCCAGATACAAGGACTCGTAAGTTTAAAATATAATCAACCCTATTGCATTCAGAAAATAATATCAATAACACAGTGAATCAACATAACCCATTACTTTAATTTCAGAATTGAATAAATACATTTAATTAATATTTAAAAACCGCTAAACGTTGACTATTTTGGTGAAATTCTTTTATTATATTTCATACAAAACTTACAGAAAAACAGGTTAGGAATTGTTGGATTATATGGTTTCCATGAGTTTTTATCGAATTTTTTATTCTTTCATATCTACATTTATTTAATATTAGGCTATCTATAAAATCAACAGTAAATATTATATTAATATTTCTATTCTTTTAAAGAACTTTATTTTATATACTGCGACAAAAATTAGAACAATTTGTATCTATTTGATAAATATACGAAATGCTTATAATGACTTATAGTAGGTCGAACTAATATTTGTATTGTTAAATCCAGTTAAATTGAAACTTAAGTATATGAGTTTACTTAGGACAATGTCCTACTTTAACATAAATGGAAGTGTCTATCCTATTATCTGAATTATTTGAATAAAATGGACAAAAAAGTCAAGCAATAACTTTTATTTGAAAGGGAATGATTCTTGAATTTGAATGTGGAAATTGTTGCCTAGTGAATTTTTTCAACCAATTGTATTACATAACTACGGTTTGCCAGTAATGTTTCTAGAATAGATATGTACGGCGTAGGAAATAAGACAACAATTAACACGATTATTACAATATTTTAATGAGTTAATAAACGTAACTGATTACACTTAATTAAGTAATGAATATTTTAAAATCGAATAAGGTGTTTTTGTTAAAAACATAGAATTACGTATTTATTTAGTTGTGAGAAGTTTCATTTTTTATCAAAAACACGTTACTTATAATGATAAAGTGATTGAATGTTATAAAGAAAATATTTTTTAAATAAAAAATTAATATTAAAGTAGTGTTATTTATTTCTTATACCTTGTATTTATTTCGTCCTGTAGAAAATGTTTTTGGCTTAAAAGTGTTTTACAGTGTTATTTCTAATTTTATAACCAAACATTTAATCTTATGAATTTATTTTATTTGTATTGTTACAATATAAATGTTGGAATTTAAATCTACATTTTGTTTGACATATACAAATATTTAAATTAAGAACACACATTCTGGGGATTTGTAAATAATTCCAATTGATCATTTATGAGTTTTTATTTATTTATTTTGCATTATTCGTTCACTTCGAAAGATAAATAGGAGTAACGTAAAAATACGCAGAAACATAAAAAGAACAAAAAAAAACAAGAATTGGCTTTATATTTTTTTAATTACACGAACTCTATGCAAATGAATTTTATACTTCGTTGTGGAATGAAGTTAACGTAACTAACAGAATGTAGTTAGAGAAATTTCATTAAACAGACTCTCTCCAATCATGTTCTCTTGGTGGGGCTGTTATGAATGATTAATAAATATAGCCATTTAACGTTAGATAAAGACTTTTAAAGAATGAAATATATTAAAATCTGCAATCTTGTTGTAAATATTTAGTACTTTACTAACATAATATTTGCGAATATATTTAAGTTTTATGTGCACTTTAGGTCTGCATCAACTCTACAAATCTGTGTACAGAAACTAATATTATCAGCCTCAAATTTAGAAAAGAACATGGATGGCTATACGATGTTAATATCGTAAGGAATATAACAGAAACTCAGCTCACAACCCAAATTGTGGTCGTGGAGAGAAATATGTAGTTAAAAATTATGATCAGTTGGTATATTTTATAAAGACTAAATAATAAATTCTATTTGTATAGAATACCAAATTTAATAAGCAGTCAATTAATTGAAATAAGTGAGTTGTTAGTTTTCCTTTACCACCACCCACTGAAGTTTAGTAGCACTATTTAAAATCATACTTCTACATCAATTAAATTATTTATATTTATAGGTAATTATTTATACTTTTTATTGTCAAAATTATATTATAACTGAGAGTCATTTCGATTTAATAAATCACAGATTTTCATCGGTCATTGTGACCACCTCCCGAGTAATTAGATGTAAGGGAATAATAAGGGAGAACTAAATAAGTATAAATAGGTGTGGCTACAAAAGGGGAAAATACGTTGTGCACATTGAAATCATACTAACTGAATTAAAATCTTGACTGATTGATTGAAATTTAAATGCAATATTAATATTATTTTATACAAACAGCAATTATACATTGTGTTACTACTTGTGTAAATATAATTTTAATAAATTAGTTTACCCAAAAATTAAAAACGAAAGTTGTACGAAACTATTATATTGAATACAACAAAAAAAAAATACATTAATGAATTTAAATACGTTTGAACCCTAGGTACAATGAAGTGGCTTAAATGTTATATTAATTTATCGAGATCAAACATTTTTATAAATGACAAATATTAAAAAAATGAATACAATTTAAAATAACATATACAAATGTATTGGCTATAGATGTTTACACGGTAAGTCATGGATAAAAATGCAATTGACGGACAGAGAAGACACAGAAATCATATATAGGCCCACTTTGTTGAAGTAGATGTGATTCAATTCTTGTGAAACTCAGAATTGATTTTAATATATCGCAACAATTTTTCTTTACTTTCTACGTGAAAAAGTCCATCATTCTACAATAAGTTTTTGGCTTTGTGACAAAAATAAGTCCAAAGTGGTGTGATAAGAAATTAATAGCTGGAGATTTTGAACAATTGCCAGTTTTCTTGGGCAATCACCTCATTCGTACTTTATTACAGAGTAACACCGCAACGATTCCACTATATATAATACAGCTGTTGTTATTAATTTAACTAAACTTAACTATTCGCTCAAGTTTAACATTTGTTATATTCATAAATCAATTGTAACTGTTGCTTTATCACCTATTCATTTACTTGTTCGTAAGGTATTGTGATGATTTTTAACATTTTAAATCACATATTTGATTTTTAACGACAATTTCAGCCATCTGGGGCAAATATTGACCATTTTAAATAATTTATGTCTATTTATCAGAAAGTGAAAGTTAATAACGTATTACTGAAATGTCCTTTTGATTGAACACCTTTAACTAACTGTTATGATTTTTTTTAGTTGTTCAGAGAAATAATAAATCTGAAAAAATGGGACAGGGTTTGTGAGTGAAAATAAAGTACCATGGAAGCGCCATTGTAACATATAATCTCAAGGATAGGAATTCTACATGTAAACAAATATTCTATTCTTGAAAAAATCAACTTACCGGATAAGTCGTGTAAACCATTATTATTTTAATTCATACTGAATTAATGAATTAAATTAAGTGTGGTTCACTTTACACAAAAACTCAAACTGTATTTATATTTTCGAAATGTGATGTAGAATGGAAAGTCAATAACTGTCCACTCTACACCTCGGAAATTGAAAATAACAGAAACATCTTAAAAATAATGTTGTAATATGTTTAATATTATTTATAATATTAACTTCATTTAAAGCACTTTATTTAAATTTGTCACTGGTTTTGGCCCTTTACAAATTTTTATAAACAATAATTAATATCACTAAAAAATAATGTTTTAATTGTATTTCCTATTTTAATAAAATTTCACCAATACACTTCAGATATTTTCTAAAAACAAAAGAAACATTAATATTAAACATACAAAATTTAAAAAAATTAAACATTACATATAACAAGTATGTATATGTATATGTCTTACATACATGTAAAACCTGAATTCGATTCATACGGACTCTGTATACATATGGATGTTTTGATTCATATATACAATCTAATTTCAAAACATGTGTTATCAGAACCCTAATATGTATATTTTTAAACAATCCTATCAAATGTCCAAAGATTTTTTAAATACCAGTATGACACGTTTGCAATAACTAGCAAAACATAACTATTAATTTAGTTTATTTCTATTAAATTTAATCTGTTTATTATTGCTGTTTATTCATATTCGATGGTTTAAGATAATAGGAAAGTTGTTAGATAGGTACAACATAAAATTAGTATTTTACATTTATAGTAATTACAGATTATTAAGTTGTGGGCCTATCTTTTGTATCTTTACTTATTAAACAATGTCTAAAAATGTCCGGAGATTATATTAATATCCATGTTAAAAGTAGAAAATAAGATATAATTTAAAATAAGTTTTTAAGTAATTGACTTTATTTTTTAATTTTATAGTGGTAAAATGTGTTAAATATTCTACACTCTAAGTGTAAGAAAATATGCAGCATTTCACAACCAAATTAGGTCAATTGTAATTCAGTAAATAAATACTATTAACAGTTTATGTTAAGAAGGACTTGCACAAAAGTTGAACGTTAACATTTTACTGGGATACCTCTTGGTAAGAACAATACAATATTATATTAGTAACAGTCATGTTGATATTGAAAATTTTAGTTTTTTACGGACCACTTTGCCCACCATACTTTAGAAAAATGGCACTAGTGTGAATATCCATTTTGAATATCTGGGAGCAGAAGTAATAAATTTAATTGAGATTATTTTAACTATCTAATATTAAGGAAGGGATATATTTAGGTATTGGAGGATAATAATATAATAAGTAATGATCAATGTCTGAAATATTATTTAAAATTCCTATTATGAAATAACAAAATTTTACGGTTTATGTAAAAAAAATATTACATTTGGTATGGATGTAATTTAACATGATTATATTATTTTATGTTAAATATGAATATCTAATTTAATATAAGACAATTCTTTATACAACAACTTCCTTGTGAGAAAATATAAATAGGTTTTGTATTATCGTTCTAACTATCTAACTAGTATTGGGTGTGTGACAAAAATAAGGCTGAATGGGTATGATAAGAGACTTAAATGCTGGAGACTTTGGATAGCTGCCAGATTTTGCGGAGAATCACTTTTAAGTAAATTGTCATTGATTATAATAGAAATGATTTCAAATAATATTTATGTTACAGCCTCAGGTAGTTATTAAATCAATTAAACCTATTCATGTACACACAGATATAGTCTATATTTTTATAGCGAGTGAGTCTCAAGTTGAATAAGTATCAATTTTTGGTGCTTGAAAACTGAGATTAAATTTAGATAAATATATTTCATGGTATCACTGTCTGATAACTGGAGGCTTTCCTAATTTGGTTGGGTGCATATTTAGCTAAAAAGTGTCTGTACATTATCCTCCTGACATTGAGGTTAGGTGATATAAACAGTTTATTTGGATTTTTTCTAGAATAATAGCTCTCATAAGTAGGAAAACTCTTAAAGTGTTGTATTATTTTTCACTTCACTGTATGTTCTCAGCATTTTGTCTTGCGACACCACTTTTAAGTCGGGTATTTTTCTCTTTAGACGAATCCATACCTCGGAACCTCCGTGTAATAGTAAGAAATAGGAAAAAGAATGTTTTCTTCGACTTTCACTAGGATGGCCATATTTACCATATCTTCGTTTGTCTTTTTCAATTCTGGATGAATGAGTCATAGTAAGAACTGCTGATGCTTGATGTTGTCACCCATATTATAACATTCTTGAAAAAGCTATTTCCGATACTCTACATTTATTACTTTGCATGCAACGAAACAGTCTACAACGAAATACCAAGATGTAGCTGTGGTTGCTTATTCTAAGAAAACGATTGAAAGAGAGAACTGATCAAAAAATGAATGATTTATGTTCTGATTCATCATTGATGTTAATGTATGAAACTTCCCATTAGGAACTACTAACTTGTACCCATATAAACAATTTACTTATAACTAACATAATTGTGTAGGTAATTTAATTTTAACCTTAAAACCTACATCACCTTATATATTATGTAGATAGTTGCAGACCGGCTATTACAACGTTTTGACTTGCATGCCTATTTTCTTTTGCACGCATACATAAAATTACTTCAGATGGAATAATAATATTTAATATCAATAGTATGGTCTCTTGATGGGAAGCCAAAATATAAGTTTTTATCTGAAAAATTCGTTCAAAAATTGGAAATTTAAAATAAACATTGTTTTAAAAGTAAACACTTCTTAGTGGTGTTTACTTGCCATTCGCACCGGGAATTATCCGTAAACTTCACACTGACGAAATTTTGATGTCACAATGATGTTGTTGTGAAGTCAATAATATAACGTCATCAAGGTCGTCATGTAATGTCATCAAGGGAACGTTATTCTGGGACACCTCAGTCGCATTGGCATACACATGTAGTGACGATATTATAGTGACTTCAAAATGTGTGTGTTTGTTGACGTAAAGAAGTGTTGTGACGTTATGCTTTGAATTCTTGGGTAGTTTTAGCGTATGTAGTGACGATATTATTATTTGATATCACAATGGTAGACTGAATCTGCATAGATGTATAGTGGTGGGGTTGTGATGTGAGTTCCCTGTAGAATTTGCACATGTAGTAACGATATTACAATGTGATGTCACAATGATGTATTGAATACACTTACATGTATAGTGACGTTACTACGTGATGTTATAATTACTTTAAGGTATCAATACTATGTATTTCTATTTTATTATAAATGTTAATATATGATGCCACAACTATCTATATATCATAATATTGTCATCTCTATTCTATTTTAAACACGTTGAAGATGAATTTATTCTATTTTAATGTTAATGTTACTATATGATGTCACAATTACGTAGCGAATACGTAAATGAGTTTGAGATATTGTGTAAGACATCGAGCATTTTCCTTCATATTGTCGGCGATATAACTATCACCTCAATAAAACATTGCGTACCAAACACGGTTTCACAATCAAATAAATAAGAAAATAAAAACAATATTGTCACATCCATCTGCATATGGAACTGATTATTATAGTTTTTAAATTTAAATATATATATATATATATATATATATATATATATATATTTATATATTATCAATGTTAAAAATCTCACTCATTCAATGAGATACTTTCATGGGACTTCCAAATAAATACACTTCAGTAAAGACATAGGTTAATACACCTCCTTTAACCTTAATGTTATTAAATCCAATTATTATCGTTATTATTTTTTATCAATAATGCGCTAACTTCGGGCAGAATTTTGTCGATTTTAATTATATTATTTCTAGTTCTAACTTAATAGAATACTGGCGGAAATATATGGACGGACATTTGGATAACTTTCTGATATTAAACTTGTATCATCTTTGTATAGACTAAGGTGAACGAAAGAAATTTATGAAGACGCACCGAGGAGCCATTACTTCTTTGTAGCCAAAGTACCCAAATGGAGATATAATATAAAAAGTACCTATTTATTTACCGACAAAATTGATCTCATTAAACGTTTTGATAAGCACCGGTAAGACTAATTAAAAGGAGTACCGTCATCCGGCAATAATAATGCTGAAGTAAAGCAGCAGCTAGAGACATAAATATTTCCTTGTGGCAAGAAAAAGTATTCGTAAATTTTAGGACTATAGAACTTCTATGAAATAGGTACCATTAATTTCAATGTTATTTAGAAATATGAGTTCATTTAATCAACATGTATTAACTATGAATATAGCGCGATGGAGGGAAATTCACAAATGAATATATCGTCAAATTCTGTACGGTGATGTAGATACAGAATGATTTCTCCCTTAGCAGTCCATATAGTCTATATTTCAAGGATGTACTAAATATATATGTAACACACCTAATAAAGTATATGTTACGTTATGCCTATTTTACTCTAATTACTTAACTATTAAATAAATCTTAATATTGATTAATCAACTACCTTTTTGTAATTCTAATATTAATAATGTTATTTTAAAACATTCCTTTTTGATAGATTTCCGTTTGTCTCAACATAGCAAAATAAATGAATATTAGTTATTGTATCCAAAATTATATCATAAATATTAGTATAACTGTGTATCTTATACATACATTGTTGAAATTGTAAATAAACTAATTGTGTGTTAATACTATTACTTTTAGATGTAATTAAAACATGCAGATATCTAAGTAATAAGTAATATAATAACGCAATTATTATTATACAAGACGCTAAACCATAAATCCATTGTCAAGGTATTGAAAAATTACTTTCTTTTCAAATAATCAAATACAAACAATAAACTAGAATAATTTATTTTGTATTATTCCAAGATGGATTTGATTTTAATGTGGCTGGCTTTTAAAAGCACAAAGAGTTTCTTTTTCAATTCTTATTTACGTTGTTACTTAAAAAATACAATTTGAAAATTGTAAATTCTATTGTTTAGTTATTGTTCAGTTATTATATTTTCAGTTAAGTAATAAACCCAAATCTTATAAAAAAAATTTGATTTGTGACATAATTTTGTAAAGTACTGATTACATGATAAACATTGTATAATATTTTATACGCAAAGTCTGCTGTTTTTATATCTATATTTGAATAATCTCAATTAGGAGTTTTATATTCTTTTGAATAAACAGTTTTAAATAATATCTAAAAGCTTTATACAATTCTTTCTATGGGTAAACATGATAACGTGCTGATAATAAGATATTTAGTTATCATGGATTTAATTTTATTTACTTGTAATATAACAATTGATGACTTGAATTATTTAATTTATATTTTAAATAAATTATTTTATAAGATATATTTTTACATAAGTAACAAAATATTATATGAAATTGTACGACTAATTCAGTAACAAATTTAGTTTTCATGCATACTACATTCTTTTAAATTGATTTAGGTGTTAAATAGTGCAATAGCATTTGTTATATTATTGATTATTTTGTAGTTATAGTTATGAAGCGTCTATGGAAATATATTAAACAACTGGTTATCTGACATTCATTTCCGATTTGTAAATTGCATAAAAAAGTGTATAATAAATATTATGTAGGTACAAACAAAATTTTATTTTAATTTACAACTCATTTCTTCAGCAGGCACATTATGAACTTACAAAATATAAACAATAATAATTCTTTAAAAGCAATATTATAAGGACTTGAACAGGTTTAGGACTTATTTACTTTATACAACATTTTATAAGAAGGCAATACATGGAAGCTTAAGAGAGAAAAGGCTCTTAAGTCTTCACAAAAGATGATTAAAATGATGATGTTGTGCTTATAAATAAGAAACAATGTATAAAAGAAGCAACGTAATATTACCTTAATTTAAAAAACCATCAGTGGTTTGTATAATTGAAATTGTGAGAACTTAGGATTCTGAAAAACCTTTCATGAGACTTTGTTATTTTAAAATATTAAATCTTTAAGTATATTAATTTCCAAATAGCTGCGTTTTCGGTATAAGGAATTGATTAACACATCTTTAACACAGAGATATGTTTGTGGTTTAAAATAAATCATTATAAATATAACGTAAAATATATGTTTACCTTTACATTTTCATGCACCCACATATATCAACATTATAAGTAATAAGAAATCTATTGGGTTTTATTTTCAATTTATTTAAGTAAAGTTTTTAAATTTTAGTTTTCAAGTTTTTAATTATATTTTTATAAATTTAAACCTAATTATAATATATTATTTCTTTGAAATAAGTAGTTATAAAACCTTCAAACAAATGTACTCTTTCGTAGGTATCATAAAGGTTCAATGAATAGTAAATATTTTGAGGTTATATAACAACTATTCCTTTACACAATCCTAAATGTCTGAACTAATATTGTTATTTTTGCTTAAAATATGTGTTACGGTTATTTTGTACTATTTATGAAATTACTAATGTAATTAATGTATCCTTTATTACATTTTTCTAAGGAAATATTTAAACCCAGAAAACCGTAAATAATATTTTGTTAATAACAAATTACCACATAATATTTTTTTGCGGCCTTATAAATCTAAACTTCCTTAAGCAAGAATTAGTAGCTTCAAACTTCCAGAGGAGTTATCAACCACATTAAACTTTCTTCTTCTTCTTCTTCTTCTTCTTCTTCTTCTTCAATAACAACTACTTTCAAGATGTAAAGCACCTGAAGGTAAAACGAAGGTTTGTGGGCACATTCAAACAAGATTACAGATTTAAGATAGTCTTTGGCATCGGAACAATAAATGGAAGTCCATTATAGTTAATTACTATATTTTACATCTTGATATATTTTCTAACAAGTTATGATTTTTGAAACATCAAATATGAAAAAAAAAATTATAAATGATAATTTTGTTAACTGATAGATAAGCTTAAATGACATATTGTTCCGGGGTATTGAAACAAAAATAAGTTTTTGTATATAACAATTGAATCTTACACGGCTTGTCGAAATGATACGTAATGTTGTTAATTTACCCATTTTTTTAAATATTAAATTAACAGGAAAATTATAAGTCAAATGCGTTATTATGAAAGGTAGTTTTTCTAATTTCTTGTATTTAATAATTATTTTGAATTCAATTATAAATTAAATAAATTTGTAAATTGCAAACAAAAATGTCATACTAGTATTGAACATATACAATAACTATTTTTTTCTAAAGCCAACTACTTTTTTATTGACCAATAAAATTGATAATATTCTATACATAATTAACAATAATAAATTTACCCTTTGATATAGTTAATACTCTAACTTATGCATAGAGCGAAAGTCTTTTCCTAACCAAAAACCAAAAAAAAAAACAATTTGTTTTTTTTCATTCTGATATTTTTTTATTTCTTGAAAAATTATACGAGCAATATGTAAAGCTGAATATTGATTTACAGCTCCTTAACAATAAGTAAAATATAATGTCATCTCATTATTTGTAATAAATATCCATTGATTGTACAATAAATTAAACAGGATAATAGTGAAACACTTAAAGCTAATATCTGTAATTAATATTTTTATCAAGTCAAAGTGTCGTTTACGTTAAATATAAAGGCACCATAGGAAGCATAAAACTGTATCTCAGTGGGACAATCACAAGCAAATTGCAAACTAATTAATGCAAAGAAGGTTAAAGTAATTTGCATGACATTTTGGTACTCTCAAAGCACTTTTAAAGAAGACTTCATTTCCAAACAAACTATAAAAAGATTTTAACATTTGATATTCTCAAAGTACTGTTAAAGGAATGCCATTTTACACTTTACAGTTGTTATAATCCACTTTAAAATGATTTTATAAAATAAATGTTTCATTTTCCTTCATTTTTAATATTACCATTAATTTTATTATTTTTAATTCTAAATATTTACTTATATTATTCTTAAGCTTATTTAATTACATCATAAAAATTGCACAATAAAAAGGGTTGTTCCTATTAGAATAATGTGTTTTATTCTTTATATATATTTTTTAATCTGAATTCTTTACCTAAATTTTAACATAATTATAGCAAAACACCTAAAATTATGCAAAGTTCGAAAACTAAATTTTGCTCACGTTTACAATGAATCTATATTACGACATAATTTATAACTCAAACTACTTTTCGGTTAAATGGCAGCTGATGATTGTCAGATTCCTCTTACCTTACCATTTTATTTACTAAATCAATTCTTGGTATATCCATTAACAACCCCGCCCATCCATGAAAACAAATTTGTAAGTAATAGGCTATTTTGATTTCGAAGAAGTTGTTTTGAAATAAATGGCATTTAAACTCAATTTGTGAAATAATGAAACAAAATTTACCCTAATAGTTATTATTATTCGCCTTATGTGTACGATGTTTGAACATGACATTATTTTAAAAGTTTTGTATTTATATATAATTTACATAGGGTACAGATTTTTTTAGACAGTCCTTCATTAACATAATCTATTTAATAAAATCAACTTATCCATTTATTATGAATAATCTTTATTTATAAAAGTTAGTTGTTGCTGTACGTTATGGAATTAGAAGAATAACCGGTCATTTATAATAAATTTTGAAAAAAAAAATTATTGTTAACGTCATATTTAAGTACCTTAATATAATTTCTTTGCATACAAAATTCCTTTTTTAAAAAAATTACCTGTAGGTAGTATTCATTTGCTAAGGATAAGCCATAAGGAATAAACAAACATGTTACACAATGGTCAGAACCTTTTTAATTATACGTGTAATGAGTATGTAGTATAGTTCAATAAGTTAAAGGATTTTTATTTGATGTTATTTTCAACATAATCATAAACAACTAATGTAAGATTTATTGCTGAAAATGTATACGTATTAAAATTAAATATCATATTGGTTTCCGTACATTACATGCATAAACTTATTTATTTACATATTTTATAATGATCAATCATTTTATTTGGATTTCCGATCCTTAAAATGTCCAATAAATATATCTGTAATCTTACTAAAAAAACTGTGAAAAGTTAAAAACATTTTGTTTTCAAATGTACATAATTTTTATAATAATATGGTTGATAATACTTACCTATTTCTTATTCCTAAGGAATATTTCAATATACACGGTGTCAGTTTAGTCAGTAGTCGCCCTCTATAATTTTCTTTGTATTGCTTATATGAACCTGTGGTGTGCGGATTTTATATTTTGAATGTGGAGGACCCCGATTTGACTGCTGTTATCTAAAGCCCACTCAATAAAGTCAAACATTTTAAAATGGTAAAGGGGGTCGAGTGATACCTTATTTTAAAGATCTTTTGAAAGGAAGCTGATTGGCGAAATAAAGTTTAAAAAATCTCACCTCGTTTAGAAACCTACCAAATTAGAAACTAGAGATGTTTTACAACGGACAGTGTTCTAAGTACTTTTTAAATAAATACTCAGTAACTATAAATACTTTGTTGGTGCCTTTGTAAATTGTACTTCAATTGTGCTTTATCTTCACATCATTATCGATATTTAAAATAATATTGTTAAAATGAAAATTGCACATGAAGAAAAAATGGAGGCGATTTCATTATACGTGGTGAGAGTAAGATCAGCACAAACAACTGCCGATCGTTTTAACGAATTACATCCTGAAAAAAATAATAATGTGACATCAGAATGTATCTAAATTAGTAAGTAAGTTTTCTCAAACTGGAAGTGTTGAGGACGAGAGAAAGTCTGGCCAACCATAAAGTTGATGAGTTAATCGAAACTGAAATTTTTGCTGAAATTTCCGGAAATCCTATGCAAACAGGAGAGCCGTTGCTAAGCCGTTGCACTGTTTTCAAATCTTAGTCATCCTTGTACAACAGTTAGGTGACGATGATTTTAACAGACAAATTCAATTTTGCGAAGTCATATGAGAAAAAATAAACAATAGAACCATTTCTATAAAAGACATTCTGTTCTCAGATGAAACTAGTTTTATGTTAAATGGTACTGTGAACAGGCACAACATGCGTTATTCGGCTCAGGAAAACCCACATAGGTTTCGAGAAAAACACTCACAGCCTCCTGTAAAACTGATTGTATGGGCTGGAATACTAGACACTATAACACCATCATAGGACACTTTTTCATTGGTGGTAATCTTTCCGGTGAATGATACTTGCAGCTTTTGAAAAATGAAGTTATCCCTTTACTAAAATATTTTATTGATAATTATTAGGGCAATGACGGGGACTATTTACAAAATGAAAGACTCTTTTTCCAGAAAGATGATGCATCGAATCATTATTCTATAATAGTCCGCAATTTCTTAAATTGGCGATTCCCCGACCGATAGTTAGGATGAAGGAGTTCGATCGAGTGGCCAGCCAGAGTGCCTAATTTGAATCCATTGAATTTTGTCTTTGTGTACACTTAAATTCAGTTATTTATAAGTTATTTATACCACTAAACCAATTTCCCTACAGGAGTTACTAGAAGATATTCAAAATGAGTCTAGAAGAATCAGTCCTGAAACTCCTACTAAATTAAGGGAATAATTTGAAGTTATACTTTTTTATTTTATGGTATCAAAAGGAGGCCATTTCTAGAAAATGCTTTAAATTTATGGTATTTTATTTTGTATATAATTATCGTTCCTAACCCTTTTTGTTTATTACAACATTAAAAAAAAACAGTAATTTCTAACAATACTAATTTTGAGTATGAGGCTTGGTAATAAAAACTAATAAAAATAGATAGTACATGATGTAAAAAAAATAGGTGTCCCACACAATATAAAAGTTATAATTGCCTCACACCGTAAGTTCGTATAATAAATACGAAGAAAAATGTCTTGTGTTTAATTTAAAGTATTTTTTTGGCTGCTTGGTTTAAGCTTTTTTTTTTTTTTTATTACGTTATTGTAATTACTCCTTTTGATAATATAGCTATAAAAGTTGCTTAAAGTTTTCAAATTTTGTAGCAATATTTAGAATTAATTTTATATTTTGAAATCCTAAGCCGTAAATGGATTCAGAATCTTAATATGTTGAAATACATACTCTGGTTCTATTTCTAACTATAAATCCTAATGTACTGTAATCTGCGTCTCTAAGCTGATTTACTGTAACATGTATTAGGCTATTAAAGACACACGTGACAGAATTACAAGCTGCATATTAACTCTGTCTGGTTGCTCAACACTGTAAAGTCTTCTCATTAGGGACGATAACGGTCTACTTCAAATAATATGACAATAACTCTAAATAAAACTATCACGTCGAACTTCCCCTTTGTTGTTCCTCTCTCTGTCCTTTTACTTGTTCTCTCCATTTATTAATGTTTTGTGAATTTTTTTAAATTTCTGCTTTTATATATTTGATTGGCAAGGTTTTTTCTTTGTCAGTTTCAATTGTTATATATGCCTAAGCTTAAAGCTAATAATGTTTTTTTTTATAATATAAATAATACTATTTATTATCTTAAATTCAGTTTAATTCCTTCATTTTCTGCCTTGAATCGTTGTTATTTAGTTATAAGCTTGAAATATAGGGTATACAATTTTAAAAATCGGCATGACTATGTATCTCTATGAGGTAGCCCCACGGTACCACCTCTCTTCCCTAAATACCAAGTCTCGACCAAAAGGTTTTATTTGGCATCGTGATTTCGTTCTCTTTTTAGCTTAACTCCCACACACTGATCCAAAATTTGAGACTGACACTCAATTCTCATTTTCAGATCCATATGTATATCCCGAACGTTTGGGAAGTGAATATGTTATAGTTACGAGGTTGGTACTTCTGTAGATAATAATCAAGTCCCGTTAGAGCGTTTCAAGGCTCTGTTCAGATTCGTTCTCTCTCCTTTCTTTAAAAAGAGAACAACAATTATTTGGTTACATAAGTCTCCATAGTGTTCCCAGAAACCACAAGATAGTGTGTGACTCCTTGTGGTGTAGTGTTATGACATAGTAACTTTATAGTGCAGTGTATATTTGCTATTCGCTTACGGAATAAGAGCAGCCTTGGATGGAGTAGCAGTTTGAGACATGATTCCTTCAGCGCTGATCATTGAGAATGGTTCACTCAATCTATATGTACTATCAACTTGGTTCAGAAAAGTGGGTTAGAGTTGATATCCCATTTCGTTCTACTAACATCCTTAAATACCATAAATATGAATCTCACACCAACTCATACACTATAACAATAAACAAATACAAAACCAAAAAACTGAATTGGTTGGGAATAATACTGTACGCACATATGTTTTTTTATTAACTCATTGCGTTTTAAATTACTACTCAAAATAAAATCGTAAATATTGTTGCCATGTGTATTTAAGGAATATTATGGCATAGTTAGTTTTGTGTTCTATTTAAACAGCAACAATTTTTATAACTTGAAATGGATTAGGCATTTGTCAGGCTATTTTCGTTGAACAATTACACTAGATTATCTCCCGAAAAGTTATACTTTTTTATACAAATTTGTAGAATAGGTACAACCGTGATAATAAGAAATTAGTTTGATTACAGAAATGATTTTATTGGTGACTTTTTACATAATTGATATTGTTATATGCGACCTACAAAGCTAGCTATCAAAAGTTGAAACGAAACTAATAAACGACGTGATAGTGAAACTGTGGGAATTTGTACTGTATATAACTGTTCAAGGATAGAGAAAATATTCTGATTAGAACGATTTTGTTTGAAGACACGACCGATACGTGATCACACAACTAACAAAGGTCACAATGTCATCTATCTGGTTAGTGTTAATGTACAAATAGTTGTATAAAATGGCATCGTTAGGAGTGGTGTTACCCACTTAAAATACATTCTTGTCCTGCTGCTGTATTATCCGTATGATTTAAATGGTTTTTAGGTGCATTTCGTCTCGTGAATGAAGTCACCAAAAGTGATGCATAACCCAAAACCCATGTTAATCCTCGACGTTCTCAGGGATGCACGTTACCTTTCATATTTGGGTATTTAGTCAGCAGATACGGTTTGCTGTGAGAAAATGCGGATTTTATCTATACCAGGTAGTGAACAATTTGAATTCATCACATTGGATTTTAGCCCACAATAAGTTCCAGCAACATTTCAAGAGTTCCTATATTAGGGCTTTGGAAATATCTTAGACTACAAGTGTTTGTAAGTCTTGATGAAATATTTGTTGTAAATCATATGTTAGGAAGTTACTTTTATTAGGCTTGGAATCTATATGCTCAAAAATCAGTTTTTATATAATCTCCTCTAATTTTAAAATTGTAACGAATAAACTACGATATGAAATATACACCCAGAATGGTTCAAACCGTTATGACTCTAATGTTTACTTTTAATAATAAACAATAATTATAAGTTTTCCATGCACAAAGTTTTGCTGACTTTTCTTACAAAGTTTTTCCAACGTCGCTCTTTCGAACTCTCAGGTTCGTTCCAGACTTATTATCTAAGTATGGCTATCTTCTAAACACCACTCGAACAGCGATTAATTCTATGATACAAAGACCCCTTCTCCTTTTGTCCAGGTGCTTATAGCACCCTCTTATTCGTAACATTGATTGCCTTTCCAAGGTAAGCATTTCATCATAATTGTTGTTCCACTTTTGTCTCTCTCAACAGTTGGTTTCCATTCTGACTGTAATATTATTTTTATTTAACTATCTTTTTACTAAAAATATCCTAAATCCTAACATATCTTTAAACTCAGCTTAGCGATTTTTTAAGAGAACTTCATTCTTCTGCGTGCAGTGAAGAATTTAACACTAACTATAGTGTTATTTAAATCATCCTAAATTCCAATATTTCGAGTAAGTTGTGATCAATGAATTCTTTTTATAATAAATTTTAAATATAAAATTTGGATTCATCAATAGAAGTAGTAAAAATATTGATATATTAAGAAATACTTAAATAAATGCTAAACTTGTACTAAATATTTTGAGTGTAATGAAATTTGTAACAATTTGTAATAATCTTGAAATAATGATTTGTTAATGAAACTGTTAAAATTGATTTGAATGCATTTTCCCTGATCAAATTGTCAAAGTTAGTTTTTTTCTTGTTAGGTGAATATACTTTGAACAGGAAAAAGTGTATCCAATACTTTCAATGTACTATTTTTATTTTTCCTTGCTTCTAGTGTTTACTTGTTATATGTTAATATTGTACTATTAAATTATATATAAAAAACAGGTCATTTTGATGATTTAATAAAGTAAGAACCAAGGTGTAGAGAATGAACTGATCGTTATCCAAATTATTTTTTTTTATATTTCGAAAACGAAATTCCTATTGGTAACTTAATATCACAACCTTCTAAAACCAGAATTAGCACTTAAACAGCACAGAGGAAAGAGATAAACTGATGGAGAATGTGGCACAGTGGAAGGTGGTTGAAATGAGGCTAGCGGGGACAAACTGGTACAGAAAGGAACGCTGTCAGCGGAGGAAGATAGTAAGGGGTGCTAGGTAAGGTCGACTGACAGGCACTAATAGAAGAATGATGCAGTTTTAACCGTATTTTACTAGTTTTAGGCGTCTATCCAGTATATATATATATAAGAACGTTTCAAATGCGTAAAACGATCTCACAATACTTTTATAAGTGTTGTTTAAAATCAAAATATATCAGTTTTTTTGGAAATTATTGTATTTTTTTCTATACCCTTACTATAAAAAATACACAAATTCGACAAGAGAGACATGTTAATTGTAACGAAACTGTAAATGATGAAATTTTTCAATACTTTTCCCATAATATGCACCTAAATTACTATAAAATGACTGATTACATTTGAGAAAATGTTTTGGTCGCAGACCAGTGTAATTCATTTCGTATCTGAAAAACACCCAAAAGACGTGATGGAAACAATAAACCTCTGACCTATGTGTAAAAATTTTGAGAACTGGTGTAAATATAGGAATTTTTTTCTCTAGTAGATGCCTTGTGGGATGTATTTTTGGACTTCCAGATAGTAAGACATTATAACAAGGTTGAGTGTGAGTTATGGTTTTTTAATCCGAAATATAATGTCAAAATCTATATTTAAGAATAACTTAAACTTCATTCCACTAATTTCATCGACATTGTTTATGTTATGACAGTCTCAGCATACCCTCAAAACGACACTGTAATTATACCTGAAGTTCATATAAGTTACCATTTGCTGTCATACCACACAATTCATTGCATTATTAATTTATGCATAGAATGAAAGATATGCAAATCTGACTAAACACGTTCATGTCTCCTCCTCATTCCATCCCTCCACAAAATATTCTCTCAAAATGAAGTGATATTGATAAAATTTTCATATTGGGTTAATTTAGGGATGTAAAACAACTGTATTGGTAGCCATATTTCTAAAAAATGGCGGTTGGTGCTATATAGGAAAATAAATGGATATTGAGCCGTTTTTTTTTTTTTTTTTTTTTTTTTTTCAAAATTGAATAACCTTAAAAAGATTATGAAATATTAAAATGAAATACTTACACTAGTTGGGATATCCGCAAACAATTTGACGTTAAATTATTTAATTATACAGACATATAGACATATATATATATATATATATATATATATATATATATATATATATATATATAACCTAAAACGGCGTACATGATTGGTTTTCACTTGTTTACTGACAAGAGCTTAGCTCACATTCTTCGCGACGAATAACTTATTTAGTTCTTTATTTGTAAATTACTGTGTAAAAACGTTATGGGGTGATTTTCCACGAATCATATTTTTGTTTTTGGTAGTGTAGGAAATATTTAATTAAATTCCAATTTCAACGTGTTAATCTAAGAGTCTAATTGTATTACGTAATAAATTAATATTACATTTTATAAATAGAATTATTTATTTCATAAATTCAACTGCTTTGTATTTAAGACAGGTTAAAATAGTAAGTTTAATATTTGGGCAATTAAAAAAAAATAAATAATAAATCATCACACTGGATATTTTTTAAAGTTTTATTTTTTTAACATTTGGACATATTGAATAAAAGATCAGTCTCATCCAACATTTTACTAATTGGCCAATTGTAAATTTAGATTTTAGATAACCTGGGCAACCTAAATTATATTATTTGTTTCAAACATAAAATCATGATATTAAGAAATGGTGATAAACTGGGTGCTAGTGTTAAGAGGTACTACAAGGTTGAAAGTGGAATTAATAAATATAAGTTTTTTTAAATACGGCAAATACAAGAGTATTTTGTAGTAATTGTAGACAAAAACTACTAAGTTAAAATGCAATATTGTTGGAAATCTTGTCTGTGGGGTATCAAATAAAAATAGAAGATATCATTAGGAGTATGTATGTTTATTTGACGAAGAACTTAATATGTTTTTGCTAGGAAGTTTAAAAGACTTCTGTTTAAAAAAATTACTTTCCCTACATGCCAACAGACTCTAAGTTTTCTCATTTTATCACAAGCATATTTAAATATTCAAATGAAAACGTGGAAATAATTTACTAATTAAATTTCCACTAACAAACTTTCAGTCATAAAAAAATATGAAGTCCCCCCAATAATATTAACGAGACGCGTGTTGTGTAGAGACAATAATTCAGGTTGTAAAATATGTAGAGCGGTTTGTGACGTTACACATCGATGCCTAAATCAGACCCAATTAATTCAAAGCTGTGAAACCGATTGCACATCAATAAAGATATTAAAAAAATTTTTATCATTGTATTGCTACTAGTCTAGTTTATATATTTCTCGGATCATACGTATTCCATGATTTTCGTTTTGAAATTAGTTGATAGTGATTGTTGTTTGTTCATTTTATTATTATATATTACTCAGAGAGTTCTCATAATTTGTGATTATAAACACTAAAACACTCGATTAGCGAGAAAAGACCATCTTTATTTGTTATGTTAAAACCACATTATAAGGAAACGGCCGATTTACACACAAAAATATTATCTTTACATACATACATTATAATAAATAATATTACTTAACACTCAAATATACTCTATAGGAATATATTATTTATTAGATCAATATAACACGTAATATATTGCAACTCTAATTATATTTAGATGTAACATTGGGTAATAAATGTTCATTACTTTTATGTAGTATTTCTGCATGTCCATAAACGTATTGCGTTCATCATTTCACTACCTATTTTAAGCCCGTCATATAACATGATATAATTTTATTTAAAATTTTGTTCATATATATATATATATATATATATATATATATATATATATATATATCAAAACGTATCAAAACGTTAGGTCGTGTTAAGTCACAAAAAAGTTTTGTTGGGTCAGAATGGAATAGTTTATGTAAATATAAATTTGGTTCCATTCGGTTTCCTTACGTGAAATATAGTATTTTACGTTGTCCTATTGTTGTTAGGTTAGCTTATTGTCAGTTTTCTAATTGTATATTAAAAAGGAAATTGGTAACAAATATTATTATCACTTACCAAATTTGTAAAATTTATAAGTACATATTAATTAAATAGAAGCTAACAAAATAGTTGAGTATGACGTCAAACTTGATAATCGATACTCCTGATATTGCATGACTAGTAAAAACCCTTATGTCAAGGACAAAAGAAATGATTACGTCATACGATTGGGATATTTGAGTGCCTTTAGTCTGTCAACGATACTAAATAAATCAGTTGGCATGAATAAATATAATCAACTAGTCCCGTTATCTTTGTTTCTCCTTTTTCAGTGTCCTCATCTTTAACATTGTTTATGGATATATATATATATATATATATATATATATATATATATATATATATATATATATATATATATATATATATATATTAACATACGTTAACATTAATGTTAGGGAATATATATATGTGTGTGTGTGTGTGTGTGTGTTATGACTATAATTAGACTACATTGACTATGCACTCTAAATCTTAATATATAATCAATAATTCCATTTCATCTACAGTTGTCAAAATTTTGTCGTATTTCTACAGCAATAATGTGTTATGTAAAGCAATTTTATTATTTTTTTAAATTATATTTTTTGTAACACTTTACGATATACTATCTGATATTTTTATATGGAATCTAATATAAACCGCAAAAGTTTCTAAACTGTCTTAAGCTCTCCTTACTTTCATAAATTTCAATTAAATGTGTACGATAAATTAATAAAATTAAAAATTAAATAGGGCTTATTTCCTCGTAGTAATTTATGTAATAAGTTTGACGTGTTTTTCAGTAGTAGATCTGTACATAAACCAAATGTTTACCAATTGTTAATTAAGTAACAGGTAGGTTAGTAAATTTGAACAATCCTTATAATAACTAAGATACAAACGTTAATAAATTACATCAAAATACAACTTCATAACATGCAATATTCTTTTCTATGTACTCAATACACAATGAAATAAAGAATGGTTTTTAGAGAAAAAGTGTTTCATGTATATGGTTTCCAAAGGAAAATAAGATAGTGTATATTAACTTTCATTTGGTGGATATTTTCAAGAGAAAATAAAGATAATCCTTGTGTCTATAAATAACAACCCATTTTTTAATAAATAAATTCTCATTTATACAAACAAATAAAGTATCCTTTTTATGTATAAAGATAACTGATTTAAGGAACGTTAGATATAGTTTTACGTTTTTATGAATATTCTCGACAAATGTATCATAACGTGTAGAGAGTTGTCCTGAAAAAAATCATTCATAACAGTAATTTATCGTATTGTAAAGCAATTTGTTAAAAAATAGAAATGTGCAAAATAACAAAAGGGAATGATGTCCAACGGTTACTCATGACAATAACGAAATAGATATGTTAGATGTAACAATCAATAGTCCTCACAGTTATTGGTTGTTGCTTATTCAAATTTTGACGAACTAGAGTCATTTTCATCTAAGTATTTCAGGGATAAATAGAGTCATAGATTTCAACACTTTTTATTTATGCACAAAATTTTATGATAGCCTAATACTTTCCAAACGTTTTATATATTACCCTTACCGCATAGTTACAAAATAATTTTATTCAGAAAATTTAGGTTTTTAAATCTATTATAAATTAATAAGTAATACATACTTAGGCTTGTAGAAAATTCAGGATGATTTAGTAAAGTTTTGATTCGGTTTGATAACTTGTGGAGACGAACCATTGGGGGAAAACTAATTGACCTATGTTAAACGTACTAAATTGTCTTTATTAAAATTTATTTCAATGGACAATAAAGAACATTTTACTTTTTAAACAATAGTTCTATTACTTTTTAGTTACAGGTACTGAATAATATTGTAATGACATTGAACACGGAGGAGTGAAAAAAAATTTCCTTTATGGTTCCTTTTTGGAAGTCAGTAGGATTAAGTTTTATTTATATATAACAAATAAATATGATGAATTAGTCACGTCGTTTTTAAGTTGAGTTTTAATTTTAAATACTACGAAAAAGTCTGATCTTAATCTAAATCTAATAAAAAATATCAAAACTAACACATTACAAAAATCAAAACCTGGTTTATTTTTTAGGAAGTTTACTAGTTCCTTTCAAATGGGTATTGTAATTATTTGCTATGCATTTGCGCTTAGGGTTTTTTATTAATATAATATTTTATTTCATCACTCATTTATTCTTCTAGGTTATATATTTTACTCTGTTTGTAAAATATATCTGACTTCAGAGTAAAAACTTTTTTTACAAAGGAGCAAGCAAATGTTATAAAGATAAATTTAATCAGATTAAATTTGAATTATTTACATTTTACAATTAATTTCGTTTCTCCTATATTATGAGTAAACACATAAATTAGGTAACATTTATTTCTGCATTGTGTAAGATTATTCACTAGTTACAAGGATTAATAACGTAAAGTGCCTTTGCAATTATTGAAATATTTGCAAAACATATGTCCATAGCTAGAGTTGATTTCAGAATTGAATAAGGATATCCTAAGAACTGTAAAACTGTATATATATAAACAATGTAAAAGATGAGGACGTTTTACACTGAAAAAGGAGAAACAAAGAATACAGGACTAGTTGATTATATTTAGTCATGCAAACTGATTTATTTAGTATTGTTGACAGACTAAATATCCCAAACGTATGACATCATCATTTCTTTTGTCCTTGACATAAGGGTTTTTACTAGTCATGCAATATCAGGAGTATCGATTATCAAGTTTGACGTCATACTCTACTATTTTGTTTTATGTACATACTTCTATTTAATATGTACTTATAAATTTTACAAATTTGGTAATTGATAATAATATTTGTTACCAATTTTCTTTTTAATATACAATTAGAAAACTGACAATAAGCTAACCAAACAACAATAGGACAACGTAAAAATCTATATTTCACGTAAGGAAACGGAATGGAACCAAATTTATAATTACATAAACTAGCCTGTTCAATTCTGACCCAAAAAACTTTTTCGTGACTTAACACGACCTAACGTTTTGATACAGGCGGTCTAAACTAATGTATAACATTTCTATATTATAAGTCACTCTGGAAACTAATATAATATAATCAAAATAACCTAATCTTTGCTATCTAAACTCATCAAAATTAATATAACTTGATGCACCTATTTTACAACATAATCTACAATAATATAATGACTTAATAAACATTATATTAAATACGTCAATTACTTTGCTGTATAATAAGACATGCAGAAAAACATAATCCCAATAAACAATCATTTGGATACAAATTTTTTAATTCTTTTCTTTAATGTATTATTTACACACACACACACACACACACACACACACACACACACACACACACACACACACACACACACACACACACACACACACACACACACACACACACACACACACACACACACACACCCCCACACACACACACACACACACACACACACACACACACACACACACACATACACACACACACACACACACACACACACACACACACACACACACACACACACACACACAAACACACGCTGCCAAGGATATTAACAGGTTCCTGGTTCTTCTCTCTTTTTCTTCAGGTATTGACCACTCACCTAACACACCCTTCACTGTTGAGATTATACTTCTAACCCCAATTATACTAACACTATTTTTGTGTCAAGAAAACCGTAGCAAAGGATGTTATATCGGCAAACAAGACGAAATCTGATAGTTACGCTTAGGTTGATTGACTTTTCGCTAACCATTAGTTCGCAAATCTATGTAGATATATCTTTCCTTTTGTTTTAATTTATTTTTATTTTAAAAAGTTTGACTTAATTTTTGGTCACCTCAATTTTATTTTTATTTTTGTTAACCCACTTCTCGAGGTCGTGCCGTGTGGAAGAATATTTCCAATTTTTTTTTACTATACACTCACAAATAATATGTTCTATAAATTCTTATTCAAAAGCTGAACACAAACACAGAAATTTCACTTTTTCCTGAAAAGACATATAAATTATAAGGTATCAGTAAATAAGTGTGTAACTCAGAAAAAAGTTTCAAAAAAGAAATTTTATTAAAATTTTGTTACTTCTTATTTATAAGTTAATATGAAACACTAAATTATAACTATTATTTAACATCAGTAAAAACATCAATTAGTTATCATTTAACACAACATAAACTTTCAATTTTTATTTTAATTTTAAAACTCAAATTAAACTATTAATTTCTATTAACACGAAAATACAACAATGAAAACTTATTTAATTTATTCTGAATATTTAAATTATTTTATCATAAACACAACGCAACTTGTTTCTTATTTTCAACCACGAAGAATAAACTATTTATCACTATCGCTTAAAACCTGACAAAATATTCACAAATTATATCAACTTCATAATATGATGACCAATGTTACTACATTATGCTGAAAAAAAGAATTTACTTACGTTTACTTTCCACAAATTTAAATTTCTAATTTTTTTCAATTAAAAATTGTATTATTGAAAAAGAATTTATAGTTTTTAATTTATTTTATATTATTTGAAAAGCTCTAAATTTCAATAGACCAATTAATCGCAATTGGTACTTTCAACACTTTGAAGATCTAGTAGACGCTGGAGTCCTCCAAGAAGGCGGTATTGAAATCTAGCAGTGTGGAGATATCGAAGCCAAGGTAGTTATGTGACGTCTTCTCCTGAGATGTTGATGGTCAGAGGTTTAATAGAAGTGTCGTTTGCAAAACCATCGGAGGTAATTTGGTTATAATAAAATAAAGTAAAGTATTATTTCAGATATAAAGTATTTCCAAATAAAGTATTATTTCAGATCCCTCCGATGATGGTAACTTGGTTACCTAAATGTATATCAGGGAATTATAATAACATAAAGCAAATAAATATTTTATTTTATTTTATTTGTGTTTGTGTTATTGTACCAAACTTGTGGTAGGGGATTCAGTGTTTTATACTGATATGCAAGGTTGGGACCATATTGAAACACACGTTATAATAAATAATTATCAGTATAGCATTTATTTTGAAAACACTGCCTTTTAAACTAATGTATCATTTCTATGCACCTAAAGTTTTTATGTATTTGCACAAACCATAATTTAATTAAACCACTATACGAAGAGTTAAATAATTTCATTAACAATAAAGAAACTTTACATAAGGATTACAACATTGTCAAAAACTTTACCACAAACTAATGTTGATCAGTTCAATTTAATTGGTTATTTAATTACGATAAAGTTTAAATGTCAAAACTTGAATAATTCATAAATATAAATGTGACCAATATATATTGCTGTATACAACGTAGATTTCTTTATATAATGACAATTTATCAAGTAGATCAATCTGGAAGAAGCAAACGTTATTATAAAAAGTGTTATTTATATTTACTAAAGAGGTTTAAATTACTTTGTACACATCTTACTACTACGTATGCATATTATATTATAGTACATACATTTTAAAATAAATAAAAATGTCTAATCTCTATGACCAGGGTGTTATTATTTAATTTTTTTTTTAAACTTCCTACGTTTATTTATAATAGCCTATGAATAGAATTATGTTAATGTGTCATATTTAATAATTTATATGTGTAGGTTTTATAATAATATTGACAAAATGATAGTTTTTTTTATTTTTAAAAAATCTTATGTTATTTTAAAATTCAAAAAGCTCTCTATAAAAGTCAAACAAATATTGTTACTGTCATATAACCACAGAATAATCACATGTTTGCTTGTTGTTCTATTCACATTTACTTTAAATAATTTATACACAATAAACACTATATTATAGACAGTCGTTATTTCAGATTTAGATCAATCTGTGATACTAAGGAATTAATTACACATTTATGTAAGAGGCTGATTGTGTATTTAATTAAGACATTTCAAATTTATACGAAACTTTAAGAGTCTGATTCTATAGCTAGTATGTAGTCTCAGATCTGTCGGATGTATGAATTAAACCTCAGTATAAATTTTACAGAACAAATTATGTATGCGTGTTTATCTTGCATATCCCGGAGAAACTTGTTTAATTATATTTAACTCACATTTACAAATTTTTAGGTTAAAACAATATTATCGTGCTTATGACAACGGTTTTCAAGTTTTAAATTACTTTTTTTAGAAATTTTCAACTATTTTTAAAATAGAAATTTTACTAAAATCGGTTGTCACGAACCAATAAATATGTGTGTCTGTGGATAACGTGCAAACCGATATTATATACAATACATTATTGAATGGACATTTAGGTTGTGGTAAACAGTTTGATTATTCAAGCTATAAATATAGTAACTATTGGTTTAATATATTTTTGGTTATTTTTGTAGCTATCCTAATTGCTGGAACTTCAGTATGTTTGTTTTTCGTTGACATATTACAATATAACTATAAAACAGAATAAAAATATTACATACTCAGGACGAGGTTGGGTGCACTTAAAATTTAAGTTAATCATTAGACAAAGTCAAATATTGTTTCCACCTTAAAACATCTACTTCATACCTAGTACCATCCTAATTTAAGCAACCCTTCGAATTCTTTACAATTCAAATCTCCTGGGAATTATAAATCTCTACTGCAGGCACAGTAAAAAATATAACTTTTATAGGTCTCGCGAGAGCTGTAACTGTTCGGATGGTGCTTGGGAATTGTTACTGTCTGTATAGAGATTGGTTCAACATTACATAAAACACAAAACACAGACACACCGTGTATGATGATCAAACCGTTTGAGGAACCCAGAATACAATCCTATTGAATTATTCTACTTCTAACTTTATGAATAATTTAAATATTTTTTTATGGGGAGTATTTATGAACTATTAGTCATTTTTTAATTTGCTTTAGTCATTCAGCGATATGTAAATATGAAAATAGATCTATAAAATATCATTCAAAAATAAAAACTGTTTGGTTGTTGAATTCACAACATTCATTGATAAATCCACATTAAAGAAGAATAGGAGATATTTGGGATTAATTATGTCGTTGTAGTTGGTGCTCCAGAGTATGCAACAATAAACGTGGTAAATCCTGCCTGACGACGTGCAGTATTTTTATTGGTGCTAAAACATCTGTATCGAGGCTAATAGGATGCAAGAGCAAGTTTATAGACTTGTTAGGTTCAAAACTCTGTAATATATAAAATAGTGAATACACTGTCGATGCAGGTTCACCCGAATCATATAAAAAAAAAGTATTAATTTGACATATTTATACCAGTCCTTTTGATCTTCATTGACATAATACCGAACCATATTTATCAACGTGGAATTATAGGGTTCTGTTCTTCTCTGGTTTTGCGGTCTATATGCAGCCGATGTTCTATGTTTAATTCGAAGGATTGGTGCAATTGACGCAAGGTCTCGGCGACAAAATGTGTGGCGCAGTTAGTTGTATTTCCGCCGGCATTCCATAACACGGCAAAATGATTTCCAATTTGAATTTCGCCGTACTATTAGCATCTGCTTTCTCAGTAGCGTTATAGCAATAGCAGAATGTGTAGTATAATCTGTTGCTACTAAAATATATTGTTTTCTATTAGATTTTGATAAAAGCCCTAAATAATCAAGTGCCAACTTAGTTAAACGTTTACCATATATTGGTATCAGGCGTAAAAAGTCTGTAGGCCTCTATCTCACCTTCTTCATAATTTTGACACTTATGGTAAACGGTAATGTTCTTCACAAAATCAGTCGTTATACTAAGCCAATACTATTTTTGTCGTATTTTTGACAACGTCTTTGAAATTCCTGCTTGACTTATGCCATAAACGAATTCTGCAATAAAATATCCGCAACTAATATTTTAATCACTGCCAGTAACAAGGTCCAATTTTCAAGGTGGTTATAATAATAAACGTTTTCTCGTAGTATGTACAACCTTGAATCTGGCAAATGTACTTTGTCAGCATTTATCGGACCAACGAAAGCTTGTCTAATATTTAAAAAATATGCCTGGTAATTGAAACGGCTCTAAATGGACCATTATTGAATTTTAAGTATTCATTTTGCGAATATATTGTTTAAAAATATTAAAACAGATATAATTTAAACAGGTGTAGTTAGATATATTAATTGAATTTTTATTAAATATAAAAACATTTTTCCTTCGTTCATTTTGGTTTGGAAATTTAAAAAATATATTATTATTTAACTTTTATTCTTTTTAATTGGTTTTGTAGAGGGTGTGCAATAATTAAAATGCATACAATTTCAAGTTTTATCCTTCCTTATATCAATTTTGATTATCATAGGCACATAGATTTAGAAATTAGTTTTTCCCGAGGGAAAAAGCCAGGATCAGCCGACAGACCATGGAGATAAAACGATTTTATATTCACATATTCACAACAATTTAGCGTAACGATGCAAAGGGGTAGTGTGTCGCTACAACAAAGAAAGATCATAAATCGTACAGGTTAAAACTTTATGAAATAAGTTGCAACGCAGGTTTAACATAATTTACTGGTGAAGGATATCGGTTTGAGGATGATTTTACCTTAGGGACTTAAATTAAATTGTTTTATAATAATAACAATTTCCTCAAATTATTATTAAATTAGAAAGTAATTACTAAAACCGTGCGGGTTATTTATATACATATGAAAACAATGACCACTTAAACTAATGAATGCTTCTATTCAAAATAGTAATGAATATTTTGAAATGTTGAAATTGGCTCCAAAATTCCCACGTTTTTATTCAGTGACCCAAATAATATTGCTGTAAAATTATATATTATTCTGGATATGATTCAAGATTTCAAATGTATAGTAGATTTAAATTCCATGTTTATATTCGTTGATTTTACTGGGTTTTCAACAATGTTGTGCATAGTTTTTGTGTAAGATTAATGTAAATAATGTTTTTAATGTTTGTATAAATTATTTCTTTAAACAAATTTGTTTACTGCTTATATAATAACTGAAACCACTATATTGTAACACTTTTAGACTCGATAATTCTACATGGTGTATAACGTTTCTTTCACTGAATTAGATTTTTCAATGGTATCTATCCAAGGTTCGCTATTTAAAATAAAATAATACGATAGATCGCTATGAATAATTTATTGAATACTTTTCTTAGCTACAACGGACAGTATACACTTGACACTTAACTTGTATCCATCGACTGTAACCACTTTCTTGACTTCACTAGTTTTAAAATCCATCCGTAGATCGTTGGATCTACAACTGCAACAGCTGTTCTGCGGGTGTCTTCTCACTCGATACTGCTGTGAGCTGACTTGGTATCTTGGGATTTACTGCCTTGCCTTAATCCTTACGACGTGGTGTCTTGGGATCCACTGACTCTGTAACATTCAGGTTTTTTAATATCTCCTACTTATGAGGTAGAGGAGGGGGAACACCCCCTCCTATGTCAAGGGCTCAACACGCCTCTGTGACGGATACGGAAATACCGAGGGCACAACACGCTTTTGCGGTGACAGGATGTCGAGGGCTCAGCACGCCTCTGCGACAGGTACGGTTTTACCGAGGGCTCAATACGCCTCTGCGGTGACAGGATGTCGAGGGCTCAGCACGCCTCTGCGACAAGTGCGGATTTACCGAGGGCTCAACACGCCTCTGTGGTGACAGGATGTCGAGGGCTCAGCAGGCCTCTGCGACAGGTAAAGGATTTACCGAGGGCTCAACACGCCTCTGCGGTGACAGGATGTCGAGGAGACGGGAGAGGTCTGCCGGAGTGGTAGTCAGGGTGGTTCAACCCCAACTGACTCTTTTAGCTGTTCGAGGCTGCTTTTATAATGTGTTTTTGTGGTGGGGGGGGGTCAGCTATCCAATGTTGACTTTGGATGTTCTAGAACCTTCCATCACCTTTGATCTGTTTACTTAGGACCTTGTTTACTCTTCTAAATCGTTTCTACAACTCTTATTTGAGTATTTAATTAATGAAGATTTTGCTTCATTACAAGTGTTACTTCGTATGTTGTTGTCGTTTTGTATTTACCCTTTATACTAAAGTATAAGAGGTTTTTTTTTGTTTTTTTTACAATTATTTATTCATTTTTTTAAATCTGGGAAAATACTAGGTTCTTATTATCTCCAAGTAGACTGAAAGGTTCTTATTTTTTTACTTGATGGATCATTTACACTTACTGAATGCAAACCTTTATTTTAATCAACCTCTTTCACTACTTCTGTCTGTATTATTTAAAGAGGTGTATGTAAATCATTATTATTCTACATTTTTATTTCAACAGCTCATTATTATAGAAACGATGTACAAAACATAGAGTATCATGGTTCTCAATACGCCTCATTTAATATTAAATTATTGTTTCTACCCTATTCAATCATATTAAATTTGTGATAACTGATATGATAGTCTTGTCTTTCCAGTACTATTTAAAAGTGTATTCCAAAAATAACTCGAAATTAGATTTATGGTTATTTTGCTGGTTTATGATATACCTTTGTAAAAACAAAGTCACATGTTATTGTCCAGGTACCATAATTTAATGCAAAACATCTAAAATCTTGGCAAGTTTGGTATCTGTTAGTAGTGCATATTAATTTTTAAATAAGTTAAATTATGCATATTTCCTAAGTTGTTTAATTATCTAAAGAAGCACAATAGTATTACACATATCTTTCATTAAACTAAAAGAATATGTAATGGAACTGAAGCGTTTCATTAATTAATTACACATACTTTATGCAAATAAATTTCACTCTGTAGTGAAATACAATAAACGTAGCTAGCAGCTGGAGAAATGTCATTAAAATGATATGAGTTTTAACTAATAATGTATAATATTTGTCAAAACACAAAGAAACATATATTCTCATTCCACTTAAAAATATAATATATTTATAAACAATATATGTTAAAAAATTTCTTAAAGTCTCTAGTTAAGATTTATCTCTTCAGTATAACCTATCGTATAATATTATATATTACGTAGATTTAATTTTGTAAATACAATATTTACTTATTGATATCTATGCAAATATTAAACAATTAATATTTAAGACTATTTTGCTATCTATCTTGAATCAAAGAAAGTCGATAATACATGTTTACATTTTTCACGTGAAATTTATACTGTTAATAAATTTAAAATATTTCGTCATTTTGTTTTTAAGCTGTTAAATAATTAGACCGAATAAATTTGTCTTGCTTTCAATTTAATTAAAATAGATTTATTTTCAGTTTCATGAAGTTTAAATTTTCGACAATTAATTTATTCCAACTTGGATAAAACACAACCTTAATAAACGTATTTTATAGTTACACAAGAATAAACTTCCATTATCTTGATATTCTCATCGTGGAAATATATTCTATCAGCGAACAAGCAGCCTATGTAATATGATTAGTTTGGCACTAAATTACAGTTACTCAGTTACTTCAAAAATTAAGATAACATTCTTTAAAATATATAGCTATTTCCAGAACCTGATAAATTTCAATTATCGACAGCGAGTGTATCTTAAAAAAGAGTAGTTCGAGGTACAATTTTCTATATGCTAAAAATGATAGCAAATGTCCAAATAATGAACTATAGGCTATCAATAATATGAAAAATTTATAAATGACCAATAACTTTAAAACCAGAACGAATGTTATCATATATTATTTGTTGGTGTCCATTTCGAATATCCTAATGAGCAGCTTAATAACATAAACTTATATATATATATATATATATATATATATATATATATATATATATATATATATTATTATTATTATTATTATTATTTCACTTACCGTCTCTAGTATTCTGATAAACCCTAGTATTATTTATTATTCGACGGCCGTTTCGGCCATTCAGGTATTTTCAAGTTTTTGAAAATATTTGGCAGGAGAGTCCTCTGTCCATTATTAAATAAAAACACGTATTAATGGATATCAACACTGTTGTAAACACAATAAACATATACAAAACACACGCAAATACAGATTTTTTTGTTCACTCAATTTATTTGCCATCCGCTGAGCCCAACATTCCGATACTTACTCTGTAGCATCTCTTTTGTGTATGGTTTTTTTTTTGCTTCCGTTATTGTTGATATGCAATCATTAAGTGTTTGTATTTAATAACTACCAATGGACTACTCTGTCAAAATTTGTAAAAACTTAAATAGTCAGAATAGCCGAAACGTCCATCGCTTGGAATGAATTATCCTGTTCATTGTTGGAAATAAATAAGAAAATAATTTGGAAAAAAAAAAAAATAAATAAAAAATTTGTCCGAGAACCCAGCGGTTTTAATCATGTACACAAAACTTCGACGCACACCTTAGATTGATAATACATCTAATTTTTAGTTACGGTTTTTCGTACGAGGGAAACATTGTGTACGATTACCTGATGGATCCCTTTGCTCAATCTGTAGGTTAATTCCTAAAGTCACACGTTATGTAGATTTCTTATTATTGTAGTTGTTTTATTTACGTCTAATGAAATAGTTTGATTAGTGTTAAGGCGAGTTCTAGAGGATATAGACTACGTTTCTTTGTCGTGTTGTCCATTTGTAGGTTCTAAAATAATATTTCTCTGACCAAACTAAGCTTTAGAATTCCAAACCAAATTGTAACTACCCATCTGTGTATAGTTCTACTTAATGTATAAGTAAGTATGATATGGTTTAAAGAACGTGTCTGTCCAACCCTTATTCGAATTACTATGGAAGAGTAATGATTCTGATTTACCAGGTTCCTCGTCTACACATGCATGCTTGATAATAAATGTACTATATTTTGTGTGTTTTTTAATGAAAATGAAACGAGTATTTTATTTTCAACAGATCCAAACAAATGCGATATTTTTCGTCAAATAGGAAAATTTGTTTTTCACTATGTGCTCAACTTGGAAAGCCCATAATTGGTGAGCATATATTTAAAATGGTGAGGCTTAAGAGCGCTCGGTGTCCACTATCGTAATACGATTAGTTTTATAAACTGGTGTACTAAAGGTTTTTACGAAATATGTGGATAGTGGTTTTTATTTAATATAGTCGTTTTACACATATAGGGTATGAAATTAAGCATATAGGTTGTTTTCCCAGCAATAAATAAATATTTGAATAAAGGATATAAAATTATCATAAAGTACAGACATAAAATATATACTTCTCAATTTTTTATTGCTTTTATAACAAATAAACTATAAAAACAAATGTGATATATTTGTCTAAAAAGCTAAATATATAAACGAGAAAATCACGATGGTATACACTAAACCACAGAACCAATTCCAACACATGTATAACTCACAAAAATAAGTAATTGACTACTAAGAAGCGTCTATTTGCATTGACACAGGTGCCAACTTAATTTACAATTTAGCAAAATTTTCCTCTCGTTGATTAGAGATGATATAGTTGCTGAAAGTGTTTCTAGGATTATTTTGTGTTTACGAAAGAAGTTAATGGCTAATTTTCACAGTTTAAAAGTTTTAATTTTGTAGAGTTGAAGCTTATGTGTTAAATTTTTTTAATTATAATTCTTCTGGTGTTTTTGAGGGCATCTTGTGTTTAACCTCAAGTAGATTCAAATACTCCATCTAACGACCCATAGACTTAATGTTATATGTTACTTACCTTAGCCTTACTTAGGAAAATGTTAGTTTTATAAAATTTCAGCGACCTTTGGTAAAATATCATGGGAGTAGAGGTAAATCTTCTTTTTATATTCAACTTGTTTTGTTATTTGAATGGTTGGGGGAGGTACACTGGATATTTATAATGGCTCAGAACCAATCAAATTAATTTATAGATCAAGCTGTATGTTTAAAAACTCCCTCAACATGGATGTTTAAGAATAATGTTACCTCCCTAACATACTTATGAGAATTATTTATATACTAATATATTTATAATTTGTCAAACCATGTCATTAAGTATTATTTCTGTTAATATTTGTGCATTTACCCCATTAGTTTTGGACTTTGAATATGAAAAGATGGTATGATTTGATTTATTTTGAACGTCACTTTTAGAAAATATTCAACCTTTTCCTTATTATTCTAATCTTATACGTTAATAAATTACCACACACATATCTTTGATTTGTTATTGTTGGCTCTACTGTAGTATGAGTTTACCTTTACATTTCATTTAATAATAATAAAAAAAAACAAAATACTGTAATAGTATTTTTTAAAGTGCTAGGTAATTGCTTAAAATTTAGTTTTATATTTCAATTTAAACAAAATATTTTTATAATTATATTTCCAAATAATTGTACTTTATATATCACTTAAAAAAAAAATTAAAACATAAAAGTGTTACAATGTTTTTTGTGAACTTTATACGAAACTCGAAGATAGTAATATCGATTGTAGTCTAAACTATGCAAGATGTCAACAGAATTGTGAATTACTTATGACGTTTAATTATGGTTATTTAAATCAAGTATCATAAAAACGTATACAATAAATACAAACACACATTCGCTATATGCGTGTGTTACAAACTACGTATGCAATTTCTGATTTGTCATACGTAATATATGTCGAAAGATGCATCCTTATCTTTATTTGGCGGTTCACAAAGAGACTGTTTATATATTCCTGATCTCGAATACCTCGTGAAAATTATTATTTTATTGTTTGCAGTTTACATACTAGTATTTTATTACGACTTTTATTTAAATTAAGATGTACTTAAGACCACTGAAATTATTGTATAGTTATTGATAATATTTGTTAAATTTTACACTTTAATTCCATATAAACATTAAAATTAATTACCAAATGATAGCAAATTATACACATTTTTATTACAATATACGCTATGCTGTAAAGCTTGGTCCACTGGTATTTTCCATAACTTTATAATGTAATCGTATTTAATTTAAATAAAATTTCCCATGTTTTACACTCTCAAACAAAGCTACATAAAATTAATTAATTCTGATGTCTTTCTTTATCTAGAATCTTTATTTATTTTAGTCCCTTTAGTACCTTGATCCGACATGATTTAGAAAACCCGTTACATAATAAAAGATCGATTACTCTTTGGGGTATGACCAATATTTTATTTAAAAATATTAATAATAAAACAAGACTTTGTCGTAAATAATCCACTATCTCAGATTTTAATTTCTATTAAACTGAAATGATTAAAATACAATAACTAAATTTGAAAACAGAGTAGTATCCAAACACTTACGAAAATAGATTATTTCTGAAACTATTTACAAACACATATTTTTTCAGAATGAATTTTTTGTATTATAAATGTCAATTGATATTATTGCAATATTCATTTAATTGAAAAAAATATATACATGATATTTCTGGTTTCAGTTGCTTGATATAGTTTGTAATAAAAGAGTTATATTATTATTCAGAGGATTTACCAACTATTATAATTTTAAATTACACTAAATAGAGAATAAAACAATTTTGAAACATGTTAAGACTTAAGGTATTTAGAACAACTGTATATTTTAGGTTTGGTGACACTTATTTGTGTAACAAAAAAAAACAAAAAAATTTTAAAAATTAAAAAAAAACAAGAGTAAATAAATATTGTATTAACATTTATTTCTGAACTTAAATACAAACTGGTACCATTAATATTTTTATTTAATACACCAGGTCTAACATTCTGCAAGAGGTGTTCAGTAGAGCGATTTGTAAGCAGATTAATGATAACTTTAAATATTTGTAAATTTATTATATCTATTCTAATTTTTCAACTTTACCGGATTTGTATCAAACATAATATAAGATTTAGCAAAATATCAAGATGAAATATTTCGGAGCTCAAAGTCATGAGTAAAACGTAATCACATAAAACCGACATTCCAAGAGAATGAATTTATATTATTAACATATAAGTTAGAGTGAAAGGTAATCTAAGTTTATAAACAAATGATAACTATTTACGTTTCACTAAAAAGTAATGAATAACCGTAATATGGTTACTGTGTTGATTTCAAAAATATTGGAACTTATAAATTATATTTCGAGGACATAATTTTATTTAAGATATATTTTATTAAAACAGTTGAAATCTTCCGTTATATTATTTTCTTGACGATATTTGTGTTGTTAATAGAATTGTCTTCTAATATCTTCATTACATTTGTTTTCAATCATTGTAGCTTAAGTCTGTATAAACTAGTAACAGAAAATAGAGAATAAAAACTTTAGGCACTCTATAATTTCCAAAACAGATCGGTGTTAGGGAAGCCAATTTTATATAATAATAATTTGTAAGTTAAGCTTTGTTTATAATATATAAACTTTGCTTAATATTTAATTACGTTTCAGTGATATATAAATAGGTTCAATGATGTTTTTATATTATCAAAGTCATGCCTAAAACACAATATACATATATTTTAACAGTAAGAGTACACACAACATAAATTCAACTGTTCTAAGTTATTGAATTATAGTCTAATCATCGTATTTCCTATAGTTTAATCATTAATGTACAGATTGCAACTTGAACTAGTTAATTAGTAGTATAATAGTTACAAGATTCAGATCTGACATTTTGAATAATTAAACTTTAATTTCCATTTAAATAATATATTAATTATAAATAGAAGATAGAATTGAAGTATGCATTCAACCACTTAATTTCTCTATTTTACTTCCATTAGTGATTTATTATTCAATATTATCTATATTAGAGAAACTTTTTTTTTCCAATTTAACTTCCAATAAACAAATAATATCACTAATTCTTATGATTATAATTTAAGAATACAAATATTAAATGACACAAATTAAATAAAAAAATGTATTTATAAGTATGTAACTAACTCTATAAACATGGTAATTTATTTTAATTTGCATCTCGATTTTCTGCTATAGAATATTAATAAAACATATGTTCTAACCGATTACATATATTAATAATCATATTCACATGTACATACGATAACGTGTTTATTTTTAAACTTTATGCAATATTAATTACAAAAATGTTGATATTTATTTTTGGTCAAGTTGTATCTTTTTACAGTTATTTACAATTTTTATAATTGAAAAATCATCAAATAGGTGATCAATTATTGTAATTCGTTTGGATTTTAATCAATCAAATTTGTTACCGATAGTAACCTAAAATTATCTTTTAAATCTTTCGAAATTACATTTCATGGACTTGAAGCTAGGCAAAAGAACTTTTTAATATGCACACATTGGTGATGACCACAAATGATAGGTTACACACATGTATTTAACATATTCTGCTGACTTCGGATGTTAGAAAGAATGAAAATTTGTCCCAAAACAAGAGCTATATGAAAGTTTCGACAACAATTGTTTTTCTGTCTTCGGTAGTTGTTATACAAGAGAGAATAATTGAGAGTTATCCTCGTATTGTTTATAATAGAGAGAATAAATCCATAAGAATTATGATTTCATTTCATAACCGTATTGATCAAATACCGTCATGTAACCTACTACAAATATAATAGTAACTAACATAAACTTGGAGACAAGTGTCATTGTATTTAGGTCTTTTTTAGATTTGAAGTATAATGGATGTTATGTCATTAGAAATGTTCCTACTCAATAATGATTACAATTAATATTGACAGGTTTTAACTTTTTATACTTTTAATTTTTTTTTGTTTTTGTAAACAGGTTCAAACAAATAATTAAATAGCTCAGTTATTAACGTAACATCTGAAACTGATCTGAAGTACAAACAATTTAATCGTATTAATAATATAATAATTTTTTTATTCTTTTATTTATTTTGTTTTTTTTAAACTTTATTATTTTTTTAATCGAACCTTCAAATACACAGAAAACACTGTTTTAATGTTAAACATTTTAAATATTACAATATTTTAAAACAAATTGTTATTTTAATTTATCGAAAATAACAGATAAAGAAAATGACCAATAACGACATACTAGGATATTAAAAGGAAAATAAATCGTTAATAGTTATTCTTATCTTATTATTATATCAAATTTAATTGGGAAAGATTTTTTTGTATGAAATCAAATAAAGTTTATAATCCTAGGTATCTCCTTATAATTTTCTTTGTATATTAGCCAGTGTTTATTTTTTGTATAATGGAAACACATTATATGTATATTACTAATCCAAATTGATAAACGAAGAATCATTTTTTACAGTTGGATTTGAATATACATAGAAAGTTGACCTGGAAGTAGGGAATGAAATAGATTTTTAAATATAGAATTTATATTCAGAGTTTACGACTTTAGTTTCAGTTTCTATTAGCACCCTCAACAGATAAAAAATATTTAATATTTTTATTGACTTTTAACTTAAGTCTGTTAGCCTACTAACAACCGAAATTGAGAACTGAGACCGCCTTGAATCTTACATACAAATGTATATTTAGAGAATGATATTAAAACTACAGTATACACTCGCTTCAACACCTTTGGCTACTGTGGTACATAGTATTTAATTAAAATGTCTTCAATTTTTCAAGTAAAACCAGAATTATACAGAAGAAGAAGAAAATACTTCATAAAACCATTATCACACGGTGGTATAATTTATAATTTAATATTGTGTTTAACACATTAGATGGGGATGTAATGATATTTAAATTTTTAGAATAAAATATTGTTTTATAATATTTCGTTTTTAATGTTTAGTTTTCAAACACATTATTTGTTTAACCGTTATCTTTGTGTTTATTTCAATGTATTTTCTATTACACGGTATGATGACGTTGCAAATGATATCGTCTCTCGGTCTGAAAGCCATTCCTAAATCCCATGATATACGAGTATATCAGTATATCCTTTTTTCTGTATGTGCAGCAAATTTCCTGTCAGCCAGATTATCGAATACTTTATTGGGTAAACTTACATTTTATTGTTTCAGTTAGTAAAAATGAAAGTTTAATATAATAAAGAATAATTTAAATTTATTTATAAACAATTAAGTTTTCATAGAAATTTACCAAACTCACGTTTAGATATTAGAAAATAATAGAAAAATGCATCAAATTATTACTCAACAAGCGTTATATAAATTTCCACAGTTCATGTTTGTTTAATCATTTTATAAATTTATTAACCATTGTTTATTCTTGTAAATGTGATACATTTGCATAACTAATGATATGTATTTAGTTCTTTATAAAGTTTTACCCATTTAAAATATCTATAATAGATATAAATATATAATATTGTTTCTTTAATAATGAAACTAAGTAGCCAAATTAATATATATGTAAGAGATTATAACCCGGAAAGAAACTATGTTATTGTGGAATCAGTATTTTGGATAACGTATTTCCACGGGGATACTCTTCCCTAACATCAGTTCTAGCCTCCAGAATATTAACATTGAATTTCAGGTCTTCTTGCTTCAAGTCATAACTAATATTACGTAAGTATTCTGTCTCCTCCTTTAGATATGTTGTGTGTTACCATAGGCTTCGTCTCTATAGCCTCGAATGGCATAATCCTATTAATATAACAAGAATTGCGATAATTAGACAGAAATGGAATGAGGTAGATAAGTAAGATGTATATAAATAATGATAATTAGTGGGGGTTTTTTGTTGCACGATTCGGTATGGAGATAAATATTGTCGTTTGTAAAGAATTATTATTTATAAAGTTATTTACAATTATTAATATGTATAGAATGTATTTATAGAAATGGTGTGTTAGGATGAAGTATGATATAATTGTATTTTAGTTGGACTTATATATATAGTATTATTTATATATATATATATGTAATGTAGGTAATCGCTAAGTTTGGTAGAGTGTATGACTTGTTAAAAATCAAGTTTTTGTAGTTATTAGTTATTTTAAGAATTGTTATTTTACTTCTAGGAAGGGTTATGTATATAAAGCTAAATGGCTGGAAAGCTGAGCCGCGAAGTTGTAAATTCTTTTTTGTAAGAATGTGAGCAATAAATAAATAATATAACAAGAATTCACTACATATATTTAAATTCTGCTTGTGGTTCACACAACAACTTTATTATGTCTTTAAACGTTGTATTTTTCTTAGGTTCAAGCATCATACCCTTACGACGATCATCACCACAAGGTTCGCAGCACTATACTCGATGCTGATCAGTCAGATACTCTACATCCTCAGATGAAATGTTCTCACATTGTAATGAAACATTCACATTTACTAAACTCGATATTTTAAACATTGTATAGAGACTACAATCATATTTTACAATATAGATTTTTTCGTTATTTTTTCATAAATATTTTTTTTACGAAATATAGTTATTGAAAGATAGTATTTAGAAAAAGATATAGAAGTATGAAAATATTGACAAAAAAAAGAAATACTAACGCGACAATTTCAGAGTTCAACAGGTAACATTTGTCCTACGCACAAGTGATAAGAAAAAGTATATGACAAGCCTTACTTCCGTTCTCCTCCAATATAACTCATTATTGACATAAACATTATAATATATCGCATACAATTACCGAGTATAGTAACAAAACGTAGTATCATTGTTGAATATGTATTATAACTCTGTTAGTCAAGAAGACAATAAAACTTATACATGTTCCCTTTATTAGTGTTTTGTGGATGGTGTTTTTAAAATACGATTATTCAAAATAAATCATATGACGTACAAAAAAATTGGATACGTATGACTGTAAGTAAATCGCTATTATTATTAATATATTTTACGTTTATTTTAGTCATAATAACGACAAGTGTGTAGGTATGTTTAACTATACATATGTGTATGTAGTATTTGCTATATTTTGGGAGCTGATTGGTTTACAAACTATCCTCATTCGATTTATTCCATTGTCATTAGGGATTTATCAATATAATTGGAGCTTTTACTAAAAATATTGCATCACTACACGATAGAATTAGACACATGGAACATATCTTATAGATTCGTTATTTACTCAAAAGGTAAAAAAATATCTATCTATATATATATATATATATATATATATATATATATATATATATATATATGTATATATATATATATATAAGTTACATTGAGAAATATTGTTTAGTCAGCGGTATTCATGGAAGTCTCTACAAGCTTCTAAGAAGCTTTAGTGTTGAGTCAGCATAGTTTTCTTTAATAGTAAAGTAAGAAAGGATAGTTAGTTCCAAACCAGACTCCGTGCTATTAAGTATCACTAGATCATAGTTTCACTGTATAACACGTTAAAACATTTATTGTAATATATTTTAAGTGAATATTAAAATTGTTATAATAAATAAAGGTTGTTTAAAGAAATAAAACATTTTTTTAAAAACCTAATCGTTACGGCCCGACACGTAACTGGCGCAGTCGGTAGGACAACAACGTGATTTCGGCAGGAACACGTGATTCGGAGGTTTAAGCGAATATTAGACCGTCGGTTTCAACCGTTTACCGAGACAAGTCCGAACTTCAAGAAAATTCAAAAGCAGCTGAATTTTTGGAGGAAAACTGCAAAAAACGAGTCAACTGGACGCAGATCTGGAAGATTCAAGAGGGCATCTCGCCAGCCACCAGGAAAGAAGATTCCACCAGAAAAGAAAACTCTCATCAGAAACAAAATGAGCATATTTGTGTTTTCTCTGTGAGTAAAGAAGTAAAATAAGATATTTCTTCAAAATAAATTGAAAGATAAATATATAATAATTCTTTTTATTTATAAAAGTAATTATTTTAAAACAAATTATATAAAGTAAAAATTGTATTCAGAATTGAATAATATTATACGTGCATATCAATTAAGCATTTATTATTGTTAGGTTAAGTGATTTGCTAGAATTAAGTGTTGTATATATTATTAGTGACCAAACTTATTAAAATGGCAACTCCCATGTTAAAAAAAGAGTATTTGGATATGATTCCCGAATATAACGGAAAACCGGCTATGTTAAGTCGCTTTATTTCCATTTGCGATAAGGTTGTATCTAAATTCTTTGTAGTAGAGAACCCTGAAGATTTTCAAAACGAATATTTGTTTTCATCTATTTTGAGTAAATTAAAGGGACAAGCTTTAGAAGTAGTTGTAAATTCAAATACCTATTCATGGACTGAAGTCAGAAAAATTTTGTTAGCAACATATTTGGACAGAAGAGATTGCTTTACATTAAATTTAGAAATGTCAGAATTGAAACAAGAGAATAATGAATCACCATTTAAATTTTATGAAAGAATAAATAAATTGTTAAATTTACAAATAGCATTTTCTGTAACAATGAAACAACTGCCAGGGATGTGTTATGCACTTATGTTAGGAAATTAGCATTAAGAGTATTATTAAGAGGTTTGCAGGAACCATTAGGATCCCTAATGCGAACAAAGAATCCCGATAGTTTAGAAGGAGCTTTAAATATGCTCACTAACGATTTCCAATTTAAAATCAACAAAGCATTTCAACATAATAGTAGACCAATGGTTAATAGACCGATTCAAATTCAGAGACCAATGCCAAATAAATCTTTTCAAAAATATCCATTAAATCAACCTTTCCAAAATCCACAAAACCAACAAAATTATCAGAACTCGCACTTTAATAGACCACAACAATTAAGACCACAATTTTACAATCCGCAAAAGGTGAATACAAATCAAAAGCCGTATAAGCCGACTCCAATGAGTATTTCAACGCGACAGACGGACAACACGATCAGAAATACAAAAATGTATCAAATGACAGGAAAATCCGCCGATGAAGAATTCGTTGAGGATTTACCTGACATCGAGCCAAACGAGGAATATTACGCAGAAAATTCGGAAACGGAATATTTACAGGATCAATTTAACGCGATAAGTTTAGATGAAGGAGACAATTTAGTGGAAGGCGATTATTTTTTAGGCGATATCAGCCTAGGGACAGATTCAAAATAATGAACATCCATAATGAATATAATGAATTACCATATTTTTTCGAGCCAAAAACCAATTTAAAAGTATTGATTGATACAGGAAGCACTAAATCCTTTATTTCAAAAAATTTAGCGTTTCATTTGTATAAAAGTAGTATAAAACAAGAACCTTTTGAAGTTTCCACTGCACATGGTGTATCAAGAGAGAAGTATTGTTGCAAAGTACCAATATTAGGAAAAAAGGAAGCAAAATTCTATTTATTCAATTTCCATAAAAATTTTGACTTATTGTTAGGATTAGACAATATGAAGAAATTAAAATTAAATTTGGATTTTACAAATAATGAATTAAAAACACCAGATAAAAATATAACTATTCATTATCTCAACACAGAAGAATCTGAAAATAAACAAAAAATGGAATCTAACAATAATAATATTAATAAGGACGTAGGTAGCTATTTAATACAAGCTCGTAGCAAGCAAGTCGTTAGAATAAAAGTAGAAAACATATGTAATGGTCAGGGAATAATACCCTACATGCGTGCAAAAGGTTTAGAGGTTCCACAATGTTTAGTTACTGTTAAAAATGGAGAAGCCTTATGCCCTATTATTAATAATAATATGGAAAATACGAAAGTAACGCCAAAACCAATAAAAATAGAATCTTTAAGTGATTTTGAAATCTTTGACAATAACTCAAAAAATTGTTTAAACAAATCAAATGCAAATTTCAACTCAATAAATGTCAATAAACCTAAACTGGACCTAAATAAAATCAGAACTAATCACATGAATTCTGAGGAGAAACAGGAAATATTAAAATTAGTAAAAGAATATTCAGATATTTTTTATATAGAAGGAAGTGATTTAACTTTCACCAATCAGATAAAACATAAAATTAAGACGGTAGATGAGATTCCCGTTTACACGAGAAACTATCGATATCCGGAAGTTTATAGGAAAGAAATTGATAATCAAATTGAAGAAATGCTAAAGCAAAAAATAATTAGACATTCCATGTCGCCATGGAATTGCCCGATTTGGATTGTGCCAAAAAAAACTAGACGCATCCGGAAAACGTAAATTTCGGCTAGTAGTTGACTTCAGAGGACTAAATTCGAAAACAATAGACGACAAATTCCCGCTACCAAACATTACCGACATCTTAGATAAATTGGGAAGATCCCAATATTTTACAACTTTAGATTTGGCTACTGGATTTCATCAAATTGAAATGGATCCAGACAGCATAGAAAAAACCGCTTTCTCTACAGGAAACGGGCACTATGAGTTCCTAAGGATGCCGATGGGGTTAAAAACATCCCCACCTCTATTTCAGAGGGTTTTTAATAACATATTAAGGGGAATACAAAATGAGACTTGTTTAGTGTATCTAGACGATATAATAATTTATTCGACCAGCCTTCAAGAACACCTAAACCGATTGCGAGAAGTTTTCGACAGATTAAGAAAAGCAAACTTTAAGGTACAGTTAGACAAGACAGAATTTTTACGAAAGGAAGTAGCATATTTGGGTCATGTTGTAACACCTGAAGGAGTTAAGCCAAATCCGGAAAAAATTAAAACAATAAAAAATTATCCTATACCGAAAACAAGTAAACAAATTAAAGGTTTTTTAGGGCTTGTAGGATACTATAGAAAATTTATAAAAGATTTTGCCAAAATGACAAAACCGTTCACAAGTTGTTTAAAGAAAAACGCTAAAATAGACATAAGTAATAAAGAATATATTAATTGTTTCGAACAATGCAAAAATGCATTATGTAATGAGCCAGTACTACAGTATCCCGACTTTGAAAAGGAATTTGTATTAACCACCGACGCGAGTGATTACGCAATAGGAGCTGTATTAAGTCAAGACCACAATGGAGCAGACTTACCCATTGCTTTACGCCAGCAGAACTCTGAACAAAAGCGAGACTAATCTTTCGACCATTGAGAAGGAACTTTTAGGAATCGTATGGGCAACCAAATATTTTCGACCATACTTGTTGGGACAAAATTTACAATTTACACGGACCACAAACCACTACAGTGGTTATTTTCGATAAAAGAGCCGAATTCAAAATTATTAAGATGGAGACTAAAATTGGAAGAATTTAATTATGAAATAAAATATAAGCGAGGCAAACTTAATCAAAATGCTGATGCGTTATCAAGAATTCAATTAAACATTACTGAAAATCGACCACCGGAAAACCAAGAGGAAACCAATGAAGATCTGAGGAAGATAGTAGAACAATCAACGCAGTTATATTTCCCTGAATTAGATAGTGACGAGGAATCGCTGCAACCTTATTCTTCAATATTAAAAGACAATGAGTCAATAATTGTCAACGTGGATGAAAATGAAGAAACTGATGGAACTGTACACTCTAATTATGAAGGAAATACCCAGGTAGGAATTCCCATATCAGAGGAACCAGTAAATTTCGGAAAAAATCAAATCATATTCTCTCTAGTTAAATATCAGCCGAGAAAAGTAATAATTAAAAAACTATTTGGAATAACTAAAATGAGATTATTAGTAGAAATTTCAGAAAATAATTTTGACCAAGATGTAATCAATTTCATAAAACAATACCTAGTACCCAACGTTAAATATAACTTGTATTTTAAGGACGATTTTTATGAGAGATTTGCAGCATGTGTTTCAAGAAACTTTAGGAATTCACAATTAAATTTAGTCAAAAATAACATTAAATTATTGGATGTAACCGACCCAGAAGAAGTTCAGGAAATCATAAATAACTATCACGTGAGTAAAACTAATCACCGGGGCATTACAGAAACGTATAATCAAATTAAACGTAAATTCTATTGGCCTAATATCAGGAGTGACGTTCAAGAATTTATCAACAATTGCGACATATGCTTACGAGCAAAGTATGAAAGAGTGCCTTTGAAAACCGAGCTAACATTGACGCCCACAGCAATTAAGCCGATTGAAATAATCTCTGTCGATACAGCAAGTTTCGAGAATTCTAAGTTCTTGACTGTGGTTGACATGTTCTCGAGATATCTCCAAATGTACGAGATAACGAGTCCGCAAGCCACTGAGATTAGTGAGAAACTAATCAGCTTCTTTAACGGATATGGAGTACCCGACATAATCATTTCAGATAATGGAACGGAATTTAATAAAAAGGTAGTTAAGGAAATATTACAATTACACCGAATAAAAGTTCATTTTGTTAGCACACAACACCCGCAGTCCAATGGATTATGTGAAAGAGTTCACTCCACTATAGTTGAACATATTAGACTTTTAAATAATCAAGCAGAATTTAAAAATTTAACTATTTCACAAAAAATGAAATATGCTGTTATCGCATATAATAACACCCTACACTCAGTCACAAAATTAACACCAGTAGAAATATTATATGGACACATAAAAATTAATTCAGCTTTAGACATAGATTTAGAAAATAGAGTTATTAATGATTACGTAAGTTCACATAAAGAAAGGACTAAAAAATTATACGAAAATATAAAAGAAATAAATTCCAAAATTAAGGAGATTGTTTTGCAGAAAAGGAATGCTAATAAGGAACCACTTCCAGCCATACCCCAAAAAGTGTATGTAAAAACCATGCAGAAGCAGGGTAAAACGAAAAATAAGTATAATAAGGAGCAGATTACTTCAATTAACCCGGTAAGGAAAACTGCTAAAATTAAAGCTAGACACCACAATACTAAAGACAAAATACATTTATCAAATATCAAGAGACCTAGGAAAAAGAAAGTCCCTGATAAAAACGTTTCACCTGTTGCAGGTTCGTCATCACGTATGGAATAAGCACAGCAGAGATGTACGAGGTGAAGAACATAACACAAAATATAGGAATAATCCCTATTGAACTTGGTCCTGCCAAACTAAAAACTTCCTACCACACCTTTGTCCATAAAATTTGAATTGGAAAACTTTAAAAATCAGATAAATAATGTTGAAAAATATTATAATGATGTGTTAATTTATTTTCAAAATAGATGTCAAGGTTGTACTGCAGATATGTTTAATAAAATATATTTAGTCACAGACACTGGTAATAAATTAAGAGATATGATGAATTATATTAAGTATATTAATCATACTAGAGATGTAATAAATGAGAAATTGGAGATTATTATATTTAAAGAAACTAGGGTAAGAAGAGGACTTAGTAATGGGTTAGGGTCATTTGTAAAGTCTATTACAGGTAACCTAGATTCATATGATGGGGAAAAGTACGAAAAAAGAATGGAAGATTTAAAATTTAATCAGAAAATAATGTTACAACAATTAGACTCCCAATATTCCATTAATGTTGATGTTATTGAAGAATTCAATAGAACTATAGGTATTATTAATTATAATTTTGATGAATTACAAAACAAATTGTTAGCAGTAAGAGAACAGATTGACGATCAGATAAGAATAGAGCAATTTAGAAATATATTGAATCAATTGAATGTCATTTATAATATCATGTTGCATTTAATGCAAGATATAGAGAATTCCTTAACATTTTGTAAGTTAGGAACACTGCATCCTAGTGTGGTGTCCTCACAGGAACTTTTAATAGAAATAAACAAAATTAAAATGTATTATGGAAGAAGAATACCTATTGACTTTAATGTAGACAATATTTGGGAAATGGAAAATATTTTGGAGGTAAATTGCAAAATTAGTTCTAAGGAAATAATCTATTTTATTAATTTACCAATTGTAGAACCTGTAAATTATACATTATATCAGTTAAACCCTGTACCTACACTATATAACTCTAAATTTATAACAATTATCCCTAGTGTAAGACATGTACTAGTTCATAAGACAAATTCACAGGAAGTAATGTTAGGATTAAAAGATGTGTGTAGTAATAGAATTAATGGACATCAAATATGCTCATTTTCCCAAATTGTACATCAGGACCTGGAATGTGAAAGTTCTATAATAAATCTCGGGACGTCAACAAACTGTCAATATGTTGACCTAGTGATTGAGGATAATGTGATAAACTTTATACCAGAAATAAGACAATATCTAATAGTAGCTCCTAAGAGAGAAACATTAAAATTAATTAGTAATAGTGAAACTAATGAAATATCTTTATATGGTGTATATCTAGTATATGTAAGTGATAATGAAATTGTAATGTATGATAATAAGAGACTAATGTACTCCAGTAATACAAAAGTTGGACATCCCAAAATATTAGATGCCACTGATCTAAAGTTAGAAACTAACCAACAACCCGATTTCTCAATTACATTACAAAAATTGGATTTAGAAAAAATAACTGTAAACCGAATTTCTAAATTACATAAAAGCATAGAAATAAATTCAGATTTAAACATTTGGACTATAGGTTTGTATAGCATGATAATCATAGTGGTGTTATACACGGCCTATAGATATTATAGGAAAATGCCTCGAACTTCGATACACCCTTCTAATGTGCAGATGTCTCAACCTACCCCCGAAGTTCTCTTTAGGGATGGAGGAGTTACATTGAGAAATATTGTTTAGTCAGCGGTATTCATGGAAGTCTCTACAAGCTTCTAGAAGCTTTAGTGTTGAGTCAGCATAGTTTTCTTTAATAGTAAAGTAAGAAAGGATAGTTAGTTCCAAACCAGACTCCGTGCTATTAAGTATCACTAGATCATAGTTTCACTGTATAACACGTTAAAACATTTATTGTAATATATTTTAAGTGAATATTAAAATTGTTATAATAAATAAAGGTTGTTTAAAGAAATAAAACATTTTTTTAAAAACCTAATCGTTACGGCCCGACACGTAACTTATATATATATATATATATATATATATATATATATATATATATATATAGTATGACGAAATTAGTTTTCGTACTTCAGGTAACCGTTGTAACCGCAATCTTGAATGATGATTGATACTGATTTTAAGTTTATATTCCAGTATAGTTATTCAAATTATTTCTAACTTCATATCTATTGTTAAGTAAGGTATTAAATTCATACAAGTACTTCTATTTAATATGATGTAACTGAAACTGATACAGCATTTCATAATACATCCCAATTAACAAGTAAATCCATTTGAACCATTTTCGCATTTCTCTTTATTTTATTACTTTTGCTATAACATGAGTTTTCAAAAGTAAAAGTGAAATGTTTTAAAAAAGTCTAAAATTACAACGACGATTAATATAATCTATAATTACACAATTTGCTCCACATGAAGTTTCATCATGGTGCCTGTAAATTCAACTTTCATTGCATACATTGATCATTCTCAGTTACTATTTATTTGATTTTGTATACTAATTATTTATTGGCAGATTTAAGCTTTAAATAAAGTCACTACCGGAAATGAATTAGATAAATCGCATTGTTTTTCTACAAGTGATATAAATACAGAATCCCATTTGCAAACAAAAATTTGTGCCGTTTTGTAGTTAAAAAAAGATATGACTCTATTTGTAAAATTACTATGTTATTGGTAAAATGCCATATGACGCCAAAATATGAAGTTTCTGTATTCATATTTTTCTTTCTTATAAAGTAACAATGTAATGCAATTAATTACTATAACAAAAACTATACTGTTGATAAATATTAAATTTCTTCAAATTTGAAAACTCTGATCGTGGTGAAAACATTTCTATTGATATATCTGTCTTTTCTTTAGTCCTTCAAAGTGTTTCAGGTCATTATAAAATACATTAGTTATTGTCAAGGAGGAGCCGCTTGGTGGGTGAAGTTTGATAGATGGTCTGACGAGGTTGAATATATTATTTACGGTCACTTCATACTGTACACAGGAAGGAGTGGTTGTAAATCACTTTAATGTTTTTGTATGAATACCCATATTTAAAATCATGGTTTTCAACATTTTCATCTTATAATAATTGAAATTAACTATTTTTCGCAATATGCTTAGAGAGATCTTAAATGGAATGTTTTGGGAATATATTGACTCTACTTTTATTTAATAATAAATGTAAATTCTTTTTAATATATAAATTTAAGACAGTAAACCAAGTTTGTTATACAGGGTTATAAAAATTGGTTTGTCTAATCGAATGAGTTTCTGACCATTATGTTTAAAAAATAAATACAATAGGATCATTAGTTACCATTACTGTATTATCTATTAATTTACATATTTGCTAATCACGGAAAAAAGTGAAATAAAATTATCTTCTCCTTCATTGAAGATACGAAACAAAGTTCTGTATATGCAATTAAAGTAATACACCTGATTATTTATTTCACATAATATGTAGCTATATCTCTTACGTATGATATATATATATATATATATATATATATATATATATATATATATATATATATATATATATATATTAGTTCTAAAAAGAGTGTTTTGTAAAGTAATTTCATCGATTTAAATTCTCCCCAAAATGTAGGAAAACATTTAATTGTTTTTCATTTTCTTCATTATTTGTTACAAAAGGTTTTTTCCGTGATATCACTAAACCGACATTACTACACTGTTAACACTACCAGTAAATTATTTTGTACACAATTGCACAACTAATATTCATCTATTGTATGAATATATATTCGCGACATATATTGTTAAACTATTTTAAAATTCAATCATTTATAAATAGAATTATTTTTTATATTTGCTTATAATTTTAGTCATTTTTATGAAAGACGAATATCTCTGTAAATACAAAATACAGATACAAAAAATAACATTTAAAGTTTTTCAACGAACATATTGCATGTTTATTTCAATACGTTTTAAAGCAGTACTAGTAGCGGCTGTGAAGGGTTTTAAAATATATCAATAAAGAGAGGTTTATCTATTCCTCTTACCATTACCTCAATCATGTAATGCGGTGGTTATCTTGGTGGTTTTCTTTAATTAATCGTTAACCTTGAGCATTCTTTAAACGTAGTGGTATTACAAGTAAATACTATTCCTTAGAATGATAAAGCTATAGAATGTGTGCTACACGGGATATCACACTTTAACCAAAGGTGACGGAAAATAAACGAATTGATTCCCTCATTATAATCGTGTAGCATGTTAGGTCCACTTAAACGGCCAATTTCGTGTGTGCGAATACAGTGGTAAATAATAAAAGCTTTCTCTTCAGTTCTTCATTTATAAATATCCCTTTAAATTCTACACTCCTTAGTTTCAAACACATTTTCAAACGCAACAGTAAACAAACAAAAATAAACATGTGGCTCAAACTCGTATGCGGTTATATGAACCAATATTTTCTTATTATTATTATTTTTTTTTTATTTATTTATTATTATTATTTTTTTTGGTAATAACTTATGTAGAAACCTAAGAGAGGGTAGTTTTTTATTAAATTTGAAGTAGTATCAAAAAGAGCTAGTGACGCGAAGAGAATATAGTAATTTATGAATTTGATGTTCCATTTTTATAATTAATCTAGAATTATTTAAAGATTTTTTTTGTCAGTTTCGAGTAAATAGCAAGTAGTTAACCATCATTGTATAACCAATCAAACTATGACGTATAATAAACGAAGTACAGTTGTAAATAATAATAGATAAATTATATTAATTTTATTACAAGTTTTGTTTTATGTTTTTAAATAAAAACAATTATATTATTAACTAAAAAGGTGCCATAATCGTGAATTCAACAGATATTAAAGGCTAATATTGTAATTTTAAAAATAAATGGAATATATAATAATATTGATACATTTATTCATGTACGTATAATATACGTATTCAATAATGCAATTAGATTAGTTTGACCGACACCAATTTAAAATACTTCCAAACTATCCGTATATTTATTATATTCATTTATTGTAATGGACACTTTGGATAAGTTATAAGTAATTTGAAATATGTTACATGTATAAAATTTAACAAAAGAGATAAAGCAGATGTTAAAGTTTTAAACCAAATGTTGTTTACTAATTAGACGTTTCATAAAAGTCGTTAGTTTAAATAAATAACAGAGCTTTATACCTGTAACTGATATTACATTTTTTAAACACACAATAGAGCACAAGAAGCTCAGTAAAAATTAACGAAACTTCTTCTTTGCATCTCTAACCTACTGCTTCACTAAATAAACTGTGGTATGGTACTTAAGAAAAAATTAAAATATGAAAATACTTCTATAATAAAATTCTGTCATGAGATGAGATAAACTTTTGTCTTTACAACGGGTATGACCTTTTAGTCATATACCCACTATCAAAAATCAATCACTTTTCTTTGATCAGCCAGAACTAATGAAAGGAATCCGTTACAAATAGGATTTGTTTTCTTAGAACGTAGATTTATTATATTATCACAATCATATAGTTTTACACGTTGAATTTTTGTTCTGTATTTATGAGAATAATAATTCAAAAATATTAATAGTATTAATTTCTAGTGCTTATTGTGCGAAAAAACTATTAGAATTCATTAACTCTAAATGTCTTTTAACCCACAATGTCTTAATGAAGGTATTGAAATTTTTAAATAAAAGAATGATTTGTTAGGTTACTCATCAAATCCATTTTGCTCTACTCCTATAAATACAACTCTCCAATATAACATCCAATTAAGTATCTCTTTCGTATTATGAAGAGTTTTGTTATACAAAGTTTTATTTAAATTGAATATTAATTAATTTAGAAATCGAGAATTTGTAAAAATATTAATAATAATAAAGAAACTGATATTGACAAATCTAGTGTGTACATATTTGTTTTATATGCAAATTTATATGTTTAGTAGATGTTTAAATCATTTTATATTATCACACATAACTTACAATTGTCTCTCACCCAGATAACAAACACAAATAACTAATGTAAATAGAAACTAAAAAAGAAACAAAGCAACAAATTCATAAGGAAACAGATTACCCTTATTTTGTAGGTAATTGCTTACGTCACTATAGTTTGATTTTTCGGGGATGGAACCTGGCGGCTTAGCGACCCTTAGCTCTCACACGCACACTGGCAGGAACGCGCGCAGCTCCCGGCCTACCTGCCTGCAGCGTATAATCAGTTGGTTCTCAAAGCACAACAACAACATTTTTAATTAATTATTTTTTAAATTATATTTGCACAGTTTTGAAATCTTCATAAAGTTATAAGAAAAATAAGCCCAAACACGACATTCTTAACAATATTTAACCAGAAAATACAAAATAGGCCTACCAATACAACCCTTACATTAAAAAGTTTTAAAATATTTCATTAAAGCATTGGAAGTGATGACGACTATGAGATATCGTTTATCACATTATTAGTGATTTTCCGTAGGATAATTTTAACCAATATATGACCTTTATACCTTTATTGATTATTACAGAAAATAATTTTATAAACTACCTTATTTATCAATATATAGGCTATTATGTAGTTATAGAGTGGTAATTGAACTGGCCTGTAAGTTTATTACTTTCTGAAACACTTACTTATTCTAAATGAGAGCATCCAATGTTTTCATCTTCCAGGTCACTTTCGGATTCGGTTTCACTGTCATAATCCCCAGGACACAAGCGTATTATGAACTCTTGAACACTGGCGTCGTTAAGTCCTTCACTTCTCCAATCCTCGTCCATTGCTTTCCTGGCATGGTCCACATACTTGCTCCATTGTTCCGGTGTTACAGCAGAGACGGCTTCGTGGAAATGTTGTTATACATCCCTCAACTTGAAGGTATTATTCCTATCCCGTACATATTTTTTCAAGTTCCCCCAAACCATTTCGATTGGATTGTAGTGGCAGTGATAAGGGGGAAGGCGGATTACCTTATACCCCATTTCTGCTGCTTTAGAGTCAATTACATAGGTGGGATAAGGTGGTTTGTGCATTTTAACAACACTGTAGAGCTCTGGTTTTCTTAAATCTGGAGAGAAACTTATTCCTTTATCTTGTAGCCATTTTGCCATAACGGCTTTGGTTGAACCTGATGTTGGAGATTTGTCCTTAACCCTTGAATGGTATGGAGCGTTATCCATTATTATGGTGCTTTCAGCAGAAATAGTAGGGAGTAGAGTGTCGAAAAAACACTTTTCAAATACTTCCGCGTTCATCTCCTCGTGGTAATCGGAAGTTTTTTTAGACTGAAATACCAGAGGAGGAGCTTCAATCCAACCTTGTTTACTTCCAGCATGGCAGACGATTAAACGCTTTCCCTTTCCCAGAGGGGAACCTAGCGTTCCTTTAACTGTTCCATCAGTCCAGCCCTTATCGTTACTGAGGTTTTCATTCATCCACGTTTCATCAAGGAAAACAGCTTTCTCCATGTTTATGTTATGCATCTTTCTAAGAAATTGGCATCTTAGCAACGCCACAGATGGTTTTTCCATTAACACCTTCCTGGAATTAAACTTTTTGTAGACAAAGCCCAAACTTTTCACTATTTTGTTTAGAGAAGATAGGCTACCGTGGAAAAGTTCTGTGTCTCTCAACGATGAACGTAGTTTTCTCAGCGTTGGCACTTCTCGTCTTTCATAATAACTTAGAATGTGGCGACGAATAGCTGCTTTGTCAAAGTCGTCTATGTCTGTAGTGGGTCTGTTTCTAACCGGAGTTTTGTTCTTCCTCGGTGTATTTATTACTATCCGCCTCTTCTTCCCAGATAACGGAGGACAACTGGCATCCAGTCCCGCCTCTTCCGCTCCAAACTCGGTCGTAGTACAGCCTTCTTCTGTATGTGTATTTCCTAACTTATTCACTTCTTTAAGCTGTAAGTTAATTCGCTTAACGGTTCTTAACGACACACAACACGCGTCAGAAACTCTTTCCAAAACCTTTTGAACGTCTTTTAAGGGTCTTAAATTGTTCTTCTCCAAATAAAAGTATTGTATGACAGAAGCAACAATTGTCCTTGCTTGTGAATGCAAAATTTCTCTACTAGTGTTTGGAGTCATTTCCGTCATAATATAATCACTTCCTTTCCAAATATGTACACTAATCACTTAAACAAACAAAATCAACACAGAAAATCCTTCTACGGTATACTGTATTATTTATAAAAGGTTGATGCGTGTTGATAGAATTATTTATAAAAGGTTGATAGAACTGAAAACTCAGACTGAAACCAATTCACAAGTCACAATAGATAGGGTCAGTAGTGAAAGTAGGTAGGACAAGTGGGGGATTTCGGGAGGTATTTCTGCGAAAGGGTTGAACTGGTTAACAATAGTCTCCATAACCTGCTTCGGTTTAACCCTGGGCTGGCCAGTCACAAAGAATTATGATCATATATCATCATCATAGTATGATATATCATCTATTACCGCCTACAGTGTTAACAGAAGTATAAGAACAAAAATATTACGAAAGCTATCAATAAAGAGCTAATAAAGGCCGAGAAATGCAATACAATAAACACATTGTAGATTTTGGTGACTTAAAGTTGTCGCAATTATGTCGTATTTCGATTCATTTTTAATGTAATTTTGAGCCAATTACACCAATTATAACCTTAAATAAGTAACACGCGAAATAAAAAAGTTATTATTTTATAGTGAAGAGTGTAGTCAGTGTCTCGGCCCGAGCCCCGGAGCGGTCGGGAGGGGTTGTGTGTGTGTGGTAGTAAGGGTCGCTAAGCCGCCAGGTTCCATCCCCGAAAAATCAAACTATAATAATAACTCCAAAGCAAAGATATTGTCTAATAATTGGCAGAGATGAGTATAAAATATATGAGATTTTTAAACCTCTACTTAACTAAAGAATTACATATATATATATATATATATATATATATATATATATGATTCTAATAGCGTTAAATAAAACAAGTCATATCTTTTTACTCTGGTTTGACCCTCAGTTGTTTAAATCCATTTAAATACAAGTTCCATAGGTCATCCTGTGCGACATACTGTACATTTTGTCATCGATGAAAATGTTAGACAATCTTATTGCTTAAAAAACATAATCAAAATAAACAATAATAATAAAATGTTTAGACTCATAATATTTGTAGATTATACGATACAATGGCAAGATTATCAGTTTAAAAAGACATTTTAACCATGATTGCTTTCCAAATGGTAGCCAGTGAATTCGCTAAGAAATGAAATCGATACGCACAAACACATACACTTATAACAAATGAAATATTTATAGTTGCAGGACCACTACATGGGGCGCTCCCAACGTTATATATTTCCTATGTTATAAGTGTCTGTTGTTATGTGTATCTTAAATATTGTACGATATCTGACGGGTGATAAGTATCTGAAGATGGAGTAAATCTCCGAAACCGCGTCAGAAAAAGAAGAGGAAGTCAGTTTACGGAAAACACAAAAGTAAGAACACAAAAGTAAGTAAAATTTATATATTATGCCGTGACTTGGATAGTAAAGTAAACATTAATCTTAAAATAATTAATTTAGTAAATATTACAAAACTTGAACTTTTATTTTTATAAATCATAATTAGACTCGTATTTAATTATAATTTAATTATTGTAATATGGGTATCATTGTGAGAGGGAAGTGAAATATGGCACCAAGTGCAATTTTATGTCTTTGTATTTAGTGTGCTTGAGGTTAAGGGGAATAAATACTTATCTTATCTGAAAATAAATAGTATATTCAATTATTCAATCTTTCGACAACCATAAAAGCTAACAAGTGCACAGAGATATTTAAATCATGTTTTTGTACTGCTATTGTACATATTGTACAATATAGTATATTGTATAGAAGTATATTGTTTGGTAATTGAAATAAGAAATCTTACAATATATATGGGTAATTATATAATTCATTGTTGGTTGTTACTATCTCGTTCATTACACCCATCACAACTATAAAATAGGATATCATGATATAAACTATATTGTGATAGTATTATGTAACTTGTAACGATTATATAACTTTGAAAACGATTATATGTCTGTTCCTGAACCCAAGTGGGAGTGGGTATTAGTTAAAGCTAATTTATAAACAAAAATTTGAGCAATAAAAAAAAACTGCTTGGCCTAAACCAAACTATGAACGTACTTGAAAAATCAAAACACAAAGAATTATAACTTATTTCACAATTTGTGATTTACAACCACTCCATCCTGTGTAGTGTAAGATATGACAGTGAATAATGTATTCAACCTCAACAGAGCATGTATTAAACATTTCAGATTATGCGGCACCTCCTTGACAATAACAAATGTATTTTATAAACACTTAATATACTTTTATGTCTAATACAAGGAAGTATAAACAGAGTGTTTGAAAAATGTAGAAAGGGCTGAATATTTCAAGAACTTTTTAGGTAAAAACATGATCAACCTTTCATTTTAAAACTCTTAATCTAAGCTAACTACAAGGAGGTATAAACAAAAGTTTACTAAAATGTACACAGTGTTAAGAAAATTATCAAACCGTGATTTGTCTTTGCTTTCGAAATGTAACGCCATTATGGTAGATCATATTCTAATAGTATAAATTTAAGATAATTGAAATGCATTTTTAATACTTCTTCAATAACAGTCGAGTTATGGCGTTTTAATATTCGAAAATTTCTAAACACAGTTTCACACTTTCCCTGCAGGAATGGGTTAATAATTAATTATTGGATTAGCGAATTGTAAATTAAGCAAAATATATTGCAAATTACGTATCCTGTACAGGCTACTGTAAGAAGCAAAACTTAGCTTACATGTTAATAATTACATGAACTAAATTATTAATAATTATTGGAACTAGTTACTTATAATTATTAAAATTCATCCTTCATTAGTCTATAAATTGTATAATCCAATAATATAAGATTTAGCGAATTTTAGTAAACAATCTAGCATAACAATATAGAAATTATACAGGACCTAAATTATTAAGAAACGTATGGTGAAAAAATATTTTTCCATTTATATGATAATACAAATTTTAGAGTTTTCTTACCCCAGAGTTTTACAATAATTGTTTCAAAATGACTTCCTTGTGCAGTTAGCAGTGGTCTAATCTTCTATAATAACCTCTCGTCACGTTCCCTAACATTTCGGGAATAATGAGAGCAGCTTCTCCAATTATCTGATTTGTTAATCTAAAAAAACCCAAAATAAAAAGTCTAATGGTGACATACGGTCAACAAGCAGGACATCCCACACAATTTATCCATTTTTGTGGAAATGTCGTCGCAAAGAGTTGCCACACATATAAAAGTCTTGTTTAAACCACAAAGTGTTGAACATTAACACACTTTTTCAAAGTGTGGTATATTTGTGTTAAATTATAAGTAGTAATAGGAATCTCCTGTCAAATTTTCGTGTGGTAAGCAGGGTAAAATCTGTTTTATTATATCGTGTTTATTCTACACTTCTCCCATCCAATTAATTTTCATCCCAACACATTGATTATATATGCAGGCCATTACTTCCCTAAACACGACCCTTTGAAAAATGTATTAAATTTTTAATGAAATGAGAACCATACACAGGGATTATATTTTTTGGAAATTGTCTGCGCCATCATTCGTTATGATTTGAGTATATGTATTCTAATATTTATTCAAAAGTTAATAACGTCTCATCCAAGAGTTAGTTATTATTTACGGGGTTTCTTGCATATATTTTTTTTGGCTACGTTTTTGTTGTTCTTTCTTTTTCGTGTGATTTTCCAAATTAAAAATCCCCTTGGGCGCATTTAATTGCCCTTGGGAAACCTAACCAGGGTATAGTAATGTGATTTCCCCATTTTTTAAAATTACTTGGTTATTTATTATTTTTTTATTTTAAATGTTTACTTCTTACCCTTTTTCCCTCATTCAAAATCTTGTTCCACCCTTTTGATGATCCTCTCATAGCATAGCTAATATTGATTTAATTCCACACTTTAGCAACATTTCCTAATTTTTGTTTTATTAGAAATATTATACACAAACTTCAACCTCATAACTGATAAAATTATTTTCTTGCGCGTATTCAGTTTGCCATGGGGAGTGTTAGAATTTAGGATAAGAAATTATTTATTATAGTTTAGAAAAAATTCTAGTAACAAATAATAGTCAAATTTTAGAACCAGTTTAATCTTTAATATCAGACGTGTGGTAATTTATGGGAAATAATTGGAAAAGTAAGTGTCGCAACTGCTTAGCTTGCAGGCCATTAGCATGACTTGGATAGTGAAGCTCTATTTAAACTGCTAGTGACCTAAAAATAAGGGGAGTGGCATCTAAGACGTCGGCGGGGACAGGGATACGCTGCTGGTCACCAGAGAGACGTTGCCCAGGAACGTATTTACGAAAGAGACTCACTGGCAGTTTATAGCAAGATTAACGGCCTATGTTGAAATGATGAGCAGATTCATATGTTTAAAAAACAAGAGTTGTTAAATACGATTATTTTCCATTCCTCTGGATTGAAGGTGTAAAGGTCCGGTCAGGACAGATTATGTTTTTTTATATTTTATAGGATTTAATATCAGATAGGAATATGAATATTCCTAATAAATTGTAACAACTATTGGTATTAACAATCTGAGCCACCTAATATGTTATTTTATTTGAACCCGTAGAATATGAATATAGGAGAAAACCTAGTATTCATAACAGGAGGTACAATATGCCCGATCCCTTCCCATTTTCTTTATACTATATTTTGCGTAATAATCGTTGTATTAATAAGCTCAAAGGTCATCACTTTACGCATTTAATTCGTTTTTGGCAAAACAATCTGTTCGATACAGCTCATTTTAATGGAAGTTTAAATACGCAGTAATTAGACATGGAGCAGATATGAAAGTGTGTCAGAAAGGCTTACCGCTGACACCCTCAAATTTTGCCAATCCATAAAACAGTAAATATAAATAGCCAATGTGTTTGACGGACAATCTATTCGTTCATTTTTAGACACATCAACTACATTATATTGCGTCACTGTATTTAATTCGACATACGACACACTTGTTATCAACGAATTAGTCATGAAAGCCAGGAGTTTATTCCGCACCATTATGCAACGAGCTATTCGATACTGTTTATTTATCCATCTTTTTAAGGAATTAGCTATTAAAATTTTAATCCATGAACCTAAATTACTTGACACGATATTGGATTTCGTATATCGGCCACAAAGGCCTTTTGAATAGTTACCAGATTTCGTTTCAAGCACTCCTAAGATCTTCCCTAACAGGACCACGAGACTTTCTAATTATTAAGCAAGGCGAAATATTGGCACTAGAAACTCTTCCAGCACTCATCTATGATTTATCGCCCTAACTTCAATCATTAATAATAACGCCGTTGCAAAACATCTATTAATAATTCTCCACCACATGTTCTCCAAGACAGCATACCCTAAATTCAAACACCCAAACACCTTCTCTGATGGCAACTTATCACCCTCCAGCTTTTAAGTTTAAACCATCTTTTCTGCCAGCTGGGCGAACTTCAAGGGATTCTCAGTGATAGGCTTCTTATATCAGTGATTACAGTGAAAAAGACGTGACCGGTTGTCGGACATACCCCACTACGTACTTCCTCTCTGATTGGGTTGGTAAAGGTTCTAAGATCGGTAAATCGTGACCAACTAGTACCGAAGTATTACCTACTCCTAATTTTAACCAGACACTGTTTTCTTCACAAATAGCCACTGAATGACTGCTTAGGTGAAGGACACCTTAGGACACTTCAAAGTGATTACTCTTTGGATACTGTATTCCCTTATTTGTTAATTTCTAGAGATTATTTTCAAGAGATTTCCAAAAACATTCGTATTAATAAGGGCCCAAGTCTAATGCAATAAGCCACTCAAATGGCTATCGGTCAATATGTAAATTTGAATACCCAACTCATTTTATATACTGTATTACGTTAGAACATTTATCTCGGGATTTTCCTTTTTTATATTCTCAGACTCTCTGCGTCTTGAGCTGTTTTACCTACAAGAACCAGAGCTTCTAATGACTTTTGCAGTCACGAGGTTCTGTTTCCTTATTACTTGTCCATTAATTATTTTATCCTTTTGGACATTATGACCCCCAACATACTAAGGCTTTTTAACGGGCAGAAATATCACAAACCGAAACTTAGGAAAAATTACTGATATTGCTAAGCATGATTATACTGTCATTAAGAGACTTGGCAAAACCAACTTAAATAAGTTTCTTATCAATCAATATAAATAGCTAGAAGATTCAGATATACAGACCATATAAATATGGCCCCATCCCCTAAGAAAATACATTCAAAAAATAAAAGCTTTTATATAATTTCCCCTCAATGGGAGATTTTTCTGCTTCCACCATCCCCTACGTCTTTCTCGCTTTTCTAGTACCACCATTAGTAGGTCATTTTAGAATAGTGGTGAACTACAAGCTTTGAGATAGTGGAGACAACTTCTATATCTACCTTTGAAACTGCTTTTCAATATCTGGCTAAAAAAATTGATCCACTCAAATAAATCTTAAATAGGCCTATCTACAAATTACGTCAAGGAGGAATCCCGTAAATATAACTTTTAGTTTTAAATTTGGTCAATTTCAATAGAATTTTCTCGCCTTTAGATTGTCTAGTGGAGGAATGATCCTTATGCCTTTCAACTTCGCATCTATTTGTTTACATATGGATTAGCTTAATTAAAGCAGGCTGGAGCTGGTCCAACTCTACACATGCTAGTCATCATTGTTCTGGTCGTATAACCAACATCGCATATTAGGCAAGTTACTGTAGATAGATAAATCAAATTCATTAACTAATTAAATTCAAAGTATAGTATATTAAATGAACGTACAATATTGTAGCAGTTTAATTTACTGCTTATTTTAACTTTTTCCTCTTACAGCTATTTGTTCCTTTTAAATTACCACTTATCCACTTTATAAATTGTATATAGTCCATTTATTTAGTCCTGCATTTCAGAGGTGTTTGGGTCTATTCCCTTGCCCCGGCGGTAAGACTAATTTCCTGTAACTTGTCAAGACTAAAACTCTACCTCCTTCAATATACTATCACAGGCTGCTGGGTAACAAACATCGAGGGTGGTTGTATCGAGTTGTTTAACATGGTGTTCTACTATGTATTCTAAATTTCGACCAATATGGTAATTGCGTAAACATATCTTATCATTACCCATATTAAGAGGCAGATGACATTAATGGCCAAAGTAGCCCAGAGGATGCAATCTTGCACCAAGTGTCATTGGTCTAAGCAGGTCCAGAAATCCAGGATGTATTGCCAAGCATCAAGTTATACGATATTATATAATATATGATAATATTTGTATTAAATTCTTCTAATGCCAGTGATACGAAGATAGCTGTATTTAAAGTAATAAATTGAACACGGTATAGCATTTATTTTATGATTATTTGTTTTTAAAAAGAAGAAATATTTATAAAAGCAAAACATTTATAGCTTCAGTACGAGTTATAAAAAATGGAATTTATTTCCGTGATAAAAGTAGATCTTATACTTATCTTGAGATCGTAGGATATATATCGGGCAATTCATACTTTCACTTTAGATACGTTTCTTTATGACACGTCGTTTCCAATATCCCGATGAGACTTCTAAACACGTTCCAAGATAACGTTCAGTCCAGTTCATTTATAGGCTTCTAATATGTGTCTCATAAATATAATATCATCTTTCCAAGAATGAAAGGCCTATATTTGATTCTTTGTTATAAAATATATAGATTTGGATTTGAAAGTTATATATAAATTAATTTATATGTTTTTCATTTACATTTTTCATCTCATACTATAATTAATAATGCGAATAATGTGATTAAAATATTTCATCATTTCAAGAAACACATACCTGTGTGTTCCGTTGAAATACTAGTGTTAGAAGCACAAAGTGATAGTGCAATTTGTAAATACAATACTGGACTCAAAATAATCATCGAAATTATAATTTTAATACATTTCAACCTAATTTGTGTATATGTAAAAACAAAATTATAATAAAATTAGTTTAATGGTTGTAATTATTACAGTATTTCATAGTTAGTAAAACTTTTATATATTATCTCGTGCATCCTGACCGAGCAAAGTAAGGACTTTTTTTTTAATCAACTATTTGTAATTTTTCTTATGTGGTTGTTTTGTATTTAATACGCCGTTATGATCCCTACCGTGTACCTAGTTTAAACATTTATGGGTAGGGTTCTTTACACCCAAGCCGAATGATAACTAATATATTTAAAAAAAATAATTAAATGGCGTCATCTATTAAACGCTGTCATCATAGTATTACAGTGTTCTATGATATATATATTTTTAAGAAATTTAATATCTACTTTTATTAAACTTAATTTTAATCTTAATTTAAGGAAGAGGTTTTGCTCAGTTGACCGGGAAACCATATTAAGATACAATCTTGTTGAGCACTATATTAAAATTGCCTACAAAAACCAAACCTCTTTTAAAAATTTCTTAGGTAACCCAAAAGATACAATTCCTTTGTTGGAGAGGTCAGGAATTTATGAAATAAATTGTAATAAATGTGATAAGAAATATATTGGACAAACAAAGAGAAAAATATTGACTAGATTTAAATACATTTATCTCACATCAAATACGACAGGCCAGAAAAGTCTAGTGTAGCTGAAAATATACTAGAAACAAATCATGATTTAGATTTGAATAACGTAAAATTAGTTTAAAATGTATTCTCTAACAAGTTATTGAACAGTTATGAAAACATTTTCATAGCAAAAGACAATGATGACAGGTTATTAAATGCAGATAAAGGACCTATCCCTAATTCTTGTCTTTTCTCTTTGTTGAAACCAAAATATTAACTTTCACGGTATTCTTAAGGAAATACAGATTTGAAGTTGTGTAAAATTAACTATGTATTTTAGTTATAAGAGCTATACAGATATTAAGTTATGTCTATATGTAACAAGTTAAGTTAGAATTTACATATATTGTATTTTATTAGTTGTAAAATCTATATTAAGTATATCAATGTAACACATGTATTCAATTAGTTGTAAGATTTATATGGATAATAACTTTCTTAGTAATCTAGGGAAAATACAGATGTAATAAATTAAGTAGTCACATTATTTTGTATTGTGTTATAAAGACTTTTGTATGGAGTAGGCCACATGTTCTCATTAGCTTTGTTAGAGGTACAGTTATCGTTCACCCCACTCCATAGGTCAAAGACATATAACAATAACTTGACAAAGGGCCAGCCCAAGCCTCTATCTTACTGGCCAACTGATCTGTGGAGTGGGAGGGATTTTAGCTTGCACTCAGGTCATTATAGTTTTAGGTTTAATTTTATTTCATTAGTAGATATGTAAGTTTAGATTTAGTTTATAAGCAAGACCCTCCGATGATGATAACCATGTTATCGAAATGTACATCAGTTAATTTAGTGGAAATAATTAATAAAGGACAATTAATCAGATAATTGTGTTTTATTTTAAAGTTTCTAGTGATTGTGGTTAGGGGCGATTCGAAACATTATTGTGAATTTCACCACAGTTCTCAACAGGATTGTATCAATGTATTTGTTTGGTAATTTGTATATACATTGTTTACAATATACATACAAAACTCTCACATAGACTGCTCAATCACAATACATCTGCAAATATATTTTATGTAAAGCATGAGCTGTATATTATAATTCGAAATATATTCTATAAATTAACAAAATTTACTTTACATTTAGAGCGCTACGTCGATTGTGACAGGATTAAGATATACATTTTAATAGGTATTAAGAACCTTCGTTAATATGAAACAAATTGCATTTTAATAATAATATATTCTTATTGTTCCAATATATATATATATATATACGAATGAACTGCCAGTATCAAAAACAAATTACCTTTAACTCAAAAGATGTTGAAAGAGCAAACAGAAGGAGTGGAAATTTAATTAATTTCTCAGCGTAGATAAGGATAATGACTAAGTCAATATCATAAAAGACCCAATATTATATACAGCTTGAATTGACAATATTCCTTAAATTGTATTTATTATGTCTTATACATTTTATTTCACAATAAATAAATTTAGAATTTCATATTTATAAAAATTAAATTTTAATAACGTTTTTTCCATAAATACATAATGCGCGTGTCATTCAAAAACATATCTTTGTTAAGTGAAATGCAATACAGTATGAACTCAAACCACAATATACAAGTATATTGAATATTCAGCATGCTCCCAAATTACGCCCGGCACGATACCAAAGTTAAGGGAATGGCTTACATTAAAACTTAAAATTTTGAATATGTTTTCAATGGCAATGTGGCTTCTAATTTTTCAATTTTAAAGTATCGTTAAACCTCAATATCAAATTAAAATTATGTGGTGGTCAAGTGAAAGATGTTTTTACTCTAACTTGATTTTTTAATTTTATATTGTAACTCGTTCCCATTATCACCTTTCTATTATATCAGAAATTGATAAAATTAGATAAAACATTTGAACAAACTGGAATATAATTTCAACTATGGTATTTTACTATACAGTGATAGGAATGAGCTACAAAGTTTTTATATTTAAAATAATTACGTTGTACCTTTCCACTCTTCATTCCAAACGTACATTCTAGAAATGGTCGCTCTGTTCAACCAATTAAATTCACTTCGATCAATTAAATATAATCTTGGGTATTTAAATGATGTTTTAACTGTATGTCCTAAATATCCTCACTACATTACCCTATGTTACAGACTATACGATTATTCAAATAATATGTCTCCAGTGAAAAATAATACTACAGTAAGACTCCTTTTGTAATCAACTAATATATATCTATATATAAGATGACACATTACAATTTAAATAATATTCATCTTTAGGTTATGTTTAAACAACCGTATAAAAAAAAAACGCAAAAAAAAGAATCTATAGGAGATATAAAGTATCTACATCAATGGAAAAAGGCAAAATCAAACACAGAATATTACGAAATATTACAATAAATACATGATGGATTATAGTGTTCTAAAATTACCTAAATTTATTATTCTTAAACATTATTAGAAACAATGTGGGTTTAATAGTTATTTTGGTATACATAGACAATTATAAATTGGTTAAATTGTGATATTATCAAATATCTTCTTAACCTTAAAACAATTTAGAAGATTATTAATCGTGTTAAGTAATATTATTAAAAATAATAGTATATATTGCTATATGTATATACAACAAATCATATTATATAAACGAAGTTGTCGATAGGTAACAATGGAAGATCTGGTTTGTGTGTGTTCTTCAATAAGTTTAATGTTGTACAAGTTATCGAAATCATAAAACGTTTATTATCAATTTCGTCCAGCTTGAAGTATATTAAGAGTTATTTACCTTGTAAGAAGGCGCAAGCAGCGACGTAAGAGACAAAAACAACTAATTCCTTTCGAAAGCTGCTTAAATGTAATATTTGGCTTTCCATAAGGCAATATGAAACATTAAAAAAACTGTTATTACGTCATAATATTTTAAAACTAAATAAGACAAAGCTCCTTAACTTATTTTGTTTGATCCGACACGTGACCTCTTTTTCTTTTTGATTTGACGATTTTTGGGACTTTGATCAAATTATCAGAAAAGTTATTTCCTCATCAGGGGTAGTTACTACATAAAACTAAATTAAACATAATACAACACAAATAAATTTATGGATAGTGTTTATAGATGCGCACCATTTGGTTACCAAACTCGAATAATTTTCAATTAGTTGTTTATTCGTTAAACAATGTCGGAGATAACTGATTGAGATTTGTTGTTCGGAAGCTTAATGGTTGCGCACATATAAACTGTTTAAAGTGTGTTTGTGTTGTATTATGTTTAATATATCAAATATAGTGACGACTACAAATGAGGAAATAAGATTTCTGTTGGTGGGATAAAAGTGAAGAAATGCGTCAAATAAAAAAATAAAAGGAGTTCACTGTGACGGAGAAAACAAAATAAGGTACGAAAATTTGTCTTATTCAGTAGTGACCTGGATAATAAAAATAATTCATATTTAATATTATATGTTTTTTTTGGAAAATATGTAAGTATTAAATTGTAATAAAACAAAGTCACGTAATGTATAATATTTTGTTCATTAAACTAACAATATTGAATACACAGTATACTGTATAAAATACTTGTACTTGGAGGGTTATTAGATTAAAATAAGCTTTCAACGTAATAAGTTATTAATCATTTTCATAATGCATCACGATTTACTTTAATGTTATTATTACTGAGTATTATTATTTTAACTTTGTCAACCTGTCGTTAAATAGAAGGTATTTATTTTATTATAACTCTTATTATTTATATCAAAAACCACCAGCAGAGGAAAAACCATTATACTCACTGGATAAAATATACATTTTACAAAAAAGATAAACAGGATTACTACAATGTAATTGGTAATATAATACATGCCAACACCTAATAAACCAAAACCAATAGTAAAATGATATTATGATAAATCTGAATTTTTCAATACAGTAAATGTAGTGAAAACCTTGAATATACAGTATTGTAGGAGCAACACATTTGAAACCCAACCAAGATAGATTAATAAATGATAAACTAAAATTGTTTATAAAAATGCTCATACCGTATCCATTGTAATTATGTGCACTATCTTACTAAGTAATTGACAAAAATACGTTTATAGTGTCGCCACAACTCATACAGCATACTTTACTACAGTACATTTACCAATTATAAACTTAAAACTGCTTATTTGTTTTTGTGCATTGAATAATATTATTGTTCATTATGTGTACTTGATTTTCATGATTGTACAAGATGGTATTACAAAAAAAAAAAAACTCTTATGACTATGAAATTACTTATCAAACAACGAAAATTTATAATACACAAATAGAAAAAATGATATTAACAATACATGATTATAAGTGCAGAACTATAGAACAAGAGAAGGCCTTAAACGAAAAAAAAAACAAAAAAAAACATTAAAATATTCGCCGTACTTAACAAAATAAATTGATTCAATTCCGAATCAAACATTGTCGAATATTGATACACTGTTCTATTATTGTAGTAATATTACAAAACTCCTATCTTAGAGTCATTTTAAGAAAGATGTTTTCCATAAAAATATATTTGTGAAGGAGGCAGCAAAAAATGGCCGCCTACAACAGCATGATCCATAGATTAATCACCATTCCTCTTGAACCACAAGATTATCAGAATGAACTAAATATAATTAAACATATCGCCACAAGAAATGGTTACAAAGCTTCTATGATTGATAAGCTGCTCGCAAATCACATCAATAAATCCAAAAGACCACCGAAAGACAAAGCTAAATCTTTATTTGTTTCCACAGAATATGGCAGCATTCCTCCTAAAATAATAACCTCCAACTTCAAAAAAATCAATAGAACTATCGCCTTCCGCACCAATAATGACATTAAAAAACTACTCCAACCCCTTAAACGTAAGCCATTAGAAGCCCAAACAGGTGTCTATAAACTAACATGTGATAGCTGTGACAAGTTCTATATAGGCCAAACGGGAAGAGCTTTCAAGGTTCGTTTTAAAGAACACCTGCCTAAAAAGACTATTTCTGGCAACAAATCCAACTATGCGCATCATTTAATCGACGAAGACCATAGCTACTCGGACTTTGACAGCAATTTAAAACCTATTAAGATTTGCAGTAAAAGCAAATTTATGAATGCCGTAGAAGAATATGAAATCTACAAGGCTTTTAAAATATTAAATTCAAATAAAGAACACCGATTATTGAACGACCAACTGAACTTTGATTCGAATATCCTGTATGACGCAGCAATAATAATTCAGAACGCCCGAGGCATATTATAGTTTTTGTGTGTTGTTTAACAACGGACAACCAGTGCATATCCGGGAGCCGTAAGATGCGCTTCTACAGACTGTGTTTTTTAAATGTGTTGTGTGTTATGTGTATGTGTTTGTGTATTTAACGTTTTGACGACCTCCATCCATAAAGGGAATTTCTGATGATGGGATAAAAATCTCGAAACGCGTCAAGATTAAAGAAAAAGAAAAAGAGGTTCACTAACGGAAAATTAAGGTATAGTACTTTATTATCTTATTTTTATATCAATATTTCTTAAAAGTGGAAATATTTTGTCTACAAACTTTTAAATTGATTAGAAAAGATTACCTTTTTGGATAATTATTCCTTGAATATGTGTTTTATTAAATCTACAATTTACATATATCAGTCTAGTGGATTTTTTAAATTTTTTTTATTGTATAAAAACATAATTTATATCTCATTGCCAACAAAGTAAGAAAAAAAACTTCTAGCAAGACATTATTTGTTAAATAAACCTTTATAGATACAATTAATTATACAGTCAAACAATTGTGTAAATAATTTTAAAGAATATGACATTTTTATTATTCATTATAAACGGCTTAAATATATATTAATGTTAATTAGTGAAGTATGTAACATCGACCATATAACGAGATATATAATATAACATATCACAAGTTCTGATATTTCAAGATGTTTGAAAACAATTATTGTAAATTTGAATAACATCATACTTTAAATATATGAGGGGAAAAAAAAGGTATTACTTTTAATAATTGTTGTACAAAAAATACGACCTAATAAAAAATAACCATAAAATTTAATGATTGAATATAAATGACTAATTTAACACAATCCATCCTCATTCAATCATTTCCGTTTACTATGATCTGGTAAGTAGTTCAAAAATGTATTGGGCAATTCACGAAGTCACAGTTAAAAGCAACTACGATCAATCTGTTTTAGAAAAAGAAAAATATGACCAAACCGACAGTATGGAATCAGATACATAGTATAGATTATACTCTAATAATTATGTCTTAGGACTGAGGGAGCCCTGATATAAAGATTGTGTATACCAAATTACTTTTCAATATAAATGCCTTTCATTATAGATCGTCCTTTAAAAAACATTGATAGTTAAATTGACAAATTTCAACAAACATTATGATTTAAAATATTCACATTTAAAAGTCTAAACAACCCTAAAAATTGTATTTAATTTACTCATTGGATGTGTTTGAATAGTTTATAACGTTTCCGCCGTTTAAAGCTGTCGTATTACGATTCTAAAATTCAAAAAAAATATGGCTGTATAAATATATTTTTGAGTGAACTAGGAAAAGAATCCGATTTTAGATCACTTTTATAATAAATCGACACCAATGTTATAATCATTAATATAAGGTGTCACAACATATAAGCCACCCTTACAAATTTTGAAATTTGGGTTAGTGAGGGTGAGGGATGTACACCCTTTTCTAAAATATTTTAATATTTTTTCCCCTTATGAATAGTAAATATTGACAGTACTTTGTGTTGTATATCTTTGTAACTTCTGTGGATTTTCAATAGTATATTTGGAAAGTTTATAGATGAACTCTCTTTGTAATAATAATAACTTTCGTAGAATGAGCTTCAAATAAGTAATAAATGGCTTTGAGACAGTCGCAGGATATACAGAAGTGAGTTATTGCGTTCGGCTTAAACTGCGTATATTGTAAAATATGGCAGCAGAAATCCACTATACAAAATAAAATATCCTTTTATTAGAAAATGTGTGATTGTCTTTAGTTAGAGGGAAGAGTTTGGAGGGTTTTTTATTTCTGTGACAGCAATATAATACGGGCTTTGAAGTATTATATCGGGCCATTACAGATATAACAATGTGTTTTTTTTCGTTTCGGTTTTGGCATTTTAGATTTACTTTGTAGCAATTGGTAAGACATTGTACCTAACATGTATGCCAGTTTAATTTGCATTTATTATATTAAACAAGACTTTGCTTCGTCTCTTTCTATCTGTCAAACGCAAATTATTTTGCTAAGACAGGATTTTTAACAAATTAAATCAAATATATAGAAAATTATTTGACAAACTTCAATTTAAAGAGTACTTACATTTTACTCTTTTATATATATATATATATATATATATATATATATATATATATATATATATATATATATACAGGGTGATTCACGAAGTTATCCCCACACTTATACAGCTCATTCTACTATTAAAAATAAAGAAAAAAGTTCTTATAAACATATGTCCTATCTCGTTTCACTTAGCGTCTGTCTGTATGTGTTTTTTGGAAAAAAAATTCTATCCTAAAAATGGTTTGAGATATCAAGTTGAAACTTTTTACATTTAATGACCTTATTAGTGTGCATCTTAGATAAAAGTTTCAAAATAATATCATTTACAGAAACAAAATGGCGGTCATTTAAAATGTTCAAATCCTAATAACTTTAAAACGGGTGATGTTACAAAAAAGGCAAGATACATAAAAAATAGCCCCTTTTAATACAAGTATTTTGGTACCTGGTTTATTGATCTAAGATAAGTAGTAACAGAAATAAGTAAGATGTTTTAATGTTGTGTGTGATTTGATTTTGAAAATGCATTGCAATTATGAATAAAACACAAACCTTTACTTGGGAAATCTTATATATTTGAGTTTACCAACTATAAGAAAGATTTTTTAAATATATATTAGGGAAAAAAAGGAAAATTTTTAATTAATATTGACGTCAATGTGAATTTAGAAAATTAACCCTTTTGGGGTCGTGAGGTCCAAAAATGCATGCTTATCACATCCAAATAAGAATTTTATATTTAGTTTTGATTTTGGATTTTAATATAAAATTTAAAATTATGTTTTTAAAGAAATACTAATTAAACCATCATATGAACAAAATTCACTACAAGTCCTCAGTTAGACGACATACATAATTAAAGTTCAAGTTTTTGTTTTCCACTTTAACATTTTTGGACAGGGTGAAATATCCTTCATTTTTTGTTTGGACTTGCAGTTATAGCATGAAATCAAGCTGTAATTCTAGTTCCTTCTTGAACCAGTCAAAAGCTGTAGAAATATGCATGTTGGAATTAGTTTACAAGTTCAAACACTTCTGTTCTAGTTTTATAAGCAAAATATTTCTCTGTAACTAAGTTCTGAATACTCCAATTACTTTAAAAATAAAATGGTATATCTGTTAAAAGAGTCAATTAAATGATTTCACTTTACAATAACTAGAAATGAAAGGAATTGCTATTTGTTTTAAAAGCACTGTTTAAATTTATACTGTTATAATTTACATAACAATTAAAATTTAGTTGTAATCAATATCAATGATTTTCAATTGATGATTTGACTTTATAATAACTAGAATTAAAAAGGAAATGATTTTATTTTATTTTAAAAGGCTATTTAAATTTACACTCTTAAATTTTACTGAGAATCTAAAGATTAATTATAATTGAAAACAGATTTTAAAATTTCTACAATTATAAATAGAACACATATTTTAACATAGTTACCTCAATGAAATTAAAACGGTAACTTTTCTTTACCTGGATCAAGTGGTTACAAGCTTTGAAGACGAGCCATGAAGTGTGCACATGACGTGTTTAGAAAATTTAGACGAAAGACTGCTCACATTTCATAGAAACTAATTAATTAACACCTTCTATACTATTTTATAGCATAGATACATGACCATGATAACAGTGAAGCCAAAACGGTAATTTAGAGAAAACTTATAAAGCCTGGCCATGTCTATCAAAACCAGATATGAAGTGCCGTTATCTTTTGTAAGCACAGTTTGAGCCTATATCGCCATGACAAAATTTAGAATACCACTGGTTCCTTATCGCAAAAGTACAGTTACGGCCTGGGACAAATGAGTGGTTTGATGCTGTCTTTCAGAGATAATACGCTAGGGTGCAGCACGTTTCCGACCGTGATTTAAAAATTAAATCTACAAAATGTCTGTGCAGATAGAATTAAATATACGTGGGTCGGCACAGTTTCAAATTGACTGGTTTCATGTTATAAGAACTGCTCTTAGTTGTCTGACGATGCCTAACGGCGAAACAGCTGTAGCAATAAATTGTTGTTTGTGAAATGATAAGTGCCTTATCATTTTTGTTTTGCCTTAGTAAATATTTCTTATATCTTAAAAAACAATAAATACTTTATGGTTTATTACGCTTTGGTTTTAACTACACAAATTGAAAATTTGAGTTTTATAATTAATTATGAAACAATACTTGTTTGTAGATTGTTACCTAAATGGTTTTGTCAAACATTTTCTCTTTCAAATATTGCTGCAGTTTGTTGTGCACATTTAACCAGAGAAATGGACACTTCATCGAAGTATTTAAGGTACAAGGATTTGGTACTGGAGCGTCTCCCAGACCACATATACAAAACAGACACACATAACACGCACGGGTAATTAGTTATAAGTACAATTTTTAAAAAAATACACATAATGATCATTTTAAAATTTATTAGATTAAAATTTTCATTTTCACGTTCATAAGTATTATATTTAATTTGTTCAATGACGTAATTTTACTTATCTATAACTAAACATAAGTTTACGATCTGAAGTAAGTTTCTAATCACATGAAGAAGTCACGTTTACAATGTTTGACGGATACAAGAATGATGGGAATAATACATAAGACAATAACTTCAAATGAAAAAGAGATGACATCTACCGTCTATCGCAGAAAACAATTTCTGTCCATTTTTCACATGCAGTACATTAGTATAAGTCTTCTTCAGTTTATTTCATTGACGTTACTTTAAGTTATTCAGACATCCAAACCTATTTGTCCTTAGTGTTCTTTGTCGCGTTGTAACGTGTGATAACATTATTTTTTATGGGACATTTTATACATCTTGAAGTTTATAATATTCAGTCAATATTGAGAAACATCATCAGAAAATATGGTAAATGAATCTCTTTAACATATTAAATAATGAAAGGAAAGTTAATTTTAAGTTTAATAATTCCTTTTCATATTGACGTATAATCACGTATATTTAAATAACTAGTTCTTCATTCTTTTTGTGTCACATTCACGATTTCTAATATATCTGTGTAATGTATCGTAGAGATTTAGGTAAGGGTAAATATAGTTTATTCATTAAACAGTTTTTGGAAAGTTATTTTAAAAGTAAATACCTTGACTTGATAAACTTTATTTAATTACCCGTTTACTATAAAAGTGGAAAACGAAAAAAATATAAAAAAATAAAATAAATAAAAATAAATAAATAAATTCTATCACAACGACATGTGGAAAAAAATAAAGTTTAATACGCTTAAAAATCTACGGTAATACACATCTAATGTTTGCCGTGGATTACGGGACAAATATTACCTTACACACGACTTGTACTTATGGCGAAAGTAGCTATGGCATGCATGGACTATCCAAGCTTTTACTATTGTAATTACACCAAACGCTCTTCCTCATTTTCAATTATACAATCATTAATACAATACTAAAAAACACCATCGAAAATTCATAATAAGATATAACTAAGATATTAACGTGAATCTCAAAATTTTATGCTTTAAGTCATATCAAGTGAACCTTAGACTCTGATGAACTAAAGGGAGTAAAGGAAGTTTCGTTTGACGCAACATAAAAAAGGAACATCGTAATAAAGAAAACATTAGATATAATTAATTACATTTAAATGTTACTTTTGTTTCAATAGTTATTTTGTTTTTTAATAAAAATTATTGTACACAAAATTTACATTACCGACGTTAATTTGTCCATACATAATCAAATTGATATATTTTTCTTCTGGTTAACTGCACTAGATAAACTGAGAGAAAATCAATGAACTCCTATGTATAGTCTCTTATACATCAAAATTGATTTACGAACCGTTTCACTAATCGCTTTTCATTTCGTAGACTAGTTTTCCAATGATTAAAGTTGATTTCTTTCAACATTTTTGCTTTAACCTCATAAAACGTATTTTAAATTTTTTAATATAATGATAAAAATATAACAACATTGTATCCATCTATACCCGGATTTTCTTTTTAAAACGAAACAAATTATAAATTATTAAATTAATGTTTATTATTTATTTAAATAAGTTATTAAAAATTTATTATTTCCATAACTATTGAGAACGAACAAAATATGTATCATTTATTAAATACATTTTTATTCATTTTCATGTCCAGTAGAGAAATTACCTGTATCAAATATTACGCCTCAATCCATTCCCTTTTCCCACAAATTATTAATATGCTACACATTTCCAAATAGAAAATATTTTTACTGAATTTATTTGATCTTATTGTGTTCGGCATATAATTTAATAATGTTATGTGGAATGTATAATAAAAAAGATATAACATAGGACGCTCTAAATATATATGTATATTTTCTCCGAAGGGATTTAATGATATACATGGTATTTACTTCTATAGGTGACAAACAGCTATTACTTAAGGAAGTTTTTGCAACTTTTGTTTTGGTTTAAAATGATATCTATGATAAAAATGCAAACATCGATTCATCTAAATTTGTATACATGGATATTAATTTAGCAACATTTTCTATGTTATCTCTCGCTCTCTATCACATTAATCTCTATCGTTGAATTGATATTTCAAGCCTCCTACTTAGTTATTGCATTATTATGCATTCTTAAATAACTTTATTCACCTGACGTGATTGATACTTGTTGATAATTTAAGTACCAAAGGAATGAAAAGACCTAAAATAGAACATAAATAGAAACAAGACTGTTTTTTCAACGTCAAAGTTGTATGCGAAAGATTAATCGAGTGAAAGCAGCAAGGACCGACTCCTTTGCTTCTTTTAGTTGCTGGTTCAGTAACACAACCTAATTATACAAGTTATAAATAAATCTGAATACCTACTTTCGTTTTTATTAAACTGTTTGAAAATTTAAATGTTTCGTATATTAATTCAATACTGGAATAATTGTTAAGGTGTGACTCTTTAAGGAATTTGTCCCTAAAATCAGAAGGTACACCTATTACCTTTATTATATTAATTACGTCATCCATTTTAATTTATAGTTGTTTTACAAATCCAAATGTGGTTTAGTTGGATATTTTTTTGTCTTTCTAACTATTAGTAAAAGAGCTAAACTCTTGGACATGTGATAAATGATCTTGTACTATGGTAATCGTTTTGTTTTCTCACTTTTAAAAATATCTTGAGCGCATCGACTGTCGGCAACAAATTTCAAACTTCCGCACAGTGCTCATTCTGGATTGTCTTTATCTTAGTTACAGAGAAATCAATTATATGACCTACCTTGTGCATTGACACTTGTCGTATATCTAAAATCATTTGATCTTGATATAAAAAAAAAATCATAGGTTCTTTATTCTCAACATTATGAGTTACAGGACTCAACATTTCTACGCTTTTAGGTTTACCAAATCAACGTGATTTTAAATATTTCCTCGGACCTTTGAGGAAAAAAAATAAAAATAAACAAAATTTATTTATCCTTTTCATAATTTTATTTATAACATGAATTTGAAAATATATATATATATATATATATATATATATATATATATATATATGTTCATAGACAACGCAGTTAGTGCAAAGTAACAATACGTTATTTATTATTTTATACCCTTAACGGCACACAAAACAAAAAAATTACGCTAACCCCCTAATCTATAAGCGTTACGTACTGTTCATACAAGTTTTCACTTCTAACGTGTGGTCTTAAGCACATCCAGTTTTTTTCTGATTTTCATCATTTAATTCCTTCTTAGAAGGAAGCAACATATTAGTATAAATACATCACAGACCGATAGATTTAAATGCTATTAAACTTTATTTTATTTTAGATAAAAGCACTTCCTTGTGCATTCAAACTGGGAAAATGTTTCATGGGTTGTTTATTACAACACAGTAATAACTTCCTTTGATCAATAAATTAAAATATTGAATATAGTTGTTATTAAACATGCAAATTTAAGACAGAATTGTTCTTTCTAAACTATCACCCCCGTAAAGAAATTTATTATTTTAATATTCATTCATAAGCTTTAAATTACTTTAATGAAATAGAATTTTCTTTAGGTTTGTGCACTGAACTTTTCATTAATCAAATTCTATTACTTCAATGTTTCGTTGAAAAACACATCTGTTGATATTTTTCAATGCATAAAATATTTTGTCAACTTACATAACACTATTTGGGTTAAATATTTTTATAGGTGTTCTGTGCCATGAGTAGGCTATCGAATTTATTGATTTAGGGACAATAATGGGTTTTAAATTATAAATTAAACTGTTGAACCTCTGTCAAACAAATATCGTCATTTGTATTCGCAAACGTACTGATTAGAGGATTGCAAAGAACCATAAATACTTTTTTGAAAATATCAAGTTGTAGGTTTTCATCTTGAAAATAATCTGGGGAAATGTGTAATCTATTAAATTAATCTATTTATCAATTTGATTCTCAATGGTAATTTTGAATTTAGTTTTCTAATGATTTTATTTTTGTCGTATGGTTGTGGTAAGTCGGAACGAATCTAACTACTTTAACCAAATCTCCATATTTAATAGTTAATGCTAGATCATAAATGGTTAGAAATTGGATAGCTATATTTATAATGATGTTTTGGATTGTGACATTTGTGAACACTGTTGTTAGAAGATATCTTCATTTGGTAAATTATTACGTAAAATCGTATTTAAATATATTAATATTTAGTTGTTATTATTATTATTTTTGTGGCCACAAAGTGTACTGACGCACCATCTCTATTCGAAATTATTGCTTAAAACCCCGAATAAATTCTTTGAACTTTCAAGTAAGAGTGGTCTTCATAGTATCAACTAGTGGGCCTAGGTGTTCAACAAAGATCATGGTGTTGAATAAAAGAGTTCTATTATTTGTCAGCATGATGGTTTTTCAGTTTCCCAGCCACAAACCTAAATTTCGAGCCTGATACAAGGAAATAAATAATAAAAAAAATTGTATTTGAAAAGTAAGCAATTAAACACTTTTTATAATGTATCAGTTTTCCTTCTTCCTTGAATGTTTTAGTCAGAACACAAATGCACTGTTAGGCAGGTATTTATTAGTGTAGTATGGCTTGAGATTATGCTGCAGTTATTGATATATAATTTTAGAAACTATCTTAGTAATTAAATTTATGTTCGACAAGTATTATTGTATTCATTTTCAGACCAATTGAGCTACACCAATTAGATTACATTTTTCTACTAGTATGATAGATTGATATATTATTACAGGTATCTACTCTCTCCTGTTTATAAAAAATGCTTTCCTTGATAATGAATTATTAGTGCACATTTGTGAAGTAGTTGTACGCTTACAAAAAAATCTAAAGTTGTAATAAAAATAAAAATTTATAACAGCCTTAAATCTAAATACATTGTTTACAATATTGAACAACATTGAGTCTAACAACAACTTTACCTCAGTCAAATTGAAGGATTCGTAGGTTGACTCAAAACAGTACTGGGTCAGAACTATTTCGATAATAAGTACTACATGCAAAATGCCGGCCTAGCTATGTGTGGCCCTCTATCCGCCATATTATTTGAGGTATTTTATTGACAATATCAAAGATAGTTTTGTTATGTCGGACGAAAACTCACATCATTCTAAAATCGATTATTGTCGTAGGTATGTTAACGAAGAATTGTGCTAGTACAAAGGCAACAGTAGACAAATCGATATTTAAAACAATCACCTTAATTCTATTCACACAAGATTAGAGTTAACCTCCGAATTAGAAATCAATTAGAGCATTCATTTCTTAGACCTAACAAAATAAAAGATCCAATTGAAATGACATCTTCAATATATTGGCCTACCGTAAAGCAACCTACAATGACCAGGTGATACATTCCAGCTCTAATCACGCCAACTCACATAAAATGGTCCCTTTTAACTCTATGATGCAAAGACTTTTAATCACACTATTAAACACTAAGAACTATGACATCGGATTTAATATTATTAGATTTATACATGATTATTTTTATTAGTAACTAGCTGACATACCCGTGCTTCGCTACGGAATACTACATTATCTATTTAATTCAATTAAAATCTTAATACAATACCTTTTGTATGTTTACTTTTTTTAATCTTTAAAGTGTATGGCTCTTAGCGTTACCCGAGAAACACCACAGGGAGGTGGCCATACGTCGTTTCTCATGTCAAGTCCGGGTCAGGGAGTTTTCAATATTAGGCAGATCCCCTAGCCTACTGCCGTAAACATTAAGTTGGGAGTTTTAATTATTAGGCAGGCCCCCTTGCCTACTGCCTTCAACATCAAGTTGGGGAGTTTTAATTATTAGACAGGTCCCCTTGCCTACTGCCGTCAACACCAAGTTGGGGAGTTTTAATTATTAGGCAGGTCCCCGTGCCTACTGCCGTCAACATCAAGTTGGGAGGTTTTAATTATTAGGCAGGTCCCCGTGCCTACTGCCATCAACGTAAAGTTGGGGAGTTTGAATTATTAGGCAGGTCCCCTAGCCTACTGCTGTCGACATCAAGTTGGAGAGTTTTAATTGTTAGGCAGGTCCCCGTGCCTACTGCCGTCAACGTAAAGTTGGAGAGTTTTAGTTATTAGGCAGGTCCCCGTGCCTACTGCCGTCAGATGGAAATGGTAAACATTATGATCTCATCCTGAATTTGATAACTGGCCTATTCACTGCAGCACTTCACGGTAAACTACATTGGAAGTTTCACCTTCCGGTTGCAAAATAAATAAATTTTCATGTGAGCTGACTGGAGCAGGCGACATACAATTGGCCGTGGGAGAAACAATCATTCCGCAAATCAACACCAGCTATCTTCAAAGTCTGACCTTGGGATTTACTGATTGTCATAGCAAAACATACTTTGACAGGAAATTGTAGACGTTTGAATTCAAAGTGGTAATCCGATGGAATCAAAGGGATTCGCGGAATGAAGACAGTTTCCCCCTGGCCTACACTGTATTTTTCTCACTGTATTTTTTTACAGCCGCCTGATGTATTGTAGGATTTTTCTCACTGTATTTTTTTACAGCCGCCTGATGTATTGCAGGATTTTTCTCACTGTATTTTTTTACGGATGCGCGATTGACTTCAGGATTGTTCTCACTATATTTATTTACTGCTTGCCTGTGACGTTTTGTACGATTAATATTGGAAAATCGCTTACGCCTTTTCTTCCCCCGTCTCTTGTTTGTTTTAGAACAATTTACGGAGGGGTGATCTGAGACAGTAGTATTAGATATAGTAAGGGAATTTACTGGAGACGGGGATGAGGAGTGTGGGAGATCAGTGGGTGAGAGGTTGGCAGGGTCCTGGATTTCCCCAAGATTAGCCTCCACATTCACATTGTCAGACGTCAGAGAGGAATCAGGATCTAAGGGAATAAGGACGTCAAAGTGGCCTGCTGTCAGTGGCCCAGTAAACCTTAGTCTTTTTATTCCCTCAACCGGCTGCCCGAAACTGGTTAACAGAGTTTGGTCTGTGTAAACCTGCAGCTCATAGGGGAATATTTCAGAGGCTGCTTTTATTTCACATGTTGTCCCAAAAGTTCCCGGTTTGCTCATATCAGCCATATATTCTGCCTTTGTTCTGTAAATGCCCCCCGTCCGATTTAAGGTGAATGGTTTAAATCGGCACCAATTGTTAGTAACGTGCTGTACAACACTGGTCCGAACTTGGAAACCTTGTGAATCAGTGCCGTATACGAAGTAAGCCAAAGATGAGAATAAGCACTGACCATCAGGATTGATAGGCAATACATGGTGGGGAGTAGGCACCCCATCCACGTTGATGACTTCCATAGTGAGAAAGTAGAGATATATAAATAGAAAGACAATAGAGAGAAATATAAATATTATATGTATCAAGTAAAAGGGAAAACGGAATCAGTCTTGCCTAAAATGATCAAAATATATTGACGTATAGAACAGAACTGAAGTGAACAGAAGTGTGTAGAGGTTCAGGAAAAAACAAAGCAAGTAGCAAAGTCTGTAGCTAGACTGACTGGTAGGGGGCAATGTAGACCCCTTATCAGCTGATACCTGCAGCCTACTGATAAGGCCACTTGCAAACTGTGGCGTGCAGTCCTAGGCCTTGTCATGAGTGTTCACAATGATCAAAAACCGCTGTAGTTGTTCATCTAAATAACAGCCACCGAAAAAATGTATTAATAACAAATATATGCGTTTGACTGAAAATATTGTAATAGGGGTGTTAGCTACCCTTCGAGTAAAAGGTTTTCAAACCCTTTCTTAGTACGCCTCTAAGAACTTACCCGAAACCATGTACCGAATTTCAGAACTCTAGGTTTCGTGTTTAAATACAGTGAGAATAATACATGTTTGCCGAATTTCACGTTTGTACGCTTCATAGTTTACAAAAAATAATGTATTTTACTTTTCGCGGTTTTTTCGCGATTTCCGCGGTTAGACCTGGATTTTTTTTACAAACGTTTCTTAGCGAGGACCTAGACGCCAGGAGGAACATGTTTGCCTAATTTCACGTTTGTACGCTTCATGGTTTACAACAAATTATGTATTTTACTTTTCGCGGTTTTTCGCGATTTACGCGGTTAGACGCGGTTAGACCTGGATTTTTTTTAAAAACGTTTCTTAGCGAGGACCTAGACGCCAGGAGGAACATGTTTGCCTAATTTCACGTTTGTACGCTTCATGGTTTACAACAAATTATGTATTTTACTTTTCGCGGTTTTTCGCGATTTACGCGGTTAGACATGGATTTTTTTTAAAAACGTTTCTTAGCGAGCACCTAGACACCAGGATGAACATGTTTGCCGAATTTCACGTTTGTACGCTTCATAGTTTACAAAAAATAATGTATTTTACTTTTCGCGGTTTTTTCGCGATTTCCGCGGTTATACATTGAATTTTTCAAAACCGGTTCTTAGTGCGCGTCTAGGACCTATGAGGAAGCTGTGTACCAAGTTTCATTGTAATCCGTTCAGTGGTTCCTGAGATTTCGTGATCAGTGAGTCAGTCAGTCAGTCAGTCAGTCAGTCAGTGAGTGGGTTTTGGCTTTTATTATTATAGATATATATATATATATATGTTCATAGACAACGCAGTTAGTGCAAAGTAACAATACGTTATTTATTATTTTATACCCTTAACGGCACACAAAACAAAAAAATTACGCTAACCCCCTAATCTATAAGCGTTACGTACTGTTCATACAAGTTTTCACTTCTAACGTGTGGTCTTAAGCACATCCAGTTTTTTTCTGATTTTCATCATTTAATTCCTTCTTAGAAGGAAGCAACATATTAGTATAAATACATCACAGACCGATAGATTTAAATGCTATTAAACTTTATTTTATTTTAGATAAAAGCACTTCCTTGTGCATTCAAACTGGGAAAATGTTTCATGGGTTGTTTATTACAACACAGTAATAACTTCCTTTGATCAATAAATTAAAATATTGAATATAGTTGTTATTAAACATGCAAATTTAAGACAGAATTGTTCTTTCTAAACTATCACCCCCGTAAAGAAATTTATTATTTTAATATTCATTGTTATTTGTATCCAAGAGACAAGTGATAAGAAATTAATTCGAGAATAGTACCGCCTATGTGGACTTAATACTTATGTGCACACTCTTGACGAGTTTCGGAGCTGTGATCCATCATCAGAAAATCGTTATATAGAGGTCGTTTTTATATTAAGACATTACAAACTCAACACAAATGTCTAAGTTAAACACAACAATTACCCTCCTACGTTTTCTAATATCGCCACGTGTACACACAGTCGTTGACGTGGGTTATGGCAATAAATATCAGGAATATCATAAATAATAAATATTATATTTTATTTTACAAAGTTGGTAAATTATACAGGGTTAATAATTATACATTGTAAATACATACAAAGATAGTATATTTAAATTTTGATAATATGGTAATTGAAACATTAATTAGATATTTAAAACAGTTGCTTTGTGTTTCCTCCTAAATACTGTAGAAGGCGGTCTGTATAAAAGGCATCAGTACCTCTGTAATATATACACTGTCACTTCTAATCTACGTTTTCCTCGACTGTAAAACCTCCAAGTTAAATGTTCTTTCACTCCCTTAAGTATCGTTTGCATATATTTGTAGATATTTTTCTCAACTGAATACGCTGAGTATAAGTATATTCACAAATAATTTGACATTGAATAAAGTACATTAATATTTTAAATAAAACAATACACAACAATCAAGTTAAATGTTATGTTTGTTGATGAAACAACAACAATAGAAGATCAAAAACTACAGATACGATTTAAAGTCCATTAAAATTGAAAAAAAGTCTTGACAATAATTACCAATCTCTATTGTCTTGTCTGTATTAAAATAATCAGGTTACTTGTAAAGCAACCTAAAAATAAAAATATTTTCAAAAACGATCGAACGATTTGGAACACAACAAAACGAGCAGCTTCAGTGTATTGTGTTAATTCAAGTTCCTGAGCGAATCTATAAAGAACACTGGCCAACTAGTGGCTTGTAAGGCTAGGAAATACAAAATGCTTACTCTATCTTATTCTAGAAAAACAACCTCTATTCTCTTTACTTATGCTAAATATTGATCATATAACTCTCATCAATGGGTAAACTAATTTTTTACTGTTCGTAGTCGGCTTTTAGTTCAATAAACTAAGATCAGTAACTAAACATATATTTATACGAATTTTGTGAATAGTATTGTTCTCTGCTTCTCAGTGTAACAGAATCATACAATGTTCACTATTCATGTAATTACTTTAGTTGGCATAACATATATTATTATATATCTTATCTATTTTATTTATAGCACTACCTAAAATTGTACATTAAATTTAAATGGAATGGTTACATGAAATGTTTTACTATCTACTCTTGATAAAATATAGTTCTCTCATACATACTCGTTTTAAAACTTCTCATACTAGAAAAAGTTAGACAAACGGACAAATTTGCCTAAACAGATGATAGATACTGTTTAATCTTAAAATACTTTTAGGTTAGGTTGAATTGACGAGTATTCTCCCTTACTTTATTTAATATAAAACCTCCGTACACTGATAGAAAACTAAAAAAACAAAACATGTTAATACAAAACCATATTTGATTAGCTTGTCTAAGTACAACTAGTCATGTTAAATGTTATGTTATGACTAAGTGACCAATTACAAACGGATATTCAGTATTGTTGGGTTATTTAAAGAATGAATAATAAAATAAAATTTTATTAAATTAAAAAAATAATAAATTAATAGTTTGGTTGGTCTCTATTTAAAAATGTATAAATAACTATAGCTAATCAATGCCGTTTTCATGAAAAGAGCAAATTGACAGAATATAACTTAAGGATAGGAATTGAATGTAATTGTCGCAATGAAAACTCAAGATAAATGTGCTTGTTAAAAACACAAATTGTCCCATACTAAAATGTTAAACGTACTAGTGGAATGTAGCGTAAATATATAGAGATGTTATTTGTTGAAGTTTTATTATTTGAGTCCCATTTTTTTATTGAGAGCTCTAAACGGATATTTCGTTGAGACATATTTACTGATTCCATTATGTAGTATTTTTGTTTTTAAACAGTTAGGGTAAAGAGCGACAAATTTATTAAATTTTTCCAATGCCTGTTGTAGTAATTTGATAATAATAAAAGACAATATATATGTTATTAAATAAAAAAAATAAATAGCAGGCTTCACTCTAACTAACGGTAGAGAAATACAACAATTAAATTATGATTTAAGTTTCATACATGCTAGTTAAAACAAAAGCCAAAACAACTACGATGTACTGTTTTAAGACATGTAGATATTTAAGTTTAGTATTTTAAATAAATCCAGTAAAAAATATATAATCGATTTATTTATAGCAAATATTTAAATAGCAAAAGAACCATGATTACATATTTCTTATAAACTACACTTTAAACTCCATTATTTATTGTCTATTTCTGTAAAAAATGGACAACACAATATTATTGTTGAATTATAAATTATTTTTTGTAGTTGTTTATAACTAGAGTAACAACTTGATAATTCGTCTAAAGCAAGTATAGGCCTACATATTATTGATAAACATTTTAAACTGTGGTTTAAGAAATATATTCTAATGTATTTAAAACTTGTTATATCTCGAGGTTAAATCACAATGGTGAATTTGGTTCGAACCTCTTACTTTGAGCTTAAATTAGAATATATTTAACGGCATTCCCAGTAGAATTATAGCTGCTTTGATTTTAAAGCGTGAAATACCAATAAGGACTATTTAAACTATAAGCAATGGTTTATTCCGTTAAATAATATAGACAAGCACATTAAGCATTTCCCCAAAATGAAAAATAGTTGTGCTTTTGATTTGGATTTGTAAACATTTTATTTAATGCTTATAAAGATGTATTCCAATATTGCAATTGTTTTAGCAGTTTTCAGTGAGTAAATCATATTCCACTGTTATAAAAATTCAATTTGTAGTTTTCTAAATAGAAACTAATGTAGTTATCATGGAAGTTAACGCACTCTCACCCTCTCACAGTTCTTATATATATATTTTTTAAATTATGCCTTTTATAAATTAAATTGTTAATAACATTGATATAGAGTATATTAGTTGCATACGATATCACATTTTATTGTATGATATTCAATCTTATGACTATTCATTGTAATACTTTAGTTAGTGTTTGTTTTAAAACAATATTTCAAATCATATAAAATTATTTGTTTAACAAATCAACAAGGTTATCATTTGTAAATAGGATTATGATTAATATTTATATATTCACTATAAATTTATGGACAAGGCTGATTTTACGGTTGTTACCAGGGGACTTAAATTTAAGAAAGGCGGAACCAAATGGTAACAATGTTTGAAAATAAAAAAAAAATAAAAAAGACAAAAACAAATTTAGTGATTAACAAGGCTCAAGTTTATTGAAACAAAGAAATTTCGACGTTTCAGATTTTATCATTTACAACTGAGAAAGACATCCTGAGACAAAATTATCATAAACAGCTTATGATTAAAAATATTATAATTAATAAAAGTTATACGCCCTTAAAGTAAAATATTATAATTTAAATAAAAAAAAAATTAATCAATAGATTCTGAAAATTTATCCCCCCTTTTTAGTTTATATATTTTATAGTTACAAAATTTAACAAAAGACAATGAGCACAGCTTAACAATTAACAGGATTATAATTAATCCAAAAAAAAGATTATACGCCCTTAAATGTAAAAATTACAAAATAAAAAAAAAGATGAAAAGATACTGATATTTATTCCCCCCCCCCTTTTGACTTTATGAAAAGATAGTTTTTTTTTAAACAGTTACATAATATTACTTATTTGATAAATTTCTTAAATGCTATTTGGCCAATAAATATATATGTGTTTTAGATAAAAGAATTTATTATGGAAAGAGTAGTTTATTTTAAAAGAAAAGAAAAGAAAATTTTGAATATTAAATTTTTTAAATTGACGTCAATTATTTTAATTTAGAGAATAACCTCTTGGAGGTTGTTAGGACCGAAAGTTTGCATGCAGGCTCCACCCAATAATTTTTTTTATATATTTTATAATTAATTACACAAGTCTACGTCTAAAAAAAAAATAGTTTTTAAGAAAAACATATTCGTTGAAGTAAATTTAGGCACATATACAATATGAGTTTAATTAAAGTTCTATAAAGTCAGTTTTTTTGTAACATCACTTTGGTGCACGTGAAACTCTGAAGCTATGTTGAACAAAACGTGTTTTGTTAACAGGACGAAACATGTTTAGATCTTTAGCTGTATTTCTTCTACCAGCATATTAGCTATGGCAAAAAACATGTTTTTTAGCGTCTGTACAAAATCAGACATGTTTTAGCATTAATGTTCATTATTAAAGCAAATATCTGGTTTTTTGTCAAAATTAAAGAAAATTGATTGTATAACAGAAATTCGTTAAGATTGTACTTAAAAGCTTCTTAGATGATTATAAATCTATTTATATATATTTAATTTTGTTTGAAACAAAGCTTGTATAAGACTTGCAAAGATTTGCAAAAGTCTGTAAAACGAAATTTTCTGATTTAGAACAGATTTTTCCAATTGTTTTATATTTGACATGTTCAATAAGATATTTTGATCATTTAAAGTTCAACATTAGTTTGCACCTATTTCACATAATTGTTCAAAACTCAAAATGTGCCTTTGCAAGGTTTTGTAAAGTATGTCTTAACAAAAGAAAATTTTTATAATCATTGAGTTTCAAAAGAACATTGAATATTAAATAAAACATGAAATACATATTTTAAAAATACATGATAATTAATAAATTGTTTTAAAGCATTAACAAAAATTTAATATATGATAAAATCTGTAAAGCTTAGTACCTGGAAAATCCTGTCGCAGTCCACGTGAGCTTGCGCCGTGAAAATAATTTATTAAACATTTTAAACTAAAACGCACAAACTAAATTTTAACATATCGTTGAAACTGAGTTGCAATTTTTGAAGACCAAGTAAGAAAATTTATCTCTAACGTAACTATCTAAAAAAAGTCAGGCATTGTGAGTGACTACAGGTAGACTAAGCAACCGGTATTAGAGAAGATAGGCTGTCTTGCCGTTGTACTTTACCCTCCGCTATCGTACGATCATTAGTTTTGGACAATCTCGGCAGGTGACAGCATCTGTCAAGCAACGGAAGTTGTATGTGTGGAAGTTGAGTGAATGACGTTTTATTTTAGAGGTGATTTGAATTTGAATGCTACACGGTATTACTTAACTAATTAGTGCAAAAGCGTACTTATTTACAATTAACCAAAGCCGTAAAAGTTGTTGAAAACTCATTTGAAAAAGCGACTCAAAAATCGTCATAGTCTTACCATTTTATAACCTGAACAATGTTTCCTACTAGTAGCTAGTGTGAGATAATTAATTTAGATGGATTTCACAATTTTAAAAAGAATTTGTTTTAAAGTTTCATCTAATTGAGTTAAACAACAGTTGCAGATAATGAGGCTATGACATTAATTAATGTTTGAATTATTTCTAACTATAAATTTAATTTTATAATAACACTGTTTTATTTTATTGCCAAATTTTTAATTGAAGCCAAATAGTAGAACTGTAAATAATATACTATACAAAATCAAATTACATACACTGACACATGAAATAATTAAATAAAACCAAAGTGACATCAACTCACTTTTTAACATTGTTCAGTTGAATTTAGGAATCTGGAATAAATAGGTAATTATTTACATTATAATTAAACAATTTATTTTATTTAAAATCAAGGCATCCTTAAAAAATTCAAGAATTGAATAAACAACTTCGGTATCTATTATCATAAATGATTTTATATTTTACAAAAGAAACGAATAATTACATTTAAAATGCAATATTTATTTAAACAAAAAATATTAATGTAATTATATTTGAATATTTTGATACAAGACTAATATTTGTAGGTACAAGGTCAATACTAAACATCAGAGAAATGACTATTTATATCATGGTTGTTGTAAACAAAATTAAAGTAAATAGACTTACCGAATAAAATTACAGTATACTTTTTTCTAAATATTTTACATAACCTTACAACCATATTTTTAATTTTCGTAGTAAATAATTACGCTACGCAAAAGTAATGAAGGGTTAATAAAACAAATTGCTACACCAACGCATACGTGACAGCCACTCAGGTTGTATTCAACAAAATAAATGTTAAACCGTGTCCATTTTTTTTTATTAAACAAATTTTTATATTAACGTAAATGAGACTTTTTTCATAATCAATAAATAAAAATATTGAATGTTCTAAAATCAACAAGACTAAAAAGAAAAAAGAAAAAAAAGAAAGAACTTTTAGTAAACATTGATTAATTTGATTAAAAGTTTTTCTACGAGATAACATATGTTAAGAATCAATATCGCTGAACAAGAAAATATAAGAAATTCTGGGTAAAACTCCATCCATCTTCCATTACGGAAATACATCTTCCCCAAAATGGAATCTTTAGCCATATCATAATTTATAACACAAGCTACGATAAATAAATTTTTTAAAAAGTCTTTATAAAGTTGTGGTGGGTTATGAGGTTCATGTCGCAGGCCCGACAAATTATTTTTTTTTCCGAAACTTATACCACGATTTAGCAACTATTTATTTATTTCTATTACTAAATTATTAGAGTTAGTAGTGATAACGTTCTTGAGTTATTAATGGAAATCGTCGGCCTGGACTGAGACATGGTAGCCCGGTCAATTTGTTTATCACCCTAGTACTTTTAAAACGATTTAGTAACCATTTATTTATTTCTATTACTAAATTATTAGAGTTAGTAGTGATAACGTTCTTGAGTTATTAATGGAAATCGTCGGCCTGGACTGAGACATGGTAGCCCGGTCAATTTGATTATCGCCCTAGTACTTTTAAAACGATTTAGTAACCATTTATTTATTTCTATTACTAAATTATTAGAGTTAGTAATGATAACGTGCTTGAGTTATTAATGGAAATCGTCGGCCTGGACTGAGACATGGTAGCCCGGTCAATTTGATTATCGCCCTAGTACTTTTAAAACGATTTAGTAACCATTTATTTATTTCTATTACTAAATTATTAGAGTTAGTAGTGATAACGTTCTTGAGTTATTAATGGAAATCGTCGGCCTGGACTGAGACATGGTAGCCCGGTCCCTTTGTTTATCACCCTAGTACTTTTAAAACGATTTAGTGACTCTTTTTATCTAAATTATTTGAAATAATACTAATACTCTCCTAGAGTTATAGGAAATATTATGTGGATCAGGGACATGGTAGCACAGTCTCTTTATGTGTCTGCTTCGAAACTTATACCAACATTTAGTAACTATTTATTACTAAATTACTATAATTAATAATAAAACCGTTCATGAGTTATTAAAGGAATTATTTACCCTTGTCAGGTACATGATAACTCTTTATATCTCGGATTTGAAAATATGTAAACCACGATTTAGTATTATTTACTACTAAATTCCTATAATTAGGACTAATTATTAGTATTATTACTGATACCATCCTAGAGTTATTATTGGATATTGTTATCCTCTTCAGGGTCATGTTAACCTGGTCTCTGGTATGTTGGCATTGGAAATATACCACTATTATTTACTATTTATAACATTTTTTTTTAAAATTAGTACTGATACCATACTTCAGTTATTACAGAATGTAGTTGGCCTGGTCTGTGAGATTTTAGTCCGGTATCTTCGTATGTTATCGTCGAAACTTACACTACAAATTTTTTAATATATGGTACTATTTATTACTAAATAGTTAGAATCAGTACTAATACCGTTCTTGAGTTATTAATTGAAATCATTGGCCGGGTTAGGGACATTGATGCCCGGTCTTTTAGTATATCGGCGCCTAAATTACACTACTAATCAATAACTATTGAAACTATTTTTGCTAAATAAATAGAATTAATACTGATACCGTTCCTTAGTTATTAATGGACAACTTTGGTTAGGCCAGTGAAATAATATACATCTTTTACACTATGGAGTACTTCTCATTACCCAATTACTACTAAAATTTAGTTAATAATTATAAGGCTAGAAGAAAATTGTTGACGACATTATCTACGATGCTTTATGATCATGTTTAATGTCCTATTTGGTCAGTTAAGGCGTTGTGCGCATTTGAAATATGTTCGCAGTAACTGAGGCTTGTGACTTATTGCTACCTATAAATATCAACGTCGATTCTTCCTTGTCTGTCACTGTCGCGACCAGATCAGTCGCTCAGTATCGTCAGTGATGCAGTGATCTAAATTTGACAATGGTGCATGAAAATATGTGTAAATTGAAAACCGAAGTATTGTTGCATATAATACCTAAGAACAGAATGCGAGTGATATCCGTGAACAACCTGTCAACTCTACTAGTAATATTTACAAAGGTATTTAGTTCTGTTTAAATTAGCGTATAATACTAATTTTTTTCAGTAGTCAACACTAGTAACTAAATGTTTTAATATGATTTAATAAATTAGACTTATATGCCTAATTGATGCACACCTTGTAAGATATTTCCTATAAGTGCGTAATTAAAAAACTCAGTAAAAATGCATATGATTTTGTTCCCATCAGATTGATAGATAGATATTATGTTGACGGTAAGTGTTAGATGATTCCAACTCCTATTAAGAGTTTTAATGTGTATGTAATTTATTATGTTAATATATTGTATTACAAAGAGATCAAGTTTGTATACCTCAGAATTCTAAAAATTGTGTGGATCTACCTAATCTTTAGTTTTCACCAAATTTTCCGGTGAATAGAAATACATTAGTTATTGTCATGGAGGAGCCGCCTAATATGAGATATTTGATAGATGATCTGACGTTCTTGAATATATTATTTACAGTCACTTCACACTGTTCACAGAAAGGCGTTGTTGTAAATTGCATTTCTGTGTTTGTGTGTAAGGATATACTTGTAATAATCAAATATTCCATGATTAAGATATTCCATTTGGTATTTAAATAAACAATACTAATGCATGCTTAGAATGCTGGTAAATCACGTATTGTGCAACTACAGTGAAGTTACATTAAAATGGAATCAAATGTTACCATAAAATTCACACTTAAAATAAAGTTGTAGAACTTTAAATGTTGAGTTATGGTAAACTGAATGATATAGATCTGAAATAACACGTTTCACTAAAAACTTATTAAATAAATAAACACTTAACAGTGTTGGCGTATACCAACTAAGAGAGTAAATACACTTGGACACATTAGTTAGCTCTGATCAACATGGACTATTTCCCTGAATTGTAACTAACTACCATAATTGGAAATTCAAGATGCATTATTAAATACATAAAGAGACATTGGGTGTAACCTATAGTAGCTTGAAATTAATTATTTATTGAAAACAGTCTGTATGATGTTCATTTGAATGATTAAAACAAGAATTAATATTAAAGATGTACAAGTATAACTACAAACGTTATTATTCAAGGAAGTAGACCTTCCTTCTAAATTTAATATCATTCCAATTAACAGCTATTCTTAATAACTAAAATGAAACACATTTTTTATTGTAGCTGAAGAAAAGTTAGAAAATAAATACATTTTTAATCATGCATTTACGTTGGTGATTGTTATCACGCAACCTTAATGTGATTTGTCCTTAGTATTATATATATACTAAATTACATAGTTTAAACCTACATTACTTGATACAAGTTTTGGTTGGTAACTATTCCCTTAAGCTATTACGGTTAATATAAAGTTGATATTACGTTATTTAAGATTTCTTATAAAAATACGCATACTTCCAGACATACTTCCATAAATGGTTCAAATTTTTGGATGTTCTACGTTCTCGGTTGATGGATCCAATGTTTTTATAAAAATGACTAAAAGAGATTTTTTGTGCTAAAAACCGATAAGTGAATTTACAAGATATCCTAAAGCAATTCTAAATTAATTTTTATTTTTTTTTAATTTGGAGGAAACCCTTGGTCAATTTTTCATTTTTGGGTTTGATTTGTTTTTTGTTACATTTATATATAAAAAATTTATAAAAAAGCTTTCGAAGTAGTAAAAAAATAACATTAAGTTGATCATCAACCCAAGGTTAGCAGAGCCCATAATAATTTATACTTGTGTTCTGCAAGCACTACCTAATCACTAAAGCAAATTTTTCTTATAGTAAAATGTCATTTTGTAAATTAATTATAAAAATATATTTATTTATTTGGATTCTGTGTGCATATTTTATTCATTGTGAATTTAGAATTAATTGATGAAATTTCTTCAACATTTCATAAAGGTCTACGTTGTCTTACGGGAATGTTAGTAGATTGTAAAACGTAATGGTAACCTTTGGGACGATATGGTAACATTAGGGATATTGGTATGCTTTGGGGAGTAAATGTCAATCTTCGTGGATTTGGTAAGCGTGTGGGCCCCTAAATTTAATAACCATTATTCCAATTACCACTCCAGATCACTGATACAATAAGCCAGGTTATAATGAATTAATGAAATAATTATTTAAAATAATATGCTAATCTAGTGGTTAGATACGTATTACCAATTTGTTAACGGGAAACGTAGTCAAAGATACGGATTCAAAGATAGCGTAACCGTTGTCCTTCAAACTATCTCTGATACAATTACGATTGAATTCGCGAGCACCTAATTATCCCTCCAAATGGTTTTAGCGGACCCTTGTTCAGGTTAATATGGATGTCAAAATTATTAAAGATTACCGGTATAATAACTGCGAGTGTTCGATTTTGCTGCCTGTCATACACTGCTGCGTATGACATCTCTCCTTGCGCAGGGCAAATGATGCACCGATGTCGATTTCCTCACGCGACCATTGGAAATGTGGCGAAACGATTATACCAGATTAACTGCATACAATAATATACTTTGTTACATTACCTTTATGAAACAAGTAACAGCTAAATGTCACATCTTATTCATCCACACTTTTGCAACGAAAAATGTCAGAGAAATAAAGTTGGTAAACGTTATATTAAAGGAGATTATTTATTATGAAATTTGTCATGATCAACTGTATGATGTAACTAAATTCTCTCGCCGTTCCAGGCCCATTGGATTTAGTAAATCGGGTAAACATGATCAGCAGATTTGTCCTTCCTGCTGTGTGGGACTGCCGGTTATTCACAATGACCTACTTACGCCTCTACTCATTTCATATCATCTGATATCACCTACAGGCACTACCTCAAGAGAGCATGAATTCAGTCAAAGCTCTTTCTCGATTTTACAGTGCTCTTAAATATTATATTTAATTTAAAATATGGAGATAATGAAATTCTCAATTGAAATATAATTTCTCTATTCTTTCTGTCATAATCTGAACTATAATCCTTAATTTTATTGCACCTCTATACCTTCATTCGACTTCTATAGTCTACTACTTCCGCTACTCACTTTTTGTAGCTAAAACCCCGTATGCTTTACGACGTCTTCATTATTTTCATACTACATCATGTTTGTGTTTCTATTATCTTAAATATTTGCAAATATTCTCTGAAACATTTAACACATGTCGAAAGTAATAGTGCTCCTCTCCTTCATTCCTATCTTTTCACATTCTTTTATGCGGAATGAGCTCGAAGGACTACGTTCCTGTTAATACCGTGTTGTAGCTCTCCTTAGAGACGTTTCTCTCAAACAGCCGTTCTGGCTACTGGCTGTCATCTTCACCTGTTCCCTCACTATGTGGGTAGTCGGTGGATAATTTTAACATATTCTTCTACTTTCGAATAAATATGTAGTTTCTACAATAAAATCCGCCACTTGATACCGTGCGCTAAGTAGAGAATCCTTATCACTGTAAATTCATGCACAATAACCAACTACCTCATCGTTGTAATTAAAAAAAAATTCTGTTGAAATCGTGGCTGAATACAAAATTAAGGACTCTTCAATATTCACCAACATTCTCACCTCGATCTACTTGGGTTTAGAATAAATCTGATTAATATGGCTTTGATTTGACCATATTTATTATGATTTGTTTCTACTCTTACAAACGTAAGGTGTTTTTTCCACACAAAGTTATTTCGTGTTTGTTGGGTTCAAATTTTCGGGTTCTGTTAGAGACATGTTCAACCTTAGTTTTCACTACAGCCATTTACGTATAATCATCTGACTACCTAAAGAGTAGACAAACATTATAACACAAATATAAATATATAATATGAGAAATATATATTATGTGAAATAAAACACTTCTGAGTATTACAACATCATGACCAAAAAGTGAAAGATTCTTTACAACTGTTTTAATTGTAAAACACGGTGTACATTTATAAGAACACGGTGTGAGATAGGGGATTGTAAACTACAGGGAGCGATTGGGGACCTTCAACAGGTTATTCTAATATCCAATTTTCTGATCAAGCAGCAATTAAATTGTCGTTTGGGTTTTTTGTACATGACGGAAAGATAATTGTATTATACTTAGGTGAGCCCAAGTAAAACATTGCTTTGGCGAGAAAGAGAATATAGGCCTACTCCAAAACGCTATACAATGAATGAGAACAAAATTAGTTTATTTTTAACAATCATATTATTGTATCATCATTTTTATTACAAACAATTATGAAGTCAACATTTACACGGTTATGATAACAACTTTACATAACTTGACAATGCCTCGAACGTTAATGGACGAAAATTATTATGGTCGACATTTTGTTCGATGTAAATTAATTACAAAACAATGAATTTTCTTAACAAAAATGACTCGTAGAATAAAATTTCCTATATATAGCGCTGCATATTTTAAGAGAGTTCAGTTGTGTATAGAGATATGGAGAGGTAATAAGACACTCAGGTTTTGTTTAACTAACAAGCAACGGGAAAGGAATCCATTTTCTCTGCATATGGGAAATGCAAAGAGGAGGATGGAGATAGCACATAATTCTTTAGAGCCAAACCCTTCTTCCTATCAGGAAGTTAATCCACATAAGAAGAGGAGGATTGAATATTCTTTTCAAACTCAACGATTTGGAAAGATTTTGTGAAGCTTGCACTAGAGTTAATCAAGAAATCAAGGTACTTAAAATTAACTACGTTTCAAATTATGTGAAAAGAACATGCGTATCTGATAAAATAGCACCGATATTATAGTGTCAAATCAATATATATAAGTATCTCGACTATAATTTCTTTTTACTTTCTCACATATTCGTATTATACAGAGTGATACAAAAGTTTGAGGTCACACTTTAGAAAATTGTTCATAGGATCAAGTCAAACATCAATTACCTGAGAAACAATTGTCTAAAATGATCAGTTATATATCTGTCTGTTGGTTTTTCTACAAAAATATTATTAAATTAGACTCATATGAGTTATTCTCTTTAAACTTAGTATACAGGTGTACATAGCTATGTCGAAATTGTCTATTGATTACCTAGTAAAAACGTATTTGTTTCAAAGTGATGGATGTCAGGTGAAATTACTATAAAACCAATAGAGAAATGTAAATAAAGATAAAGTTGCAAAATTTCATTACAAATTGGACTTCAGGTAATGGAGATATTGTCATATGTATCCATGAGGAGGCATCATTTTTTTAATATTGTACATAGTACTGTTGTAACAACCAAGTGATATTCAAGCATCATTTTGGATAAAAATGCCAATATCTCCGGTATTTGAAGCACTATTTAAAAAGAAAAAACAGGAAAATAAACTTTTCTGACACATATTTCTATGGAACTTAAATTTCTCTAGACCTAAGGAACAATTCACAAAACGGGACTATAGAGTTCTGAAACACCATGTACGTAGGAAAAGGTATGTAATCAACTAAAAATTCGGTTTTGAGGTTTGAATGTAAAATCCCCTTTAGAGGTCATTGAATAAAGAAAAGTGGTTTTCACAATAATATCTGTTTGCTTATGTCTATATGGGTACATTCCTATAAAAACACTAACTGTCGAGTGAATTGCACTTGTTTTGATAAATTTACATTTGTGTATCAAATTACGACCTATCATGAAAAAGAAATTAATTTAATTATCTCAAAATCAACTCTAAAACATTTTTTCTCAAATGAAACCTCTGTGAACTAGATAAATATCTATGGAGCCGTTATAAAAAGCTTAATATTGACTAACGATGTTTCAATTTTTTTGTGAAACAATAATAATAGTACCCAAAATTGGTGTGCCAAATATTTGGGAAAATAAATTTCGATACAGAAAAAATTGTCAAAATACAAAATAGAACTTTAAATTAAATGCCCTCATTAAAAAGACATATGAACTAAGATCGAGATCAGACAGAGACAATATAGTTCCAATGCTCCCTGGGTGTGTGGACATGATCCAAACAGAAGACGGATACTGTATAAAGTGTGTTTATCTGAAATAAAAAAAAAATCACAATGTATTCAATTCTGAAAGTGAACAAAATTTGATATTTCCCAGAAACAATTGGCATGACCTGAATGATATAGTAATAAACGTTAAAAATATTCTATCCTAAAGTGTTTGTTTAAAATCATTTTTTCTTAATATATATTTCACTAAAAGAAGCATACGTAATATTTGTTCACTATATACTAATGTGGGCCTTTTTGACCTATGGATAAAATATTGGTCAAAAATTATAGAAGCAATGTCTATAAATCCATCTAAGTAGGGGAAAGCAATAATGAAATACATTCTCAGTCTCCTGTGTTAGAGGAACGGTGTAATATTTCCGTAGTATGATCGATAGATCCATAACTACAAGTACTTACTGTACTGCAGTGTCTACTGGTTATGAATTATGCATTATTTGTCTACAGAACATCAGTCAAAAGCAAAAGTTATACAGTGGTAGGATGACAATAACTAATAGCATGTAGTAGGGATTATAAAATGTAATTTGGTCACTTTTTTGAGTGGAATATATATTTTTTTATTGAAACAAATATCTATTACGAAATATTGCCAAAACAATCGCTACACATAATACAAATGTTCATTTTATTTTTTTTAAGTTTAAAAAAATATATTTCTAAACAAAAAAAAATCTTATTTTGTATTAGTAAATTACGTCATTCTATTCCAACTCGATGATGAAATTAAAAAAGGAATACTGGGTACACGTAAGGACCCTTGTTTACTGACTACAAAACCACTCCCGTAATTGTCAAATATTGCTTTTGCTTGTGGGTGGGAATCATCTCGTTAGATAACAGGACCATTCAGACATACAATGAACCAAAAATGAGTCAGAGATCGTCCATAAAATATTAGAAATTCAAAATGATGTTATTGACAAAAAGTTTCTTATAAAATGTAAGTTGGTGCGAACTATACCTACTATTCAAGAATAATTCAAAACAAGGAGTTTTATGAAACTAAATTAATTGAAGATTTTTTTCTCTTTTTAGGATAAAAAACAATATTACCGTTTTCCGTAAACACCTAACCTATCCTAACCAAACACCATGTAAATGTTTTTTTTTTGTTTTTACCACATAATTGCTTGATGTTTTAATTTGTATAAGAAAATATATCTAAATTAGTTATTATTGAATTATATACAACGTTAGGAATCGTTAATGCGTCTTTCGTTGTTTTGATTTACTATAAGCTATACAATCAAAAACTACATAAGTTTTGTAACAAGACAATACAGGGGAGTACCCCTGTATAATAAAATTATCATTAGTCAAAAACAAAAACTTGTCATAACTCAGTACTATAGTTTGTAATTCTCGTAATCTGAGTTAAATGTAAGAATCTGTTTCCCCATAGCCGTAGTCAGAAAATTCCCTATTCAATAAAATCTATCATCTCAAATCACATCATATATTCTCCTCATTACCTCATATAATCTTTCATATATAGCATTACTAATATTATTATCGATGTCAACATTGGGATGGACATTGAATAAAATGACTTCTTTTTTAATTTCATTTTGTGACATTTACAATTACAAATTATTGTTTAGTTGTTATTTTATATTAAAGTATCGCTCCCTCCTCACAAAAAAACAGTTTGCTTACAGCTTTAATGTCATTAAATGCATAATTCCGATAAAGTACTGAAAGTTCATTGACTATTATTTTTTGAAAATATGTTTTAATTTAGTGCAAAAGTATTTACTAGTGAAATTGGAAAATTATATCTGTAATACGAAAACATATTTGGGAGAGGGAAATTAGTCCAAACGTTTTATTCTTAAACAAATAAAGTCGCCATGTTTTTGAAGTGAATACATTTTATCATCTCAGAATGCCTTTTGCAATACAGCTTGCAGTTTGCAGCTTATAACTCGGTCCTTAGTTGTACGGCAATGACTTATAACTTAAAGTGTTCCAATCTTTAGAAAAAACCAATACATATAAACATAATTATATACTTTTTGAATTACAAAAATGATTATCAGAAATGATATATGAAGGACGCTAACAAAAATGTTGTTATTAGCTTCCAAGAATGCAGTATTATAATATATGGTTAAATATCATAAATTGAAAGACTCGTTACAAAAAAAAAGGAAAATAGATAACAAGAAACAATCCCATAACCCCAGAAAAAAACCAAATTAAATATCCTTTGAATATAGCAAAAAACTATAATTTAACTTCAGGAAAGAGGTAAGAATTAATAACGTCATCCGGGCATACTATAGAACTACAAATAATTTCGATAACTTCTTAAAACAAAACAAAACCAACAAAAAAAACAATAATCCATCTTTTGATAGAATGAACATGTTATGTGTATATAATATTACATGCAGTGATTGTCCTAAATTTTATATCAGCCAAACTGTACCCCCTTCAATTAAACGTAAGGAGCACCTACCTAGACTAACGAATCTAACGAATTAAAAAACACAGTGGAGAGATAAAACAATAACCTGACTACCTTCATGATCGAACATCCTTTTGTCTTACATAAACTTGTACAAGACTCCGGTTGCATGGATACTCTCTACAAAGTAACATACGTTTAAATTCAGTCTTGACGTAACATATTGATTTGAATCATTTTAATTATTGTCATACTGTGTATATGTTTTCACGTGATTGTGTATGTTTAGTTTTAACGATATACTAATTGAAATACATCTTTTGAATTTGATCTGATGATGGTGGCATGAACCACCGAAACCGGTAATCAGGCAGGATATATCTAGGGTGAATGACTGTGAAAAATAATGAAATTATTTAAACATTTACTAAAAAAAAACAACGTTCGACATAAAATTAACGATTCTTTTACCTTAAGTTTAAAAAATTTATACTAGTGTGATATGTTATTAAAAACTTGTATATTTTACACCAGATTTATTATATAAATAATATAAATGTTGCATGTTTCCTAGATCTATATATATCGAAAATAGTTTATTTTCCATAAATATACGACTTGATTTAGAATTGACTTTCAAGCTAACCTCCAGTGTCTTAATCACCAATACTGAGAGTCAAACTACGTGTTGCTAAATTAAGAGATCAATTACGTTTTATGTAAAGAAGTAAAACATTAAAAAAATTGAGAAGATTTGTTGTTGTAATGCTCTGTATTTCTAAACAACACAGACACAAGAACAAAGACGTTCGTGATATCATTAAAATTATTGAAAGTTCACATTCTCGTGTTTTGTTGTAAATGGATGGAGAAGGAGAAGAGGATAGGAGCATCATCATGTTTCATCAAATATCAAGCTAAATATGTTTATATATTGATGATAAATCATAATTAAAGACGTTTTAAGGTTTCTGTTGATAATTATTTTTAATTACTTTACTCTCCCTATAATAGAATAATTTGGTTTAAAAACTGTTAAAATAAAATGGCTGATTAGTATAGATCACTTCTGTTTTATATTCGGCAAGTATTAAGAAATCCCAGCATGAGTGTCACTAAATATAAGGACACTTATTTAAAAAAATTAGCGAATAAAATTGAGAAAATCCGATTCACTGACCACGGGGTGCCCTTTCACTCTCCAGGCGCTGGTGGGGAATGGGGATTAGCGGATAATGACATGTAACTTAAGATTGTAACTATTTTAGCGGTATTTGGTGCTAGAGGTTATTGTTTTCCTACCCATTTCGTGGCATCGAGCACCTAGAAGCAAAGCGGAACATACATACCAAATTTAAAGTTTGTTTGATTTATAGTTATTTTGATGTGATAAGTGTGCAAATGGTTTTTGAAATATACAATTTTTCCCCTTCATTGATTAGGTTTCTTAGGTACGTTTTTTTTAGTTATATGGTCTAGTTTATTATTTTTTGTAACTATTTTAATGTAAATAATGACAGAGTTACTATACCGTGATTAATTTTACGCCTCCTAGTGGTTATTGGTTAGATTTCAATTAAAAAAATTATTAATTATTATTATTAATATATTAAATAAATACTGTTTTAGTGACTCCCATGGAGCTTAAATATGAAAGTGAACTATAATCTTTAAACTTACAGGAAACGTTCGAAAAAGCTATTAAATTTACTTCTACTATAAGTCTCAGATTTTGCTGTATTTCGTGTTTTAACGTCAATAGCTGTTAAAGTTTTTAAAAAACTTTTCACCTAGGAGCCAAGAGAAACATAGTTACATGCCTAATCTTAACGGCTTAACCGTTCTGGAGATATCTTAATGAATGAGTTAGTGGAATTTGACATTTACAAACACTATATTTATAATCGACAAAACACTGAACTAATATGATGCGTTTGGTAAAAGTGTAACCTGATACATAATATAAGTAACTTTAATTTTCAATTTATTAAAAAATAAACACTACTGTAAGTATTTGAGTAAATTATTTATAATTTCACTATCAGAACATACAAAAATTATACACACTAGTAAAATTTGAAATAAATAACGACATAAATTTTAAACGGATCATAATTTCTATAATAGGCCTACATCAAAATTAATAAATTCACATAATTATAAATTCGGTCGAAGAAAACTGGATGTAATTAATTAAAGACAAAAACAGTGAATAAATATAATGTTCTTTCAAACATTTTCTTATTATAATTCAAACGTTTGCTTCAAGAAATTAGGAACATCCAATTAGTACAGCATAGTGCCCGGGGTATGAATCAGAAAAATATCCTCATAATCGCATATAATACCCAAATAATACATTACAAACAAGACCACATGAAGAAAATGAACACTCGGATTGTTTTTGAACACACCGCTTAAAAATACATCCTTATTTTTATATTATTTGAATACAATTCTGTTCCAAATGTCGTATGTAAGTTACGCTTTGGTTATAAATTTTGCAAATGGAACTATTATATTTTCCTTTTCATTTTAAAATATAACAGGATTGTAACACATAACTATCAGTTGTTATAAATCTCAAAAAGTCAAAATATAGACCAATCCATTTGATTAAAAGTATTTGCAGCTATGAATTTGAATCTTAATAAAGGTATTGTATTAAATATTTGACATATGGAGGGAGGTAATAATCTGAATGATAGATGCTAAATTGTATTTGCATTGGCCGAGTTAATTAAACAATGAATAATCCTACTATAGTCATAGAGAAACAGATTCCTGCAATTAGCTCAGATTAGCAGAGTAATTACCCGGAGTAGTGAGTTATGCCTTGTTAGTGCTGTATAGTACGATGTGCAGATTGGAATAATATCGATGCTATCTTCTTAATAACACTAACAGAATTCTTCTATCTTTTCTTAGCATTCTCTATATTTTGTGACTGTACAGCTTACATTGAATTAAAGCGATAAAAAGTCCAGTATGCGATTTATGCCTAGTATTTTTAAAATTTAAGCTACTATTTTTATTTCTATGCAATGCCAGTTTCATATATTTTCCTTAAGCTATTTCCAAACTTCTATTAACATATCGACTGACATAAAGCTCCAGTGTAATAAATAAACTTAAATAAAACACATTTTATACAATAAAAGCTTACCTAACCTAAACGAAGCAGGAGTGTGTTTCAGTAACATATAAATAAAAAATATATATATTTAAAAATATAAATAAGTTTTCTTACCATCAGACATATCCTTGTCTTCGTTAGTTAAGACGTGTTAAAGTTGTTTTGCCACTAATTGCATTCTCAAATACTTCAGACGAAAGAGATTTAAAATTTTAAAATATACACAATTCACTTTTATTTTTAATTTCATTGGGACGACGTTACAATTAAAAAAACACACATTACAAAAACATGTTAAAGTCAGACATAGTTTTTATTACTATCCAACAACACGGACAATTAATTATTTAAAAACTTTATTCAGTTAATAATCACTCTTGCCAACTGCAAAGAACAAAAATCCCGACAGCTAATTCCTCTTCACAGCATACTTCATAATTTCATCCAATATATGTTTGGTTGTGAAACTTACTTCGGAATTACAATATTAGTAGGTTTTTTCCTAAACTGTTGAAAATTTCTATTTCTACTAATCTGTTCCTATGTTTACCTATACTTCAGATGTGTACACTTTTAGACTATTTATTTGTGGGTAGTATTGTCTATTTAATTGCACATAGGGAGTTCGTCGGATGGTTTTAAAGGGAATTTATATGCTCTTGATATATTTTCCTAAAACTGTGTCCTGTTTGACCTATGTCAAACGATTTGAATTTATCACATTTGTAGTTTGTAAACGCCAGTTTTTTTCTAAAGCTGGAATCTTAAGACCTGTATTGTTACAAGGATATGATTTTTTTTAATGTTATTAGGTTTGATTTCTACAGTACATACTTACCTAGTACAAGTGATACTAGGTTGCCCATGATGATGGGCAATTGTTTCAGCAATTTTTTTTATAATCCAATAACACATATTTATTGTCATTAGATTTCTTAATCACGTCTGACTTGTTTTTATGTATTCTGTGTAAATTATCTATTATATACGGCTAGTAACAAAATTTTCATCATGTATAAATCTAATAACAAAATTTTCATCTATAATAATAAAAGCCAAAACCCACTCACTGACTGACTGACTGACTGACTGACTGACTCACTGATCACGAAATCTCAGGAACCACTGAACGGATTACAATGAAACTTGGTACACAGCTTCCTCATAGGTCCTAGACGCGCACTAAGAACCGGTTTTGAAAAATTCAATGTATAACCGCGGAAATCGCGAAAAAACCGCGAAAAGTAAAATACATTATTTTTTGTAAACTATGAAGCGTACAAACGTGAAATTCGGCAAACATGTTCATCCTGGTGTCTAGGTGCTCGCTAAGAAACGTTTTTAAAAAAAATCCATGTCTAACCGCGTAAATCGCGAAAAACCGCGAAAAGTAAAATACATAATTTGTTGTAAACCATGAAGCGTACAAACGTGAAATTAGGCAAACATGTTCCTCCTGGCGTCTAGGTCCTCGCTAAGAAACGTTTTTAAAAAAAATCCAGGTCTAACCGCGTCTAACCGCGTAAATCGCGAAAAACCGCGAAAAGTAAAATACATAATTTGTTGTAAACCATGAAGCGTACAAACGTGAAATTAGGCAAACATGTTCCTCCTGGCGTCTAGGTCCTCGCTAAGAAACGTTTGTAAAAAAAATCCAGGTCTAACCGCGGAAATCGCGAAAAAACCGCGAAAAGTAAAATACATTATTTTTTGTAAACTATGAAGCGTACAAACGTGAAATTCGGCAAACATGTATTATTCTCACTGTATTTAAACACGAAACCTAGAGTTCTGAAATTCGGTACATGGTTTCGGGTAAGTTCTTAGAGGCGTACTAAGAAAGGGTTTGAAAACCTTTTACTCGAAGGGTAGCTAACACCCCTATTACAATATTTTCAGTCAAACGCATATATTTGTTATTAATACATTTTTTCGGTGGCTGTTATTTAGATGAACAACTACAGCGGTTTTTGATCATTGTGAACACTCATGACAAGGCCTAGGACTGCACGCCACAGTTTGCAAGTGGCCTTATCAGTAGGCTGCAGGTATCAGCTGATAAGGGGTCTACATTGCCCCCTACCAGTCAGTCTAGCTACAGACTTTGCTACTTGCTTTGTTTTTTCCTGAACCTCTACACACTTCTGTTCACTTCAGTTCTGTTCTATACGTCAATATATTTTGATCATTTTAGGCAAGACTGATTCCGTTTTCCCTTTTACTTGATACATATAATATTTATATTTCTCTCTATTGTCTTTCTATTTATATATCTCTACTTTCTCACTATGGAAGTCATCAACGTGGATGGGGTGCCTACTCCCCACCATGTATTGCCTATCAATCCTGATGGTCAGTGCTTATTCTCATCTTTGGCTTACTTCGTATACGGCACTGATTCACAAGGTTTCCAAGTTCGGACCAGTGTTGTACAGCACGTTACTAACAATTGGTGCCGATTTAAACCATTCACCTTAAATCGGACGGGGGGCATTTACAGAACAAAGGCAGAATATATGGCTGATATGAGCAAACCGGGAACTTTTGGGACAACATGTGAAATAAAAGCAGCCTCTGAAATATTCCCCTATGAGCTGCAGGTTTACACAGACCAAACTCTGTTAACCAGTTTCGGGCAGCCGGTTGAGGGAATAAAAAGACTAAGGTTTACTGGGCCACTGACAGCAGGCCACTTTGACGTCCTTATTCCCTTAGATCCTGATTCCTCTCTGACGTCTGACAATGTGAATGTGGAGGCTAATCTTGGGGAAATCCAGGACCCTGCCAACCTCTCACCCACTGATCTCCCACACTCCTCATCCCCGTCTCCAGTAAATTCCCTTACTATATCTAATACTACTGTCTCAGATCACCCCTCCGTAAATTGTTCTAAAACAAACAAGAGACGGGGGAAGAAAAGGCGTAAGCGATTTTCCAATATTAATCGTACAAAACGTCACAGGCAAGCAGTAAATAAATATAGTGAGAACAATCCTGAAGTCAATCGCGCATCCGTAAAAAAATACAGTGAGAAAAATCCTGCAATACATCAGGCGGCTGTAAAAAAATACAGTGAGAAAAATCCTACAATACATCAGGCGGCTGTAAAAAAATACAGTGAGAAAAATACAGTGTAGGCCAGGGGGAAACTGTCTTCATTCCGCGAATCCCTTTGATTCCATCGGATTACCACTTTGAATTCAAACGTCTACAATTTCCTGTCAAAGTATGTTTTGCTATGACAATCAGTAAATCCCAAGGTCAGACTTTGAAGATAGCTGGTGTTGATTTGCGGAATGATTGTTTCTCCCACGGCCAATTGTATGTCGCCTGCTCCAGTCAGCTCACATGAAAATTTATTTATTTTGCAACCGGAAGGTGAAACTTCCAATGTAGTTTACCGTGAAGTGCTGCAGTGAATAGGCCAGTTATCAAATTCAGGATGAGATCATAATGTTTACCATTTCCATCTGACGGCAGTAGGCACGGGGACCTGCCTAATAACTAAAACTCTCCAACTTTACGTTGACGGCAGTAGGCACGGGGACCTGCCTAACAATTAAAACTCTCCAACTTGATGTCGACAGCAGTAGGCTAGGGGACCTGCCTAATAATTCAAACTCCCCAACTTTACGTTGATGGCAGTAGGCACGGGGACCTGCCTAATAATTAAAACCTCCCAACTTGATGTTGACGGCAGTAGGCACGGGGACCTGCCTAATAATTAAAACTCCCCAACTTGGTGTTGACGGCAGTAGGCAAGGGGACCTGTCTAATAATTAAAACTCCCCAACTTGATGTTGAAGGCAGTAGGCAAGGGGGCCTGCCTAATAATTAAAACTCCCAACTTAATGTTTACGGCAGTAGGCTAGGGGATCTGCCTAATATTGAAAACTCCCTGACCCGGACTTGACATGAGAAACGACGTATGGCCACCTCCCTGTGGTGTTTCTCGGGTAACGCTAAGAGCCATACACTTTAAAGATTAAAAAAAGTAAACATACAAAAGGTATTGTATTAAGATTTTAATTGAATTAAATAGATAATGTAGTATTCCGTAGCGAAGCACGGGTATGTCAGCTAGTTACTAATAAAAATAATCATGTATAAATCTAATAATATTAAATCCGATGTCATAGTTCTTAGTGTTTAATAGTGTGATTAAAAGTCTTTGCATCATAGAGTTAAAAGGGACCATTTTATGTGAGTTGGCGTGATTAGAGCTGGAATGTATCACCTGGTCATTGTAGGTTGCTTTACGGTAGGCCAATATATTGAAGATGTCATTTCAATTGGATCTTTTATTTTGTTAGGTCTAAGAAATGAATGCTCTAATTGATTTCTAATTCGGAGGTTAACTCTAATCTTGTGTGAATAGAATTAAGGTGATTGTTTTAAATATCGATTTGTCTACTGTTGCCTTTGTACTAGCACAATTCTTCGTTAACATACCTACGACAATAATCGATTTTAGAATGATGTGAGTTTTCGTCCGACATAACAAAACTATCTTTGATATTGTCAATAAAATACCTCAAATAATATGGCGGATAGAGGGCCACACATAGCTAGGCCGGCATTTTGCATGTAGTACTTATTATCGAAATAGTTCTGACCCAGTACTGTTTTGAGTCAACCTACGAATCCTTCAATTTGACTGAGGTAAAGTTGTTGTTAGACTCAATGTTGTTCAATATTGTAAACAATGTATTTAGATTTAAGGCTGTTATAAATTTTTATTTTTATTACAACTTTAGATTTTTTTGTAAGCGTACAACTACTTCACAAATGTGCACTAATAATTCATTATCAAGGAAAGCATTTTTTATAAACAGGAGAGAGTAGATACCTGTAATAATATATCAATCTATCATACTAGTAGAAAAATGTAATCTAATTGGTGTAGCTCAATTGGTCTGAAAATGAATACAATAATACTTGTCGAACATAAATTTAATTACTAAGATAGTTTCTAAAATTATATATCAATAACTGCAGCATAATCTCAAGCCATACTACACTAATAAATACCTGCCTAACAGTGCATTTGTGTTCTGACTAAAACATTCAAGGAAGAAGGAAAACTGATACATTATAAAAAGTGTTTAATTGCTTACTTTTCAAATACAATTTTTTTTATTATTTATTTCCTTGTATCAGGCTCGAAATTTAGGTTTGTGGCTGGGAAACTGAAAAACCATCATGCTGACAAATAATAGAACTCTTTTATTCAACACCATGATCTTTGTTGAACACCTAGGCCCACTAGTTGATACTATGAAGACCACTCTTACTTGAAAGTTCAAAGAATTTATTCGGGGTTTTAAGCAATAATTTCGAATAGAGATGGTGCGTCAGTACACTTTGTGGCCACAAAAATAATAATAATAACAACTAAATATTAATATATTTAAATACGATTTTACGTAATAATTTACCAAATGAAGATATCTTCTAACAACAGTGTTCACAAATGTCACAATCCAAAACATCATTATAAATATAGCTATCCAATTTCTAACCATTTATGATCTAGCATTAACTATTAAATATGGAGATTTGGTTAAAGTAGTTAGATTCGTTCCGACTTACCACAACCATACGACAAAAATAAAATCATTAGAAAACTAAATTCAAAATTACCATTGAGAATCAAATTGATAAATAGATTAATTTAATAGATTACACATTTCCCCAGATTATTTTCAAGATGAAAACCTACAACTTGATATTTTCAAAAAAGTATTTATGGTTCTTTGCAATCCTCTAATCAGTACGTTTGCGAATACAAATGACGATATTTGTTTGACAGAGGTTCAACAGTTTAATTTATAATTTAAAACCCATTATTGTCCCTAAATCAATAAATTCGATAGCCTACTCATGGCACAGAACACCTATAAAAATATTTAACCCAAATAGTGTTATGTAAGTTGACAAAATATTTTATGCATTGAAAAATATCAACAGATGTGTTTTTCAACGAAACATTGAAGTAATAGAATTTGATTAATGAAAAGTTCAGTGCACAAACCTAAAGAAAATTCTATTTCATTAAAGTAATTTAAAGCTTATGATTATTGTTTTCAGACAATAAAAATGGTTTATGTATACTTATGAATGCTATTTTTAGTTTTTGGATCTTTTTGTCCCCCCGGTTGTATAACAAAACCTTTTTACGCCACAAGACAACAAATTCCACATTTTGTCTAACCTGTACGTATATATCCTTCAATTTCTTAATTCCTGTTCCCTGAATTCCGAATTTTTAATCAGAGAAGCGGGAGAAGTTGGCGGCGTTGAATGAGCATCCAAGAGATTTGGCTAGCTTAGAAAAGAATATTTTATCATGAAGGAAAACGGGAAAAGGCTAAATAAAATCGGTATAAGGGAGATTTATTGAATATTGAGATCAAGTTATAAATACAAGTCATGTAGAGATATTACCAGGAGGTATCGACTACTTATAGTGTACTATTAGGATACTATAGAGGAGACATTAATAATGGTCGACTGTGTAGCAGAATAAGAGGGGGGAAATAATATAGATTGACGAAAACTCTCATTCTATAACTGCATTTCAGAATTTGGCTGTAATAAAGAAAACTTGGTTTAATAATCTATGTTGTTTATGATAATATTATATAAATATTTACCCTGAATATAGTTAGAATCACACCAATATTTAACGTAAATATTTCAGGAGTGTAATTTTAGTAATGTAAAACGTTTAGACACACATTATCTTAAATAATAACTGAGCCTAGTAATATATGATTAAATACAAACTGATCTCTTCAAGGTAGATTGGCTATTCGAATTATTTTCAATATTTAAACTTAAACCTATTTTGTATCTTTCACTAGTAATACAAACAAAATTAATTTACAAACCATAATATGTAATATAACAAAAACAGATAACGAATAGACTTTTAGATAAATAGTGTTACAAAATGCTATTTGAAACAAATATTTCATAGGAAATCGTTGAAACGTGAACAAAGAGTATTTGCTGTCGAAGCTTCGCGGTCGACCTACGTAATGCATCTGTTAAATGAAACAACGTGTAAAGGAAAGGCATAAAACATTTTTAATGTAAAAAATTTAATTTATAAAAATCACTTTATCAAAATATAGCACACGGGATTATAATTCCGCTAGCTTCAAATTAACCGAATTTTTTTTAAATTCACAAATAAGAAAATATGTTTAAAAAAAAAAACAAGTTCTGGCATTAGGTACAGTAGTAAGATGCGATATATAAACAAATATATATTACTACTGTTTTGAATAACTCTTGTGGATTATTTGTATAATGTTTTGTTTCCATCTTGATAGATTATTAGTGATACATAAAATGTAACATTATTCCATGTTAATACTAGTATTAATAACATTAAACAGCCTTCATTTTTAATGCAGAGAATAAATCAGTTGAATATTTTTCACCAATCACGTGTTTTGGTTAAAAACAAAAAATGTCCGCTAGACAGAAAACTAAGCATTTTAGGGCATATGTAAACTTTTTCCAATGATTTAATCCGTCAAAATATGCCAAAACCTTCACTTTAATTTTGTGACTTATATCATGTTTCACCCTAGAAATGAAATATACACAGTGGTCTAGACCTAATGTTAACTTTTTTGAGCAAGATAAATTTAACTTAAATACAAAATTTAAAAAAATCAATTTCACACACACATTGAAAAAGAACTTATTAAACTTTTAAAACAATATGTAGAATATCTGGGATATTTTGATACATTCCTGGAACTTTAACATTAGTATCGTATCCTATAATAAATTTCAAGTAAGGATATATAGCTCTTGATGAGCCTGAATCTACAGAATCACTAATTAAATTAATTAGAACTGTGAAGTTATCATTCTCTTAAAGAAAACAATAAAAACCTTACACACACAATGCTTTAAAACATTGCTCGTCATTATCTACTCTTTTACCTAAATTCTATACACACAAAATGTTATACTTGAAAAATAATAAAAAAAGTTTAAAAATCCTAAAGAATATTATTTAAGATAAATTTCATCTAGGTAACTGAAATATTTAAATGATTTTTTAATCAAAATAAACTGAACCATATCATCGGCTAATATTTCAATAATAAATTATTTTATTTTATTTGTTTTGATTACGTACCTCATTATATTTAAAAAGTATAACACTGCTTCAATATGGGTTTGCAAAAAAGAACGACAATAGGTATCCTTCACCATTAAAAACTTCGTAATAAATCACATGTTTGCTCTTTCGTTAATCTATTTCGCAGCTGGGTATCAGATTTGTTGCGAGTCCCTTTGTGTGAGCTCTTTCTAAAGGTTTGAAGCGCTTCATGTTAAATTATATTGGAAAATATTTTATTAAAATAATATTTTTACAACAATATTTGAAGTATAAATTAGCGGTATATGTAACTTTCAAACGACTATAAAATATTATATATTAAATTCTGGTATGTCCTTAAAAATAATTGTTTGATATTTGAACATGTACATACATGTTCCTACATGTTTGTATATCTACATGTTTGATACATGAACAACAACAAACATATCTTCATTCCACGAAAGCGAGATATTAACAAACTATCAAAATTATAAAAACAATCATCCGTAACGTTAATTTAGAAAACAAAGACCTTGCATTCATTTATGAAACATATTGTTATATATGTTTAAGATTCTTTACAAAACTATTTCTTAGAACACAATTTTGCACGAATTGGCAAATAATGTTTGTGCTAATTGCACTTGAGGATGACTACATAGTCGTTGAAACATCTTGTTGTTGGCGTATTTCTAGCCGTAAAAAACGATATTTTTAAATTATTGAATTATTTATCATCGATTTTACACATGTTTTTTTCGGAATATATAAGTGGTAGCACATTATGATTAATTATATTACTAAAAATATATTCGACAGTAAAATAAATTTATATGCATAGAAGATTAAAATTCAATTACATATTCTCTAATTATACATATTTATTACACATGTATAAGTTCTCGTGATTGGGAGTATACTAAATATTGATATAATTCTTGCTACATTTTCGATTTCTTCTACATATTACTGAAATTCGATTTATACGAAATGGCAACAAGGTAAATGTTATCATTACATGTAGGTTTTCTGTATTATCTGTCTGCCACATTTAAGAATGAAATAATTGTACAGTTTGTTATTGTAAGACTTAATAACACAAAATGTTAAAGAAACTAGTATATATTTTATTTTAATATTTTGTTTAAAATAAAACCTATTTAAGGAACCACACACGAAATTTATGAACCTATAAACTGCTGGTAGAGATACCTATATTGTGTTAGATTATTCTGTGATATTTGTAACTTGAAAATCTATCACTTTTCAAATATCAATTTCAGTTATGACTTTTTACAAATTTTTAAATCATATTAAATTGTGAGATATAACTTTACACATGAAAATATATTTATGAACCGTGTTTCATAGTTTATTATTGTCAAAATAAGAAAGGAACGCCTTGAACTGTAATGATCAAAACATACAGGCATTTTTCACTGCAACATTGAAATAGGAAACATAAAAATATCAATGCTGAATAAAATTACTATATTTTTTACAATATTTGGTTTTTTAGTAATTGAATTTCCTATCGAGAAAAATATTACATTTTCTTATAAGTTGCTTTTTTACATAGCTCCTACAAAAATTACTGTTAAACACAAATATAAATATTGTACAACTGTTATTTTATTATCGTAAATTTTTTAAATTTAATATAAATTTTATATATCACATACAAAAACAAATAAAGAAAACAGTGTTTATTAAATGATGTACAAAATAAAATATGTACAACAATAGCAAATTTACAATTTTTTACACTTTTAATATAACCAACAAATTATTTAAATTTTAATAAAAGTGCTACCTAAAGCACATGATTTTAATATGCTGATTTCCTTAAAGTAAACAACAAAACATCTAGAGTAACATACTCATAAATCTTTAACAACTAGCAATATAAAGTTATTTTCTTCAACAATTACTATCAAATTTGGCCTGACATTATAAAAAAAGAAAAAGTTTTTAGTAAATCTTCCATACTTAAAAACAATTTAATGTTACAATAGCAATACATAAAATATAAATATAAATAGAATTTGTTATATCATTAGGACATTCGTCTGTAATACTAATTTATCATTGGTAAAGTTTTCTTATTTGTATTGACATAAAAACAAATTTGTTGTAGTAAATGGACAATATTTTAAATAATATTACATTTACACAACCACCTAACACATTTAGGTTGGATAGATTTTAATCTATAAAGTATTATGTTAATAAGTGTATTATTTTTATTACTTCTTGTGTCCCTTCATTACCCCTACATTATCGTTTTGTTACCAATAATTACTATCTAATTAGGTATAGAAGAAGACAGTAACAAATCTAATTATGGCCATAAAATATACTATATTATGACTGGTAAGTATTACATTATGATATTTCACACATTGCTCCACATGGTTAGGTATTTATTCTCTAAGATTACAAATAAACGTATAACCGTCTCTTACTCAAAACAGTTCAAAGCTTACACTGCTGTTATCTTACAAGTTATATGAAACGCGGTCATTAGGGAGGCGTAAAGACACTTTAATGAATCAATGTTCAGAACTTTGTACAACTAGAACACTAACATCGGATGAAAGGGTGGTAATAAGTAACGTAATTGAATCATTAAATAACAATCTAATATTCCTTTACTTTTAAAATATGACAAAAATGTTATAATTTTGCAGGAAAAAACAAAATTATTAGGTTATTTAAAATAGATTATTCTCATGGACATCTATATGATGGACCATCTTTCTTTGAATCTACAACTCATTCAGTTCTTGAAATCATCGAAAACACTATTATTCGTTGTTAAAAAACTTGGCTAGTGGAGCATCTTATTTTATTATATTTAACAGAGATCAGAATTATTATAAAAGAAAACTAATTTTTGTTTAAAGTTGTTATTTAGAAAAGTGCATATTTTTATTTATTTACCTTTATAGAAGTCTATAACATGCCTTTCGATATATGCTTCTGCATATAAGTAAGAGGTCTTACATAGCGACGTCTGTTTCGCTATTGAAATAATATGAAAATCCTCTACAAACAAAATAAAAAAAAAAATATTAATGTTTTCAAAAATATCCCATATAATAATATTTTTTTAACAATTCGGTCAACATATTAAATAGTAACTGAACTTTGGATATAAATGCATATAACACACAATAACAACCTTAACAACACTTCAAGATTCTATACAAACTATATCCTTATACGGGTTGATTGGTCATCAGTGTGACAAATATTTTAAGGTTGTAATTGTGACTTAGTGGTGCATATTAGAAAGTTCAAATCCCAAAGTCTAACTAATAATAAATTATTTTAAATTTTACTTAAAGATCTATGCTATTTAACACAAATTTATGTTTTATCAGTTGTTGTAACTGTACATAGATTTTTAAATATTATTTAAAAAAAATATTAATACGTCAAATTTGGTATATGAACATCCTAGTTTGCACCATTAAGTCACATTTACTTACTTTGCAATTCAGCCCAAATTGTTGAATAAGTTACTGTACACTGATGGCCAATCAATGTGTATAAACTAATTGTTTTATGATCTGATTTCAAACAACCTACTAGAAGTGGTCCAAACACATCTACGAATAGATTGAGCATATAAAACAATTTAAACTATATGACATCTTGACATATACAAGATTTGTTGTACAAAAAAGACGTTTTGTGTTATTGTGTGTACTAATTAATTGTGATGTGTTGTGTAAACCAAACTTTTTGAAACACAATAATAGATTATGTGTACATTTATAAAATAGACAGATTAATTGTTTTAGTTCTAAATTAACAAAAAATGTTAAAAATATATCAGTCATGTAACGTTTAACATATACTGATGTTGTTTTTTTTATATATACTGTAAATTAGGACATCAAACATACTAAAAAATACGATCAGAGTCGACCTCTTCGTATTCAATCATCTGTGGCATCATATTAGTTTTATTTTTATTGTCATTTTAAAATTCTTGGCCTTAGCTATTAACTTGGTGATACAAAGTATTATATTATGTATTTATAAATATATATCGTGAGAAAAATATAGAAATTGGTTTTACTTTTTGGTTTTATGCAAGAAATAAAAAAGTACGATAAGTCATTTTAAATTTCTTAACCTTAGCTTTCTACATGGTTATAAAAAGTATTATATTTATTTATAATGATATACTTTTGGGTAAAATATAAAATACAAAAAGTCACATGTTAAGTAACATTTTATTTTATATCTTTTAAGCAATATAAGAGTATTTGTTGTATGTTTGAAGATAAAATTGACTTCACTTGTACGTCATTGAATGGCACTTAAGTGTCACTTAAGGCACAACAAAACGCATGAGTAGAAAATTGATAATAGTGTTCTCACGTAGTAGCATGATGAGAGCTCTCCAATAAACATTTGCTACACAATAGTTATGCTTCTATTGAATATTTATCTATTGTAATGTAATTATGCGAGGGTGAATACTGGATAAATAAAGGAAATACTGGAGGAAATATTCTTTTTTAAATTACGCAATTTCTATATACTTTATTATGTGGAATTTTCTCTTTTCCTTCTAAGAAAAGTACTTCCAATTCGAATATTATACTAATATATGGTATGAGTTTTATGGTTTTCCGTCCACTTAAAGAATTATCGATGTTTTAAAAGGAAGAGCATCAAGAGCGAAAAAGTATTTTAAAAAAACGAAACGTTCATTTTAAAATCATTACTTTACAGCTCGTTGGTTTGAAACTTTTACAAATTTGGAACTTATATTAGTTTTCTATGTAAAGCTAAATCATGATTTATCTATTTGTTGTATACTCTTAATACACTCTCGCTTTCTGTAAGTAGTAGTATTAACTATGACATCTAATACAAACTAGTTATTGATACTACTACTCGCAGACTGTGCTTGAGAGAAAAGTTTTTCCTTCAAATTTGTTAAATAAAGAGATATTAGGTATTAAATTTGATCTTTGAATCACCATTCATTTGTAACTTTGGGGTTACCCCCCAAATTGTAAGTATTGTACCGGCATACCAATTTTATCTTTTCAAATTAATTGGACTTACTGCCGGGAGTTGCTGTACCCTAGCGTACAGCTCTGAAAGCAGCGCCAGGTGACTTCTTGCCTTAGGCTTTCTAACGGTGCTTGGAGTGATAACGTTCAGTGCGGATCTGAATTTTGTCATGATGACCTAGACTCGAATAGTTTTCTGAAATTTATCCTTAGTTTCAGCAGTCATCATGTTGATCTGTCTTTGTCATAAAATAAAGTGGATGTATAATCAATTCAGACGCTTCACTAAAATGTGGGCAGTTTCTTTTTCTTTTTAAAATTCAAAAACATCATCTGCATTCTTCATGCCTCGTCTTCAAACGTTTTCGACAACTCTTGAATCAGGTAAAAGAGATTTATCATTTTATTTTATTGAGTTAACTATGTTAAATTATGTATTCTATTTATAAATGTAAAATTTTAAAATCTGTTTTCAATTATAACTAAACTTTAGCTTGTCAGTAAATTATAAGAGTAGAAATTTAAATAACTTTTTTTTAAAGAAAAACGAATAGCAATTCCTTTTATTTCTAGTTATTATAAAGTCAAATCATCAATTGAAAATCATTAAATTTAATTATAATTAAACTTTAGTTTGTCAGTAAATTATAAGAATATAAACCGTCTTTTAAAAAATAATATTAATTCATTCTATTTCTGGTTATTATGGAGTAAATTCATCAATTGACTTATTTTGCATGTATAATATTTTATTTTCAAAGAAATTGGAGTATTCAGAGCTTAGTTACGGAGAAATATATTACTTATAAATCTAAAACAGAAGTGTTTAAACTTGTAAAAGGTCTCTGTTCATTTACTAATTCCAACATGTATATTTCTCAGCTCAAGCTGGAAATTACAACTTATAAGTTCATGCTATAACTTCAAGTCCAGATAATTCAACCGAATGACATTTCTGCTTGTTTTAAAAAAAAACAAAAGTGAAAACTAAGAATAAGCAAAGAACTTGAATTATATATTTCAATAATTGAAGACTTTTGAAATTTGTTTAAATGATGCTTTAATTTTTTTTTTTTTTACCATAATAACTATATTTTTCTTATTAAAATGCAAAACTAAAAATAAATTTCTAATTGGAAGGGATAAGTTAGCATTTTCGGACCTCAGGACCCCAAAGGGGTTAATTTTCGAAATTATATTGACGTCAATTACTACTTAAAAATTTCTTATATATATATATATATATATTTAATAAATCTTTTATTATAGTTGGCCAACCTAGATAATATATATGTAATTAATTAATTTATTTTATTTGTTTAATTTTCTAATAATCTAAACTTAGAATCTTTTGTAACTTAAGAACTATTAACAAATTGTTATCATTACCTGTGTTCATCAAAATATTTTGTAATTTTAAATATATGGTGGGGGGGATTTGATTACCGATATATAATTTTCTTGTTTTAAGGGCTTATGAAATTTACACATGTAAACATATATATATATATATATATATATATTATATATATGTGTATATGTATATATATATATATATATATATATATATATATATATATATATATACGATTTACACTATTGACCGAAGGTACTTGGTAGAACTCCATTTTAATGAAAAAATAAACACAATATTTAGTAAATTCTACATTTTTTTATTGAGTCTTGCCGACCATGGTTTCGCCAGCAACGGCATTTACAAGGCAGCTTAACAAAGATTAAGGAAGATATTGAAAACTGACATATAATTTTACAAAAAGAACAGTTACTTAGCTAAGAGGGGGGCGGGAGTAGATGGATTCGGGAAACATGTGATGATAAGGAAGACAATGGTTTTAACAAAAGTAAGTTTGACAAAAATATGTTTGTATTGTAAAAATATTATTGTATAAGTTTCCACAATAAAATTGTAGAATTTACTAAATAGTGTGTTTGTTTTTTTCATATATTATATTTCTATCTAAATGTAAAATAAAATTTTGATTTTTAATCATGGGCACATTACGTATCCAAACAAATATAAAAAAAATAGTTTTATACATACTTTTGTGTCTGTCAAATGTAGTCTTTGTTTGTATTTGTCTTCTATGTGGCTACATGTTTCGCTGCCACAGGCAGCATCTTCAGGCCAACTATTATGTCCACAAAACACTCACAATTACACAACACTTGTAACAATTATTGTTGTGACATCACCAACTTATATACCAACGTTCCTATTGACGAAACCATCATAATTCTAGAAAATAATCTAAAAGAAAATAGCAACTTGAGAAAAACAGAAATAAATGAATTGATTAATATCCTGAAAACATGCCTCAAACAGAATTATTTCTCATTTAATAACGAAATATACATACAAAACAAAGGCCTAACTATGGGATCACCATTATCCGGGATAATGGCTGAAATATTTCTTAAAGACATTGAGAACAAACACATAATGAATGTAAACAACCAATTCAGGAAAAATCTCATATACTATCACAGATATGTTGATGATATATTATGCCTATTCAATGGTTCAACAGGACAAATTGACAACTTCAACAAATATATAAATAAAATTCACCCAAACCTAAAGTTCACTTCAGAAATAGAAACCAACAATAGCATTAATTATTTAGACCTAACCATCACTAAAATAGACAATAAACACAACTTTAAAATATACAGAAAGCCAACACAAACCAGCCATACTATAAACGCATCTTCGAATCATCCACAATCACACAAAATAGCAGCATACAATAGCATGATATACCGAGCTCTAACCATACCCATGCAAAAAGATGACCTAAATAATGAAATGGAAATTATCAAACATATAGCGCAAAGCAATGGTTTTAAATCTTCAATGGTGGACAAAATCATACATAAAACACAGAAAAAACTTGAAAACCATTACAAACCTCTACACTGCAACAACAACAACAAAAAGACAAAATTCATTCCAATGCAATACACACCGATTTTTGATCAACATATCCGCAACTCTTTCAAAAAATACAACTACAACATAGCCTACAGAACAAGAAACAGTTTATCACAATATTTCAACCACACAAAAAATAACCAAGACCTATACAACAATAGTGGCATATACAAACTAAATTGCAGTGATTGTGATAAATATTAGATTGGACAAACAGGCAGAACATTTAGAGAAAGATTTAAAGAGCATATACCTAACAGCAGAAACAATAGAACTACAAACTCAGCAATCACGGACCACTTAATTGATAACAAACATTCTTACACCAGCATAAAGGATAACATGTCAGTGATACATAAAATAAATAAAGGACACACCATGAACGTCATCGAAGAATATGAAATTTATAAGCACCACAAAAGCAACCCAGAAAAAAATTTAAATGAAAAATTGAATTTTGCTTCCAATTGCCTTTATGATCTGATATATTGCCAACAACATGAAATCAAGAAGACACAAGAAAATCTAATAGGGCACAAAGTACAAACTGATAAGCATTAAACAGAACTGCACATAATCTTTCCAAATCAGTTTTAAACGAAATACACCAGAAAGAGGTACCTCAAACGTGTAACTATGTTAAACATAATTTATTTAAACTATTTTATATATGACGTGTACAGAAAATGTATAAAAATAATTGTTACAAGTGTTAGGTAATTGTGAGTGTTTTGTGGACATAATAGTTGGCCTGAAGATGCTGCCTGTGGCAGCGAAACATGTAGCCACATAGAAGATAAATACAAACAAAGACTACATTTGACAGACACAAAAGTATGTATAAAATGAAATATATGTAGTTCTAAAGCTGTTCAACAATGAATATAAAATTTAGTTATTTAATTTTTGTATACGATAGTACGTATTATCAAAATTTTATATACGATACAACTACAACTTATCATTCTTGTAATAAAATAATGATTATGTACACAGATTTTAGTTTACATACAGATTATATATATTAAATGTTAACACATATTTTATGACGTTGAAGACTGGACACATATTGACAATATCGCTTATGGTGATAATGCCTTTTCGAAGATTGTCTCTGTGTAACAATTGCTTACGATAGGAATACAGATAGAGCTTTCTCCGTGTATTAAATAATAATATATTACGTGTTAGTATCTTCTAAAATAGTGTGACAAAAATGGATTGAAATTAAAGAATTGTTTCATAATAGAGTTATTAATTGGATATTATTTTTTTGATAAATTTAAGGAATTTTTATAATAGACACATGAAAAATAATAATTTAAAAATAAATTTGAATATTGACCTATAGTAACAGTGTATATAATTATAGTTCAAAAATATATTGAATATAATACAAATATTCATTTTTCTGTAACTAATAACAGTGACAGAATCCATGATACTATTAAGGTTATTATCTATATTCAACTATTCAAAGCAATGAAAGCTTGTATGTAATAATCGAAAGCAAGCACAGATTGTGCTTACTAAATTTAACATAACGTAAAAAACTATGTTTCCCTACAGAATACTTAAGGGTTTAACAAATAAACATTAATTTTCGTATTACTTAACACCATTCTTCAAGGAAACATAAGTAAAGTATTTCAATTTAAAATATTCAATACATCTTAGTGTTTAATAACGCAGTCATGATTGGTTAGTCTTACAGTTTTACTTGTACAGTTACAGTTTTACAGTCTAATATACACATTTTTATAACACTAAGAATATATTTTTACCTTGTAAACAAGAGAACAATGTTCCTTAATACACATTATAATTACCCCTTTATCAGAAAATAATATGTATATGAACTCAATATATATTTAGAGCGTTTTCTTAATATATAACTTGATTTGTTAGATATAGGATTACTGCTTCATAATAATTAAGGCAACGTAAAAAAAAAATTTAAAAAAATAGTAAACATATATTATTTGTGATAGATTAAAAATAAATTTAAAATATGTGATTCAATTATCTTTAATACACGTTGTTCTACGAATAGCTAAATGTGACTAATACATTTAATTTCTTTTATTAAATATGAATGAATATTCATTAAACTACTTCTCTTAGAACTGTAAAAAATTTCCAGTTCTGAAAAAAATAAAATATAAAATAGTTATAATCCCTAATCATTACGAGGTTACCTAATTAATCAGATTCAGCACAAAAGTCTATTTTATACTTCAATAAAATTCTCACAGCTAAATGTTTTACTAAAAATAGTATTCATACTGAAATTAATAGTTTATCTTAAATTTTATTTCACTAAGTTGAGACAAGATGGGGATATACTCTGTTAAATGATAATAGTCGTTACCAGAATAGCATTTAAGTGTCTAAAACAGGAATAATAAAAACGAAAATATGAGGTGATCATTCAATGTGTTTATATACTGCAACCAAGGCCGATTTAAGTTTTATATATGTATTTATGTTCAATGGAACATATAATCCTTTTAACAAAACAAATACAGTATATCCTGATTTCCGTTGTAGAATATCTATGTAATACGTTATTATTTAAAAATAGTTGAGGCTTTGTTAGTGAATTGGGCTTTACGGTTGTTTGAATCTAATTATGTCTGATTTAAGCAGTGGTTTGTAAACATATAATGAATAACGACATGTGTCCATCAGACCGAAAAGTATTGACATATTTTACGCCAATAATTATTGTCCCTCTACAATTCCAAATTCCTTTGTAATCGTATCGACAATCGTATTCTACATGAGAACGAAACTCCATTAGTGCAATATCACTGCTATTGGTGAAGATAAAAAATTATCCATATCGTAAATAATTGTGTAATATATTAATTGATTAAATAAAGTTATCGAAAGTAGTTCAATTGGTTTTATATAGTACCATAAATTTTCATACAAGATGGCCGGTCTGCTTGAGTACGTTTGTACATTACTAAATTTCCATTTATTACACACTTTATTTTACCCTGTAACTGTCAATGTTAATTTTCTCCGTTTGTTTAAAAATTAATAAAATTTATTATTTTTTATACAAAACCTAACTTATAAGATATCATTTTTCTCAGAAAGATGAATAGAATTTCCCTATGTATTATTGCTGTTTCTACTAATATAGATATTTCCCAAAAGGATGCAGTTTCATATCGACTCATCGTCATTATGTTTTTTCATTATGTTGTATAAATAAATTTAAGTAATGACACAAAAGAGAGATTATATATTAAATTATTATTTCAAGTAAATAATATACGAGCAGGACTGGAAATTGAATCCAGGACCTTTAGGTTTACACGCCAATGTTCTACCAACAGAGCTACCCTTGATCGCTTCCCAGTATAGGGCTTATATTTCTCACTTAACTTTGCTTTTGCTGCAATTTTTGAGTTACAACAGATGAATCACTTCGATAACGACACTACTGTGAAGAATAGCTCAGTTGGTAGAGCTTTGGCAAGTAATAACAAAGGTCCTTGATTCAATTCCCAGTCTAGGTGTACTTTTCATTTGTACACGTAATTATTTAATTAATAATACTAGCTTGTTAAACAATTTTCAAACGTTAAAATAAATCAATTATTATAGATTTGCATATACATTCGGATGGCAATAGCTCTTAAAAAATGGTTGGTGAAACGATGGCTATTTATTAGCTCTATTTCTGTACACTTGTCGTTTGCACATTAATCTACAGGGAAGATCGGATTTTAGTTTATTTTAAAAGATTATTGTATATAAAATATTTTCTGTAACTAAAAATTTGGGAATGCATTAATACCATATAAAACATCCCTTAATAAAAAATAAAATAATTCCCTTTTTATAAAAATTAATTCAAAAACAGTAAAGCTTAAATTTAATCTCAAATACCAAAAGTATTATGCTGTTCAGGAGAAACTGGTAAATTCAAATAATCGTTAATAAAAGAGGTAAATTCGAACAATCTACTTTATAACTCAAACCCATTACTTCAGATACTATTTCCAAACATGATCTAATTAACTTAATAAGGTAATGTATGAAATTCTACTTATAGTTGAACCAAAAAAATACACTCTAATTATGGAATATTTAAATTTTGAAATCTTTACTCAATAAGGAATTTCATAATTACGTTCCTTTAGTTAAAGGTATGTTACACTTTACAGAGACGTAAATAGATATTCCGATTCTTACAATGAACATTTTTAGCCTAAATAGGACAAATAAACTTTAAAAACTGACTTTAACAATTAAACTCTGTTGCTTTAAAAATAAACAAAATGTTACATGGAGAAAAATTAGTAACAGGGACAAAAGTTAGTTATTTTGTTTGGACTGGTTATTTTGTTTCCTATAAAACACCATTTTAGTAATTACCCGAGAAAATATTTAAACAAATTTGTGTTTGGAAATATTACATGTATTATCCAACATGTTTCAAACAATTTGTATGTACAAGATAAAATCGATGTTTTGTCAACATTACGAATATGCTTCATTACAACTGACATTGCCGTTGTGAGGAATCAAAGTATAAGTGGATAAATATGGATTATATTATGTTCGTCAATTAATTTAAGATGGAAGGAACCTATTATACTATACTTAAGTAGGTAAACACCATGTTTGTGTAAAAAGTGCATGTGTTAAGTTTAATACATGTGTAGTATGTGTTATTGTAAAATATTTGGGAACTGTTAATCTCTACACCAATGTATGTGTAGTGGCATTGCATAAATACATTTACCAAGTAGAAGTGTTGCAGGTAGACGTGTTCTGTTGTTTTTGATTTAATACTGAAATAATAATGAAAATGAATTAACATTGTTTTATACAAATATTTATTACAACTTTAAACATCAATTTTGAAGTAGTTTTTGAGGTAAAGTAAACAGCAGACAAAGCTACTTTAACAACCACAAAATTTGAAATGCATCACCGATGTTCCAAAAATGATAACAAATTATAATGTCACATAATATTCATATAGAAATGAAATCTATTGATGTTTTAAAAATAATTAATATAAAAATAATAAAGTTATTACTAAAAACTTTTGAAATACGAACAACCAAACTATTTAACAAATTCAAAATTGGTGTTCAAGTTATAAGGATGAAAAGAGAGAAGATAATATATATTTTTATAAAGTGGTAAAAGATTATCATTACACAATTTGTTCTAAAAGCCACAATTAAGAACGTAAGAACGAATTATTAATTCCAAAACAATAAAAAATTCCCTTTTGAACGGAGAAATGTAGTTTAATCTTTTTTAAACATTAAACTTTATAAATTCACAAAAAGTTTCAAATTTACTTAATTTATTATATTGTTATTTTACATTAATTTTTTTTTCTAAACAGCGAACTACAATATTTCCTATCAAAATAAAAGCAAAACAAACAAAAACCCCGTAGCAATATTTGTAATATTGAACTGCTACCTTTTATTAAAATAAACAATTCAATTACAAAAACATAATGAAAACGTTAACAACTTGAATATATATAGTTAAAAGAGTTTAAAAAATTGGCTAAACTAGAACACTTTATATTATGATAACTAAAATGTAAGCTAAGTGATGGATGCATCAAATTTAATAAATAATATTAAAGCATTACTATGGTTTCATATTGAAAATAAGGCAAAAATAACTTTCAATTGGAAGATTATAAAACTTAATAAGAGGTTAGGTAATTAACATATTAGTTAAAATTAAAAATATACAGGAAATTGGATCAAATAAGTGTAAATATGTCATAAATTTGGTAACTAAAAATATGTTAAAACAGATGGACAATGTAAAAGATACTAACTGGAGAAATCAATAGGGAAAAAAAGAAGAAAAAAACGAATAAATCTAATATAAAACGAGATAATGATCTAGATATTCAAATAAAAAATAAAAACTAATTAATTCAGGCAATAGAGGTTACATTTTATCATACTCATGATAAATTTATGTCCTTTGAAATACTTTTTACCACAAATTGTAATATTATAAATCTCTTTAGAACTAGTATATGAATATCCCTCCTTTATCCTTTGACTTGATTTCTAATGCCAGGTCTTAACAAGATGCTGAGCTCCATATTATCTGAATGTGTAAAAGTCTCCAATATCTTTAGAGATCGCTGAAAAATCAGTCTGACTTTTACCTCTGTCAACTATTTAACTTTCATTCTTATGACATAGCTTCTCCAATTTTTATTTGACAATACGATTTATCAAGGTTTTTAATAACTTCCTTAATATATCATAAAATTTACAAAATATATACTCTGACTCCATTTTACATGGACTGTTTCAAAGACAGGTAGTGTTTATGAAAATTACAAATAAGTTTGTACTCTAGAAAGATATTTAATAGTTTTAAATAATGCAAGAACACGTTATTTTAATAAACTTTCGACTTAATTTGTTTATGTACTACTTTATATAAGGTTCATACTTTCAAAGACAATGTTTTTAAGTACAATAGCTCATATTTACTATTTTTTTCATTCTTCAAAATATAATACAGTAAATTTATATAAATTATAAAACACAATTGAGCATTTCATACTGTTTTTCGAGCCTTACTCTTTTACCAGTAACGGGAATTTCATAGACAGTTTTAATTAGCAGATTCGAAGTCTGTTGTATCATATGAGATTGCCGTAACTACAAAACAAAGGTCGAGATGCCTCAATAAATGTAGTAGAAAATTAAAATAGTATGTTTAGTGATTTAAATACAATCATGGATAAAATGAGTGGAATCTATGTTAGTTTAAAGATGAACTTATTTAGCAACAAAGAATTTATATATGCAACTGTTTATGAACGAATTGTTGCAAAAACGTCACTAAATGATATTATTGTATAGAAAGTTACACATTTTCCATCTGATAAAACAAATACGTAATTTTGTGTGTGTGTTTTATATGAATTTGAATATATTCATCTTACTATAATGTTAAAACATGTCATATCATTTAATCCCCGAAAAACAAATTAAACTGTATCAATGTTTGAAATGCCCTTAAAGATTATTAACATGTATGAGATATCGAGATTAATAATTGTATAAAACTTACTTTAATTTAGTTTCAGTAATTACTAAATTACGTAATTATATTAAGTGAAAATTAACTAATATAAGCTATTTCACAAGAATGTATATTACATTCATGATTTTTACGATGTGCCGCACTATCGTACAAGACTAACTCAAAATGTCATTAAAATCAATCGGACAGTCCTAAATTAACATGGAATATTCTAGTTTTATAATAATATACCTCAATGCTGTTGATATACATCTTACTATTATTTTTTTAGGATTTTTTATTTATTTTGTGGTACGGTATGTGTAAATTGTTGGTTATTGGTATTGCTACAGTGTTATTTTCTTTAGTTATTTGGAAAAAATAAAATGACACTAACACATCAAGAACAAAAGGTCACCAATTCACGATGTTAAAGCTGTTAGTGGCTTATAAATATATTATTTATTCTTTTTATTTTGGTGGTTTCTTTAATTCTAGTAAATTATCCTAAATTGGTTTACATCTGTAACTTATTGTACCGTTGAACTTATCGTGACTTACTAATCACTCAAAATGTTACTGGATTTCTTGTTTACAGTTTTCAATAGTGAATCATATCACATTCCACGAGCTACGTAATTAGCGGCTCATGCATGTATTTAAAAATAAAATTGTAACAATAATAAAAAGTCTTAATATATTGATGGAATGTTTGACGTTAATTCACAAAATATAACAATATTTACCGTTTGATTTCATGGTAGCAATCAGCCGTTGACAGGTTAATGTTAAATCTCTTACTGTATTGCTTAGAAAAATAAAAGCAAAATTGTATTTTGCATTTATATGTGTTGAATTTACTCAAACTCTTGAACAAATGGAGCAATCTTTTTTACAAACAAGTTGCACAAATACGAATATTACAAAGTTACCAAATTTTGGGAAAGAAAATCTTCTGTGATTTATACAAACATGTAGTTTTACCAAGTACAAACAGCCTTTAAGTAAATTACCACGAAGAAGGTATATTATTACCTTATACATTTTTGTGATACATTATCTTAAACAAGAATGGAAAACTTACGAAGCTTATCTTGTGACGGTATATGCGGGGTTACTGAATTCATTAAATATAAACTAGCTATCGTTTCTCGTCATAAAATGCCAGACAGTAAAGATATATCTGGGAAAATAAAATTTATCTACTTCATACGAGTAGAAAGAGAAGAGCAATAACAATACTCATTGCTATATTATATGATGTAATAATTTATATTATAATGATGTAATTCCCTTAAATGTTTTTCACGATATATCCTGTTAAAATCTCACCAGCTAACGTCAATTTATGTTTAAAGTAAATTATGTCAGTTAATTGGTTAATATTATAGTTATTTTACAAAATAACTTTTCAGGTTTAATCTTTGCTAGAATTCACGAATAATACATATACCATATAATGAAGTCTTGTTTCGCCCTTGCAGGTAAAAAATTCCCTATACCGTCTATGAAATGTATTATGTTATTTACATAACGTCCTCTCAAACATTTCTGTCCAAATATCTCATCTAGTTTTAAGTGCAAAATTACGATTTGCAATAGAACATTGTATAATTCATTTACGCTTCCGTGTAAATCGTAGGATATATCATTTGTATAATATGTAAATATAAGAGTTCATGTGATTCCAAATTTTATTATTTTGGGTGTATAGGATTGGAGTATGTGTTTGGATTTGTTACGTGTAATTGATGTATAGAAATTACGTTATTAAACATCGTTAGTATTATTATTATTCCTCATATAGATTTAAAGACGATTATTCTTTTATTAATTTTAATTTAATATTTACGTTAAATTTAATAAAATTATCAACAGATATAATAAACAAATTTCGTTTTCGAGCTCTGATACACTTGCGATTCTTTTTTCAAAACATCTAAAAAGATACAGAAAAGTAAAAGAATATTCCATTTAGATTATCTGTGATTAAAATTAAATAACAACTTGTCGAAAAATAATTTACTATATATTTCTGCAGTCCTCCAATACGCCTCAACAAGTACAGGAATATTCATTGAATAAAAGGCATATTTTTATCAACAACTCAAACTCATTTCTACACTACGACAATATACCATAGCCTTAATGCTATGCAATATGATTTTTGTCTTACAAATAATAATAATTATTGCATGAATATTACCACGAGGCTGTACAATGGTAAAGAAAATGTATGGAACAGGTTTCTGAGATATGGCATGATGCTGATACATCATGACCTGCCAGCATGTTTCTATGGTTCATTTCTGATTTATTTTTATAAAATCCAGTGATTTATGAAATATGAAAATATGAATTATACCCGTGAGAGAGTATGTAATGATAGTACAAGCTGTGCACATTACATACCTTTTACTGTTTTTTTCATATAAATTACCCCACATAATGTTAGTTTGAAATTAATGTTAATTTCATAACTTGTTCAAAATTATAAATAATAATATTTTTGAAAATTAAATGAGATTTTAGAAAAAAAATTCTCATGAAAAAAGCGATATTATGAACATTTAAATAGATGATTTGTTTATTATTAATTTTGAAATAACTACAAATAACAAAAAGATTTACTTTTTTTGTATACATAATGTTTATTACTGTGAGTACTATAAATAAACATAATCAACATAAATTTCCACTATTTTTTGGAAGCGTGACATCTTTCACGCCACTAATCAAAAACTAAATCCAATAAATATAGAAAACTTAGAATTATTGTTTATACATAAATATTTTAAAATATTGGTATGATTTACAAAAACGAAGAAAAGATATCAATTGGTTACAAATAAACGTAATCCATTAGGTTCCACAAAAAACAAAAGGACACCATCATATAAGATTTAATCAAATAGACCTATTTAGTCCAAAAATAATTGGTACTATTAATTTAGTCTAATTCAATATCGCCATGGAGTAATACATTAGGAAACACATACATTTGAAAGAACTTATATAACAACTTATACATCTGTAATTAAGTTCCGGATTAAACAAATTCCTCGTGCTTTATAAAATGATGTCCTTATAAGTGAAGTTATTCTTGAAAAATTTTCTTGCCAATAATAAAATAAACACTTTTAAGACAAAAATAAAATACCCTGTGTGTAAATTATACAGGATGGTCAAATACTATAAAGAAATGATTAAGAGAAAAAAAAATATGAGATTTTATATTTTGAGTGAATATAAAACATTTTTGAATAAGTAAAAGGTTTTACACTAAATATTATATTATAGGTTTAAAAACATTGTATAGGCGTTGTAAATAGTTTTAAATGACAATATCTTTATCATATATTTCTTAATTTCGATTACTAGAGTTACTACAGAGGAGCTTGGCAAAGTCGTATTCTTCACTATCACTTCACCACTCACATTCTGATGAATCATCTAGTGTCACGTTAATAATGAACTTTTGAATACTACTTTGTTCAAGGCCTGCTAAGATCTTTTACTGAAAAATTGCCTTTAGAACGTGTTTGATATACGAGGTGATTAAAAAAGAATGCTGCAAACTAAACAGTTGGTACTTCCGTTTGCATGATTTAAAACAACTGATTGTTGCAATTATGGTTAGGGCATGTTTATAAGTTTGTTTTGATAAGATTATATTTTGTCTTGGTTGCTTGGTTGACTAATGCTAAACCGTTTATCAAATGGCTACTACAAGAAAAAATATTTTTACGTTTTGAATTTTACTCGAACTCATGCTGTTGTTAGTGTTCAACGGAACTTTCGAACAAACTTCAGAATGGATCCTCCTCATCAGAACTGCATAGTTCGTTCGCTGAGATTGAGATTTCTGAGTGTGCCATAAAGTTTGTGTGCCAAAAAAAGATGTTGTGTTAGTTATGATATGTGTATATGAATATGTATATGTTCAGAATAAAATATGTTTTTTTAATTTTTATGATGAAAAAGTCTCGATCTTTAAAGAATTATATATATATATATAAATAGAAAAATAATATACAAATAATGGAAGACTCTAATAGTGTCGTGTTTGGAAAAGAACAAGAGGTGGTATAGACTTGATAGAATATATGAAAGAAAGGGGGTTATCTCATGTAAACCAATCTTCATCCAGCTTGGATTTATTACACACTGCGGAAAAGTAAAAACCAAGGCCTAAAGTGATAAGAGATTTTAAGTAGTCCTAAATTTAATTTTTATTTTATGTTCATTTCCTGAAATTGATGGCGATAACACTATCCTAATATAGATAAAACGAATTTCAACATGGCTTCGAAAAATGTGACTGCAGAAACCAAATAATTTCATCACCAAAAATTCAAGTACTTAATTATATGTTTAGTTTTATTTGGAGTGGAGGGATAGAATAAAATATAATCATATATGAATATTTGTATTGCCTTATAGGACGCCCAGTCCAGAAAATAGAAATATAAAAACTAATATAAAGGTGGTTTGAATATATTTTATAGAAAGGAACTTTAGTTTATAAACCAGTTTTCGCAATATAAATAAACTTAAATGGTCTCTTCTACTAATAATATTATTAAAAATTATTGTTTTGCTAATAATCTATATATAATATACAAAATAAACATCTAGATACCGAATTAGTTTTTTCGGTTGGAGTATTTCATAAACATTCAACTAGTCTACGTTATGTAGTTTTTATTCAAAAGCACAATGTACAAAACCTAAATCTATTTAACTTTAATCTTATTCAAACAGTCAATAACGTGAATATAAAGATTTTTTTTTTTAATTATCTAACGTTTACATTTGATCTATGTTTTTTGGTAATCATGTTCTTTAAATTCAAGTTTCTATATAGGGTTTTGTTTACCTTGAAACAGGTGCGTCTAATGAGCCTAACACAACCAACTGTTACGTCAACCCCCACCCCCACACATCCATTTCAAAACTTACATACTAAGTAAAGTCAAATTAAGAAGCTAATCTATGAGTACACGCTGAAAAACGTATTATCTAAAAATACAGATTTCCTGCAAGTTTTAAGATATTTTGCATTAGCTTATGTAGATTAAAAACTGTTTTTTTTTTTTTTTAATTTTTTTTTTTTTTAACATGCGTAAACATCTTATGTGTTTGGCATTGTTTATTAAGAAATATTTTGAAAACGATCGAAGGCACAGTAATAAACTAAGAATTTTCTGCTATGGATTATGCAATGTTACGGTTTTCAATTCTTCAACTAAGTACTGACAATATGAGTAACATTTAATATTATGACATCTTTAAAAATCACAATTAACTATTCAATTTTATTTACACACTGGTGTCATCATTTGATAATAGTAAATTTCCAAATTTAATATCTGTAAATGGTTATTATTATTTTACATTGGTATTTTGTTCGAAAATAAATTCAATTTATTACTTATTCTCTGTATAAAAAAAAAAAATCTCTTTTTACAGTATGACGTAGAAACTAATTTTTTATATATTTGTCCGAACCAAACAACTTGAATTGCTAACTACGTTAAATACTTTATCTTTTCAGAAAATTCACAATTATATCGTAAAGAACTTCTTTGTATTCTGTCACAATTTATAATCCTAAATACAGTAGGTGACACCTAATACAAAAAAGCAATATTATGTTTTCCACCAAAAGTATATAGTTTTTTTACTTAAGTTAATTAAATACAGCAAAATTATTAGTTTTCCATTAAATGAATTAAAAAATATATAAATTTATTGGTTTAAAGCGGTTATAAGCTATCCACTAATTTTCTCACAGTACAGTACATACAAAAATCATAAATCATAATATATTGCTAACTACGATTCAAGGATGTTATTGTTTTAAAATTTAAATACATTTATGACTTACTTACTTAAGTAATGACTTTAATGATGAGAACAAAATAGTCTTCATCATATGTAGATCACTTCTGATTTCAACCATGCTTGATTTTGAAAAGTGATCTATACAATTATTTCTACAGTCTGTTAATTAAAATTATGTAGTTATGATTTGGGGGTAAGATTAAGTTAGATTCAAGGTAAGCTTATTTATAGGGCAGTAGAGAAATATTCTAAGTCTATTCGATAGACACCAGAACATAAACAATCATAACTACGGATTGCAAAAAGTTGTTACTTGCTATGCTTGCAAACCTTCTAAAGCGTCATACATAACCAATGAGTCAAGTGAACAAGCCACATCTGTAAAGAAATTTAGTAAACAACATTTGGTATTATTTTAAATTAATAAATCCATAGTGATGGTTCTGCATTGAAGGCCATATTATTTCAGTGCTAGTTTAGCTTAAGATTTACATGTGTTCATGAATGTCAAATGTCAAAATATTTAGGTAGAACTTATTATAAAGATAGATATATATATATATATATATATATATATATATATATATATATATATATATATATATATATTAGATAGCATACCGTGCACTGGACATACTGACAGATATATAAAAAGAAATATTAAACTACACAAATTGTTGTCTTAGAACCTACTGAGGTGGTTGGAAGGTAAGTTCTCCTACAATAGTATTGGTTTTCTAAAAGCAATAAGTGTCAGAATGGAAATTTGTCTTGAAACAAGTGTTTTAAAAAGGTTTACTAATGTTGTTGAAAACAAATTTAATCAAAATATGTCCAATAATAGTTCAATATATATTTTGATAAAAATAGATCATCTCGTTAGAAAGCATAATTTATTAATTAGATCATGTACATTGTCATAAATGTAATTTTATAATTGGTTTTGTGATATAAATTATCTTCTATAATTAATTAAGTTATCTAAATATTGCAAACCTCTCGGAATGTAGCGATAAGTCATATATTGCAAGTTACATTTCATAAATAAGTGATCGTTAATAACTCTCCCTTCACTAATTGTCATCAGTCAACTGTTATTTAAAATCTCTCATTTTAATTTCGGATGCAAAGAGGTAATTCATCATCACATATTAAATTACTTGATTAAAATTTTTCTAGATATTTCCAAAATAAATTAAATCATTATGTGATTTCAAATTTACTTTTTTTACCAAAAATGTACCTAATTTACAAATTTACTTAATTAGCATTCCAATTTCATAAAATGCTCTATAAGTGTTACAATATATCATTTAACTGTTTAATTATTTTTTTAATTAAGAAAATTGTAATATAAACTCTATATTTATATAAAATCTTCTTTAAGTATTTTAAGTCAGTGAAATATACACTTATTATTATATTCTGCAATTATTTAATTATTCCAAAATAAATTTTATAATTTTACTATTAAATATTTTATTTATAAAGATACTTCAATGATAAAATGTACTAGAATTCAATTATTACAAAATGATCGGTAATTGTTGTTAGTAAATCAAAAGTTTACATGTATTATTATATTCTGAAATTAATATAAAACATGACAAAAGAGAGATAATATTTCACCGTTGACTTTTGTTCAAACTACTCCCCCCCCCCCTATACATTCACACCACATATTACAATTGCTAACAATATCACCTTATCTGATAAAGAAATATCATGTTTTATTATTTATAGTTCTACCATTCAGTTATATGTGATGCGACTACATACAATTTTCTGTCTTGATATATTTAACAACCATCAGATCCCATTCATTTCTTCAATATAAACACTCATAACCATAACCTGAAGTATAATAAAATAAAATACTTATTTTCCCCCTGCCTATTGATATTCAAATTAGTTAGATTAACTCTTTTATATGAACATTTAAGTAAATATGTACAAAAATGTCATAATAAATTGTTTGGTGAAATAAACTGGAAGGTTTTAATTGTTTTTAGGTTTTATTATATTTGTATCTCTTTTTGCATTCCTATAATATTTATTAATTTTTTTAACTGCGACATAAAATTTATATATTTCAGTCCTAACAATACTATATACTCACGTATATTAATATCAGTTTATGAAGACAAAAGTAATAATGTTAAATGAAAATAATGTTCTAAAAATCTTCATTAGAGAGAATATTTTATTGGTTAAATAAAAAACGTGTTTAACAACTAAATTTAGCCACACAAATACAAATTGACAAACATTTGAACGGTATAACTTTTGTCCATCAACGAACTTGTAAGGATAACAATGCACATTTTAACCTTCCGCTAAAAATACTAGAAACTCGGAACTTATTAGGAGTCATTGATTTATTCTTCGTGTTCTTTTATTATTTGGTTTTATGTTGCGTTGTTTGTGGAAGATTGTGTAATATGTATTCAGGTGTAACGTCCAAGGATAAATACAGAATGTATGTATTTCAACGGTATTTGACCAATAAATGTAATATATTCTAACACATCTTCATTTATTACCATAATTACTTATACTTTAAATATATATTTATATAGGTTGTATAGTACTTCCGGACCTTTGGATTGGTCGTTGGCTTCTAGCGACAAACCACGACTCGTCCGATTGATGTCGGGAGCTAACTAGAAAAAAGTAGTATGACTAGAGTTGTTACACAAGACGAGTCTAAAGAGACAACACGTGGATTTTTCGCTCCGCAATTCCTTTCGTTTTTTTTCACGCTAATTAACGCAGCAGTTTACTTTTAATTTAAATAAATATCACTTAATTCTTTTTCTATGTTATGTTACCTTTTATAAAATATTCATCTTTGTGAAAGTATTAATTGTATTGTATGTGTAATATGGGAACTATATTATTTGTGTGAACTGTGCTTTATTATACAATATATGATTACAAGTATCGGCCAAGAACAGTTGAAGTGCTATACAACGCCTCCCATGGACATTGGACACCGTGAGTACTCTAACATACAATTATTCTGTAGCTTAGATGAATATTAAAATTTCTTGTTATTTGCTTTCTCATTAAAAGCAGTGGTCCTCCGAGCCTATGTAAAACCCAATTTTTTTTATTACATTACCGAATATTACATAAATTGTGAACATTTTGGTCCTCCGGGCCGGATATACGATAAAAATGTACCTAGTTCATTTCATTCGTCGTATATGTTGAACCACGCTAGGATTCAGTTTATCAATTTTCAATACTCCATATTGATCTTATCGATCGAATCCACTTTCGTCTGAACTTATTCAACTCTGCGCATGCCACATCAAACGCTACGATTGGCTGAAATTGTAAACAACGTCAGCTGTGTTAAAACATAACCTGATTTCAAAACCAAGCATAATTTTTGTATCAACACTCATGATATTGAGTTATGAATCAATTTAATGCTGTTTAACTAATTCAATGTGGTTAAACATTTTTCTTTTAAATAAATAAAAATTTAGTTGCTTTTAGAATTTATTAAAATTTACAATTTGAAAAACAAAATTCTTAAATTTGGAATTTCTATCTTTGTTTTTTTAATTTTTGAATACGCTTCTGGTATTAGGCTTACAACCTAAAATTATTTTCTATCAATTTTTAAACAAAAATGATGCGTTACAAAGCTTTTACACGACAAGCTGAACTATTATCTAAAAGATTAGCTAAAATTAATACTGCGATAACGGAGATTGCAGAAGAATGTAAAGACAATATACCGCAACAGACTGAACGGAAAGTTTTAGAATATCATGGTGAAGTATGCAGAAAATTTCTTGACTTCGAAACATGGGTTGACCGAGTCACAAACAACGAAGAGATTTCAGACCAGGAACTCGATCAAATTAGCTCGGTGCAGGAAAATATATCTGAACTCGTAATTAACGCCAAAACTAACATTAAAACTTTAATGCCAAATATTGGTCAGGCAAATGAATTAAATCAAACCACTTCATCTCAAGTTTCTGAATTACACAAAACAGCGATAAAATTACCTAGATTGTCATTACCTCATTTTAATGGCCTACTTTCTGATTGGTCAAATTTCTTTCACATTTTTTCAAACTCTATTCATCAAAATGATTCTTTAACTCCTGTTGAAAAATTTACATATCTTTTGTCTTGTTTGCAAGGGGAACCATTGAACCTTATCAAGTCCCTACCAATCAGTCCAGAAAATTATAGGATAGCTTGGGACACAATCTGTAGTCGTTATCAAAACACTCGCCGCTTAGTTAATTTTCATATCAATAACATTATTGATCTACCTAATATAACGCACGCTACGCTTAAAAACATAAGACAGTTTTTAGACACATATTCTGAAAACAGTCAAGCCTTGTTCGCTCTTAAATACGACATCAGTAAAGAGTTAACCCTTTTAACTCTTTTACTACGCAAATTGGATTCATCTTCAAGAAAACGGTTTGAAAATCAACGTTCAATAGACCATAAATTACCTACAATTAAAGAACTTATCACATTCTTAGAAGCGGAATGTATTCATTTAGAAGATTCAATTACAACCGCCTCTGGTTCACAGTTAAACACTGTCGTCAAACCTAACCTAACCTATTCTAGACCGCTCGTTACTCAACCTAAAGTACTACCATCTTCAAAACAAGTGTACACAGCGGTACCTTCTCACGCTTTATGTCCCTATTGTAATAAATCTGACCATAAGATTTATATGTGTTCTCCGTTCAAGGAACTAACTGTCAACAAACGATTTGAATTCATTAAATCTAATCAGCATTGTTTCAACTGTTTAAGCGCATTACATTCAACTTCTCACTGCAAATCAACTAATACTTGTAACCACTGTAACCATAAACATCATACATTACTTCATTTTGATACACGCAAACCCAACGCACATGAAATTACCACAAGCTGACTATCTAAGAATAAACAGACACATTTCAGTCCGCAATCTAAACATAACCTTCAACCTGTTAACAAAACACCAAATTATTATAGCATTTCTCATCAGGCAAGTGTTCCATTCAACAATGATGGACTCTTTACTATATTAAGCACCGCTAAAATTTATTTAACCTGTAATACAAACAAATCTCTCGTTGTGACTGCATTACTCGACTCAGGTAGTCAAATTTCACTAATTACGACCGACTGTGCTAACAGGTTAGGTCTATACATTAAACCATCTTCTATGCAATTAAATGGAATTTCTAATGTCTCTACAACAATAAGAGGCTTTGCTAAACTCAACATTTCTACACTAAGTGGTTATACACTTAAACACAATCACAATGTTATTGTTTTGGACAAAATCGCTTGTAATCTTCCTAAATGGAAAAACACTTCACATCTACGCTCTAAATTGAAAAATTTAAAATTAGCAGACCCTAGGTTCAATAATCCAGATAAAATTGATTTTTTATTAGGCGCTGACCTATATGCAAATGTAATTACAGGCCATAAAATTCATTTAGGCCACAATCTGCCTATCGCAATAGGAACCATTTTTGGTTACACACTAATTGGGTCAATAAAAACCACTTTACTAAACAAAGCTCCTTTGTCGTTATTAGTAACACAGGACCTAGATCTTAGTAACATATTACAACAATTTTGGACTATTGAAGAACCTCCAGTCATAACTAAAACTTCTGTTGATGATCTGGAATGTGAAAACCATTACATTTCAACCATTTCTCGCAACAAAAATGGGCGTTACACTGCATCATTACCATTTAAATCCAACCCACTTCTTTTAGGCAACTCGTTTGATCAAGCTAAGAGACGTTTCTTCGCTCTTGAAAAAACATTAAATTCTAACCATGAATTAAAAATCGCTTACACAGATTTTATGAACGACTATATAAAATCGGGTCACATGACCTTAATTGACGACTCTGTCTTAACCTCGCCAAACTATTTCTTACCACATCACGCTGTTCATAAAGAACAAAGTTCTACAACCAAATTAAGAGTTGTTTTCGATGCTAGTACCAAAACTAGTAACGGTATATCTCTAAATGAAACTCTACATTGTGGTCCTAAACTCCAAAATGACATTTCCGATGTCATCTTTCAGTTTCGACGCTACAACATTGTCTTTTCATGTGACATACGCCAAATGTATCGCCAGATACAAATATCTCCAACCGATCAAAATTACCAGTTGATTCTTTGGAGAGAAAAATCTGATCTTCCGCTCGCAATATACAAATTAACTACTGTTACTTACGGGGTTAAATCCGCACCTTATCTTGCAATACGCACGCTAAATCAATTAGCAGAGGACGAAGGTCCTAATTTTCCGCTCGCTTCACAAGTCATAAAACACAACATTTATGTTGATGACATCGTCACAGGTGGTTGTGACATACCAAACGCGCTCAATTTACAACAAGAACTAATTTCTTTGTTGGACAAAGGCCAATTTCAGCTTCGAAAATGGTCGTCAAACGCTCCTGAACTCTTAAACGCAGTTCCCGCACCTGATAGAGAATCACCACTATACTTTAGATCTCCAGATCAACCTTTGTTCTCTATCTTAGGAATCAAATGGCTACCCATCTCAGATGAGTTCTCCTATGAAATGGATATTCCAAATCACGCTTTCACTAAACGCTCTGTCTTATCAATCATAGCCCGCATTTATGATCCTTGTGGTTGGCTTACACCAATCACTTTTTACGCGAAGTGCTTACTTCAACGCTTATGGACCATGGGTCTAAGTTGGGACGATCCTTTGCCCGACAACATCGGACAAGAATGGCAAGCTTTTACGATTGACGTACATTCTTTAAGCTCTATAAGAATACCACGCTGTCTTGAACTCAGCAACGCTCTTGACGTTCAACTTCACGGTTTCAGTGACGCTTCCGAACAAGGATACTCCGCTGTTGTCTACTTACGCACTACTGACGCTAACAACATAATAAAAACCATTATTTTGATCGCCAAATCAAAGGTGGCTCCTCTGAAGAGAATTTCGCTACCCCGCTTAGAATTGTGTGGTGCACATTTGCTCGCAAAATTAATGCACTACTGTATTAATTTAGTACAACCGCATCATCATATCAGTGTGACTCGCTGTTGGACTGATTCATCGGTAACTTTGGCATGGATTCAAACTTCATCATACAGATTAAAAGTCTACGTCGCCAATAGAGTCAGCCAAATACAAGATTGGGTATCACCAGAACATTGGTCTCATGTCCCCTCTTGCTACAATCCAGCTGATTGTGCCACGCGTAACATTTCTCCGTCTGCATTCATAAACCATCCTTTGTGGTGGTCGGGGCCAACTTGGCTAACATCTTCAACCCATGAGTGGCCAAAATCACTGTTGCCGGTTATGGACACTTTGCCAGAAATCCGTAGTAACCCCCTCCACATTGGTATTGTTTCAACGACGACAGAATGGGACCTCTTAACACACTACTCTAATTAGACGACTACGAAACGTATACTTGCTTACGTTATCAGATTTATAAACAACTGTAAAGACAAAATTAAAAATACAAAACCATTAACTGTTCAGGAACTAAAAACCGCTGAAATCAAAATTATAAAGCTGGTTCAACACCATAACTTTTCGGATGAAATTCAACTACTCAAAAATCATAAATCATGTACGATGAAATTACAACGACTATCACCCTTTTTAGACACTAATCAGATTTTACGAGTTGGAGGAAGACTTCCACAATCTTCTCTTAACTATCACGCAATGCACCCAGTGATACTTCCCAAGAAACATCACATTACAACAATTATAATCCAGTACTATCACATCACGCATCTTCACGCAGGACCTCAGTTACTGCAATCGCTCATTTCACAACATTTTTGGATTCTGTCTGCCAGAAGTATTATCCGCACTTGCATTTTCAAATGTATAATCTGCTTTCGAGCTAAACCAGCTCAAACAATTCCACTTATGGGAAATCTCCCACGTGAACGCATCACACCTACACCTCCTTTCTTAAAAACCGGTGTTGATTATGCAGGGCCTTTCTTGGTAAAAATTCATACTTTACGTAGAGCCCAAAAGGTCAAAGTTTATTTATGTCTTTTTGTCTGTTTCGCTACTAAAGCGGTCCATTTAGAAGTCGCTATGGACTTATCTACTGTGGCATACATCGATGCTTTAACTAGATTCATCTCGCGCCGAGGGTTATGTTCCGATATTTACTCTGATTGTGGAACTAATTTCACGGGCGCCGCCGCAAAACTTAACAACATTAACTCTTCATTTTGTAAACTCCATAACTTTCAAGCTGATGTCAGCACTTTCGCAACCAACCATCACATAAATTTTCATTTTTTACCGCCAGCTGCACCTCACCAAGGAGGTCTCTGGGAAAGCGCCGTCAAAAGTGCTAAACATCATCTCAAACGCATTCTCCATAATCAGTGTCTAACACTTACGGATTTTATCACGCTTACCATAAGAGTAGAGGCCATTCTGAACTCGCGACCTCTAACTCCGCTTTCTTCTGATCCCACAGAACTCGCTACGCTAACTCCAGGACATTTCCTGATAGGTCGACCTCTTCTATTGCCTCCTGAAGAAGATGTAACGCTTTTATCACCGAACCGCCTAAAGCAATGGCAACAAGTTCAACGCTATACCCAGATGCTCTGGAAACGATGGAACGTAGAGTATCTACACACGCTTCAACAAAGGTCTAAATGGACACGTCCTTCTGACAACCTGTTAATAGGAGATCTTGTGCTCATACTAGAACCTAACACGAAACCCATGACTTGGCCGCTAGGCCGTATTCTTCACACTCATCCTGGCAAGGATGGTGTTGTCCGCGTAGTCACATTACAAACTCAGTCTGGAATTCTTTCTCGCCCAGTCACCAAAATCTTCAAGTTACCCCTTGAAGTCTAAATCTATTTCATTTTAATTTTTCTCACTTTTCAAAATTAGATTAAGTATGGACATAGTTGCACCCATCTTCCTACCGCATACTCTTCGGGTACCTTATAACTCCCAGTCCTTCTCGCACTCACATACCTTTCCTCATGTCAATACTTGTTGAAACATTGTTTCAAGGGCGCCGCTATGTATAGTACTTCCGGACCTTTGGATTGGTCGTTGGCTTCTAGCGACAAACCACGACTCGTCCGATTGATGTCGGGAGCTAACTAGAAAAAAGTAGTATGACTAGAGTTGTTACACAAGACGAGTCTAAAGAGACAACACGTGGATTTTTCGCTCCGCAATTCCTTTCGTTTTTTTTCACGCTAATTAACGCAGCAGTTTACTTTTAATTTAAATAAATATCACTTAATTCTTTTTCTATGTTATGTTACCTTTTATAAAATATTCATCTTTGTGAAAGTATTAATTGTATTGTATGTGTAATATGGGAACTATATTATTTGTGTGAACTGTGCTTTATTATACAATATATGATTACAAGTATCGGCCAAGAACAGTTGAAGTGCTATACAACGCCTCCCATGGACATTGGACACCGTGAGTACTCTAACATACAATTATTCTGTAGCTTAGATGAATATTAAAATTTCTTGTTATTTGCTTTCTCATTAAAAGCAGTGGTCCTCCGAGCCTATGTAAAACCCAATTTTTTTTATTACATTACCGAATATTACATAAATTGTGAACATAGGTATTTGTGAAAATATATACGTACACAAAACGTATTTTTGTTTAAATCAATGAAACAAAAATCTCTTCTATGAATATTGTGTATTCGTATTTAGTGTTGTTGAAAACGCCCCTATGCTTAAAGTCAAAATTATAATACATTTAACTTATAATACCATACTTATCAAATTAAAAATAACTTTTGACTTGGCTGCTAAGTCAACCGAAGCCTCTTTCTATGAGAAATATCAAATTATATACTATTATTCCTCTTAAATAGTGCTCTAAGCCTCCGCTCGGGGGTTTGCTTTCCATGAAAACATAAGCTATTAATTCTTATACCGTAACAGATATCGTTCTTTGCAATAAAATAATAAATTTACACTCATACGAATTACCAGCAGTCAGGTAAGCGTTTAGTTCGGTATTTATTGGCCGATGAAAGTTGATGTTTTTATCCTGGATATTATATATTGTAACTGTATTATTTATGTCATTTTCCATTAATACCTATTACTGTGTGTCATCCCTTATTAATTTATTAATTGCTTCCACCTTTGCCTTTTTAAACTATTTTTAATTACTTTATCAATATACCTTTTACATCATTCGTTAAAAGCAGTTCAATTGTGTAACTTCTGTTCAGGTATACCACGACAATACTTCATACACTTAAATTACACTTGACACAATTTTAGAATCTGTTATTGTACTAAAGTGATAGTAGTGATGTAGATTTGGGTTGTGGTCAAAACATTTTACTTCTGTTGCTAATAGTTGACTGATGGGTTTGTGTTATACATAGTTTATCTATCAACCTTTCTTTTTTGAAGTTATTTTGTCCATCCATTGATAAACACAATTTCTGGTAGTAGTTTTGTTGCGGTTATTGAAAAGTAGATGTCCTATGAATCCTGTCTTAATGTTCTTCCAGTCCGTCCTATATGCCGTTATTCACAGTCATTGTAGTAAATTCTGTAAACGCCACAGTTTAAATACTCGTAAAAGACATATTTTGTTTTATCCTAAATGTTAAATATAAGGTTAAGGTTGATGGACGTGCGGTATTAAAATCTACATCACTTGTTTCTGAATATATTCTTTACTCGGTGTTACTGTAATAAAGTGGAGGATATATTTTAGTGTATAATATATTGTTCCTATTTCTATGATTGTTCGTTTTTATTGAGTTTGTTTTTGTTTGATAATATTAATTTGATTCTCGAAGTCTGTAGTTTTCGTGGGGATAGCTTCATCAACATAGCATTAACATTTATCATGAAAACAATCATTTAAGTGGTATTCATTATTCTCTAGTAGTATTAGGTCCAGATGTATGTAATAAAAATTTATTTTTTACTTTCTTTTTTATAATAATGGATAAGTTTAATTTGTATCGTGTACCATTCGTAGGGGAAAATTTTAACAAGAAACGAAGGAGCGCTTTGGAACCAAAGGAATGGTCACGTCAAGTGGAGAAATTTAGTTATTTAGTTCGCTTGATGATTTTGGCCTCTTTTAAATCTAGCAATATCTGAGTTAACCATTTACAGAAAAAACAAATTAACACATAACATTAGTTTCCTCTTTTAAAATAAAAAGAACAATTTGTAAAGAAACAATTGATTATTTATGCATACTTATTTATATACATATATATCCATACATGTTAAAGTTGATACGCCCTTAAAACAAAATAATTACATAACGTTAAACAAATGTAAAAAAAAAAAAAAATGTTTTAAATTACAAAATATTTTGATGAACAAAGATAATGGTAACAATTTGTTAATAGTACTTAAGTTACAAAATGATTCTATGATTAAATTGTTAGAAAATAAAAAAAAATTATTAATTACATGTATATTCTCTGAGTTGGCCAACTATAAAAAAAAGGTTTATTATATATATAAAAAAAAATGTTAAAAAATTTTACTAGTAATTGACGTTAATACTTTATAAATTTAGAAATCAACCCCTTTGGGGTCGTGAGGTCCGAAACTGCTAGCTTGTCCCTTCCAAAAAAAAAATATTTTAGTTTTGCATTTTAAAAGAAAAATATTATTATTGTTTTTTAAAAAAAAACCTAAACATCATCTAAACAAATTTCACAACAAGTCCTCAATTAATGAAATACATAAATTCAAGTTCTTTGCTTATTTTTAGTTTTCACTTTTGCATTTTCAACAAAGCTGAAATGTCCTTCGGATGAAATGTCTGGACTTGAATTTGAAGTTATAGCTTGAAGTTATAGGTTGTAATTCCAGCTTGAACCAGCATAAGCTGGGAAATATACAGGTTGAAATTAGTAAATGAACAGAGACCTTTTACAATTTTAAACACTTATGTTCTAGGTTTATAAGTCATATATTTCTCTGTAACTAAGCTCTGAAACTGCAATTTCTTTGAAAATAAAATGTTATATATGTTAAATAAGTCAATTGATCATTTCACTCCATAATAACTAGAAATAAAATGAATTGCTATTCGTTTTTAAAAAGGCTGTTTGAATTTATACTCTTATTATCTACTGACAAGATAAAGTTTAGTTATAATTGAAAACAGATTTTTAAATTTTTACATTATTTATAAAGACAGTACATATTTTAACATAGTTACCTCAGTAAAAAAAAAAAAACAGTAACTTTCTTTTACCTGGTTCAAGAGTTGTCAAAAAAAACGTTCGAGACAAGGCATGAAGAATGAAGATAATGTTTTGTTTTTTTTTAATTTAGAAAGGAAAAGAAACTGCCCACATTTTAGTGAAGCTTCTGTATTGACTATTCTTACTTTTTTTTTATAACGAAGATAGATCAACATGATGACCGTTAAAGCAAAACATAAATGTTAGAAAACTTTTCGAACGAATGTCATAAGTGCAAAACTCAGATCCGAACTAATTTCTTATCTGTGCAGGCACCGTTAGAAAGCCTACGACGAGAATCACCTGACGCTGTTTTCGGACTTGAACGCTAGGGTACAGCACCCCGGTTGTAAGTTCTATTTACTTCAAAAAGGAAAATACGTATGTCGGTACAATCGTAACCTAAGTAGAAGATAGTTTAATATCCAATTATTCCCTCAAGTAATACACAATAAAATATTATTTCCATTCCAGTTAACTAAATATCAACTCCCATATACATTTAAGGCAATAACTTAGTTTTAAAGATTCTGTTTTATTAATAATTATGTTTGTCTTGTATCATTTGAGATCAATGTCACTTTAGAACCAAACACGTTTTATTGAATTTATTATATCACTAAAATATTGGTGTTACAATTAACAATTATAAATTTAACGCGCCCAAATTACAATTTCAAACTTTTATTTTCAATAAACAAGTAACGTTTTAATATAAGAAGTTCCAAATAATATAAAGTATTAAAGTAATAAATAAAGCACAACTACAAAAAAACTGAATAAGTCATAATTCTCTTCATATTTATTATCATCAGTACTATGATTTACCATCCGCACCACCTTGGATTAATTATAGACTGTCTATTAACACCTTGCTAGATATGAACTCTACAATATTTAAAAATGTAAATCTACTTTGAATTTAAAATACAGAAAATATTAATAAAAAGACGAAAAAAGTTCCGACATAGCAATAATTCCTCAAATGGTCTTTGGTTATTAAAAAAGCATTATTAAATTTAAAGGAACTTTTTTGATTGATGTTAATATTATATAACTATTTTTGATAATATTTTGTCTTCAATCTGTATTTCAAAAACAACCTTATAAATCTTCTAAAATGTTTGAGTGTTACATAATACCAAGTAATTAGATACGTAAAAGAATAAGATAATTCCCTAAAAAAATACAGTAACAAATACATAATTCATTAGTAATTGTATTTTGTAACATAACTTACAATTTCTTTACGAGAATTTTTTTAATTATTTTGTATAAAGAGAAATGAAATCAATTTAGGCTAAGGATATTTTTTCATGAATTGGGACTGTCGTATCAAATGATTTATATGTTGAATGAAGGCTATAGAAATTAGAAAATATATATTTTTTAACAGAGTTCAAACCATTTCAAAATAATTAAAACATTTACTATAATTTTAATGACATTATTCTAAAACATTTTAAAGTATGGAAGCATTTACCGTAAATACATATGAGCAATGTATTCTCAAAGTTTCATTTATTTTAATAAGCTCTAATTTATTACCAATGTAGTTGTATGTTTATACCCTACCTTAAGCAAAAGGTTCATGCATTTCAAATTAGTTCGTTGAATAGCTACAATGCATAATAATAGATTGTACTGGCCACAGTTAACAACCTTTCCTAGTGTATTAATCATCGTTATTGGTGCCACAACTATTTAGATTATAATTATTTTATAATAAAACTAACTTTACAACTCTATAGAACATAATTTATAATAAATGTGATTTATACGATAATGTGTTTCATTTTAAATGTAATTATCAATACAAGTGAACACATTAGGATTGATTATCTTTCTAAACATTTAAATAGAACTTTTTTTGAACTGAACTAAAATCTAAATGACGTTGTCTAATGATTGGCTATTATTGTTTTTATACAACAACATTAAATAAACATTTCTTCCTTTAAACAGTATGAATTGACTGTAAATAATACATTTAACCTCGTCAGATCATCTATTAAACCTCTCACATTAAGTGGTTTCTTCTTGACAATCGATAAATTATTTTAAAATGATTGAGCGTACTTTTATAAACTATACCAAAGAGATATGTGTCATGTAAATATGTTGAGCAATATCTGAGTTTACAAACTGGGAATAAAATATAATTACAAGTTGTTTTTTGTAAGGTTAATTTATTATTATGCTTCTATGGCTTTTTCCAAACCTAATCTATGTAATGAAGACGAAAAAAGAGTTTTAATTTAAATCAATACTGAGTAATAGTAGTTTTTAACTATTAGAAACAATAGTTTTTGAATACCATCTAAAATTATTCTTATCCATACATCTAGAATGTGTTAGAGCAGGGACCAATTGATGTAAATGTAAAAGCCATTTATTTTGTAGTATGTTTTTTAATTAAAATTTTTCTCGAAAACCCAGCTGTAAATAAGATTAAATGTATTTTAATCTCAAGTCTAAATACCCATGCTCTAATTATATATTCAAACAATATATTCGAAAAACAACCTTTCTACATAATGTATAAATCACACACACACAAAAAAAAAATATGAATAATAAATATATTATATATAATTTTAATTCTTGGTTTTTTTTTTATACAAACAAGATTAAAAACCTAAACAGGGTAATATTATTTTTATTATTATGATAATATGAATCATTATATATATTATGAACAATAAAATGTAAACAACTATTTAGCATATTACTACTAATTACAAGTAATAATTGCCTGTTGAAATGTTTAAATACTTTACTGTTATTTTTTTTTAATATTACTATTATTTTAAATAATATCAAATTCATTTGTCTAAGCATGCGTAAAAAATAATTATTTAAGTAAAGGAAAAGTGGATATTGTAGGACAGATGAATTAACAAACCCATTCTACAAAAAATATATTTGTTTTAAGAAAAGTTCAAATTTAATTCGTCCGTTTTATGTAGTTGCTACCCAATCAACGTAAACCCCTTTATCGAGCCGCTTTGAATAACATATAAGTATTTGTAATAATAGAGAACTTTTCATTCTTGGAACAATTAGTTTTTCATTTGACTTTACCTGAAATATTAGAAGCAAGAGAGGTTTATCACAATATCCATAGGTTTCGACGTATCATTATTTATTTTACAAATGTAATAAATTTATATGTACAGCTATTCTAATCTGACAAATATTATATTGGTTATCATCTAAAATAAATAATGGGCTGTTTTTGTTGTTTTTTGCATTGATAATAACATATTTTTAAATAAAAATACATTATTTTTTGAATATAAAACATTCTATACAAACCGCCTAGTCCAAAAATCACAATTTCGTTGAGATGTTTTAAAATCATCTATACGTTTATTATATGTTTTAAATCTCTGGGTTGGTTTAAGAACTATGGAACCGATTTTAATAAAATTTGGCAATGCCATAGCTTCCAATTAGTATTTTCGACATCTCAATTAGAAGTTGAGTTACGATAATAAAATATTTTCCTACATATTTATCCCATTAAAGATGGGAACCCTAAAAGTCGATTTTTTGGAGTAACCACAGAATCTATTGGACCGATCTCAATGAAATTCCGCAAAGTTAGAGTTGTATTATTAAAGAAGGTTTTAGGCTCTATGTCATATTGATATCTTTAAAAGGAGACTGTATTATTACAAATAACATGAATCTATAGCAATCACCGTTTGCGCACACACAGTGATAAAATCACGAATCAATCAACAACCACTCTATAATTCTGAGTATAAATTAACGTAATATTTGCTAAAGAAACATTTTACCTTTAAAATTCGGTGGGAGCGATTATCACGGGTTTTTCTAGTCTTCTTTGCTATTTAAAATTAAGCAGTTTTATAAACAGTTATTAATTATTATTTCTAAAATAATAAGTCTGTTAGGATTCAGCAAGAGAGAAGAAGAAGAAAAAGAATATTGTAACAAACAAATTAAGTTGCCATTATACAAACATTATAATACTTCTTTATAACAGCTTATTAAATCAATCAGCTATAATAATTAAACACGAGGATAGTTTAGGCTTAGTTTAGGCCATTTTGGAAAATGTTTTACACTTCATTTCATTTATACATAAAAATTTAGTTACAATAGCAACCAATACAATAATACATACTTAAAACAACTGATTAGGTCAATCAGCTCAATAATTCATCACAATTGTAGGTTTGGAATAATTTAGACAAAAGTGTAACATTTTCAAAAGTGTTATAAATCGAGTTTGGCCTAAATAATTTTAAAATTTGAAATCTGATTCAATTAAAAGCCTCTATAATATCATATTGTTTTCTATTCCATACAGTAGTTACACACGATTTTTGTCTTACGCGTAAATGTTCGGTTCGTCATGATGATTAACAAACCACAAAGTTAGACTTTACTCAAAGCAGGCGTAGATTTAAGAAGGCAATGTTTTCCTCATAAGTTGAATACACCCGATTTATCAAAAGTAGTGATATCATTTGTTCCAATGGCATTGCAAAAGATATTTACCCCAAGGATGCACTTAGTAAAGTAATTACCCAAACATACATGGGTGTGTATTCGTGCAATAGTGCGTGTGTAGAAAAATAACTCTGTTTTATACATGGCTTTGAATCTGTAAAACTCTTAATAGAACATTATGTATTTTAATATTGATGTGTAAAAAATTTTTATATAAAAAATAAAATAAAATAAAATAATTAGAACCTCAAATCCTTTAATTATTTTGAGCTCATTTCGATTAACATCATTATATTTATCGGGTATCAAATTTAAAATGAATATTGAAATTGAAATAATCGCTTAACTTAAAGGGTTTTTTTTTATTTATTTTTTTTTAATTCAATCGCCTTTCTTATGTTTCCGCAACGGTTGGTTAAGACATTTATTACGTTTTAACTCAGAACTAAATTTTTACTCGTACTTGATAGATTATAATAATAATGTAGAACCCTATACCGAAATTAATATATATTTCAATAAAACAAAAACTATTATTTGCAGTAAAAGAATAAATCGTTCAAAGTAAACAATGTAGTAAACACGCGAAATCCAATTGTTTAAAATTGTAATACTGTTAAAAAAAACCTTTGAATTTTTATTAATAATAAAAATATCAATTACGAAGAATGATAAATATATTTTCTAAATATAATATTCCAATAAATAAGAAAATTGATCACTATTCATATATAATCCCGATATAATATAATTAAATTAAAATGGAACAAATACTCGAGTGCAATAAATTACGTAAAAAATATATCCTCATAAACCTAGACAAAATTATCATTTTTTTTTTGAATTTGCTCAGTAAAGATGGAATTAATGAAACTTCGTTGTAAATTGCGCAGAAAGTTATGATAGGTAAAAGTATATTTATAGAAAATAGTACTTTACAGTTTTTGAGATTTTATAAAAGTGAATAATTAAAGCTTTTTTTGAAATTTAATTTTATTAATATTTGCTATTATTGTGTATAATAAATATAAAGGACTTTTGAGAGTATCAATTATTGAACATAAAAACATAAGTCTAGATCAATTTCGTAATCTAAAGTAAGTGACTTAAAGAAAGCTAACAATAAATAACTTTTTAAGATATTAATAAAATATTATTTTGGTATGGAAATAAGTAAACAACATTTCTACGAAAATCAAACAAATATTGTTTCCAAGTAAAATACATGCTTAGTGAATACGCACAGAAACGTATAATAATTATTAAAAACAAGATTTGTTTTCTAAATTAAATTATTAGTTAAAATAATGCAAAGAATCATGGGTTCCAGCAAGACGAAGAAGAATGTCTAAGGAAACAAAGAAAACATTGGAATCAATATCCGTTCATAAAAGGAAAATAATAAAACAAGTTAATGGGATAATTGTATTTAATCTATTGTAAATTATTTCGTTTTATAATCACAATGTGTGATTTTTTAAATAGTTTTTAAAGAGAACGTAATGCGATCGCAAATGTCATTAGACACATTTAATACGATGCACTATAGTAAATACGTGATGTTAAATCGATGGTGAATTATATCAATATTGTCATAGAAAACACACTCCTGAAACTACCTCATATTTACAAAATAACTATTAGAAGTGATGGTCTATGCATTTATCAGATCCTACCAATGCTGTATCATAACGACCCATTAGTCTTTCGTATTGTCTTCTAAATAAATACTCTCTAAAGTATTTTGGAAAACTACGTAAGAAGTTTGGTTCTCTAAGGAACTCGCCCAACATATAAATAAACATGCTTATCAACCTGTGAAGTCCTGTGATACTGAGTTTATGAACTGGTCTGCTGAGTCGGTTTGATGAGGTTTTTAGATATAACAGTGTTTTTGACAATTTGAGCCGCCTGAAGCTTGGGGGAACAGAGTTGATTCCAACATCTGCAAATTGATCGATTCTGTTCTCTGTGTCGATGTGTAATAGGGTAAATTTTATTTGTTGTTACCTTGATTTTGAAAAAAAAAAACCTTAAATTATTTTGATAAATAGATAAAAAATTTAATAAATCGTATTTGGGATATTTATTAACTTCTTTTTTTATATTTGTTTAGTAGGTGTAGGTGAATGTTAAATGTTGTTATTGTATCTTTTAGACCTCTCCCAAATCAATAATTAATATACAATAGTCATCGGTCTATTTGTGAGAACTTTTCGGCTAAAGAAAGATTACCTAAAATACCAAAATAAGGTCATTAAATGATTGCAGAGTTTTATTCAAGTTAGGATATTAACTTTCTACGAATTAATATGGTTTAACTCACTTTAGAATTCCAACTTGTGGTATTATTAAATTAAAATCTCCTTTCCATAAATAATTACATTTCATAATTCTTAATTCCTTAGATAGTCGAATTGAGCCTTTTTTTTCAAAAATATGCATAAATACTAATAGAATAAATTGTTGGATTAGAAATTAATACTACTAGTTATATAATACGTTATTTTATAAATTTTGATTTTTTCAAAAGAAGTAGAGAGCAAAAGAATTTTAGAAATTGTACATGTAGATTTACGATTAAGCTGTATTTTTTTTTGTGATAAGTTTTTTCTTCACTTTTTGAAATAAAGTACAGCTGTTTTTAAATAGATGTTCAGTTTATATTGATATGGGTAATAATACTATGTTCTAGATTTTTATGCAGTATTATAACTTGATACAGTGTTGTCACTTTTGTTTTGTTTGTATGTTTTCTAATTGTAGAACTATTTCTAAAACAAATAGTTAATTTTGAAAAATAATTGTTAAAATCCTTTTGGTTGGTACATAAATGAATTAATCATAATGGTAAATTATAACAATGTACTGCAGCAAAGTATACAGGAATCATTTTAAATACTAATACGTATATTAGAGTTCTGGAGTTACATAACTGTAAAATTAACTCATTCTTTAACCTTTAAGTAAGTAAAAATAATTGTGGGGGGGGAAAGGAAACAAATACAAAACTCCCTTCTGTGAATTTTTACGTTTTCTACTTTATGACATTGGCCTACTGAATCACAGCCATCAGTAGAGTTGTGAACCCCAAATGAAATTCCTGTTTTTTCTCATTCCCATACAATGCTTTTAAAAGACTAACCATTCCTAACATATATGTAAATCTAATGTATTAAATGATTTAATCCCCTACTAATTGGACGCTAAATGGCAAATAACAATAATTTAATTTTTTTTACCACGTTTAATGTAAAATGTATGAACTTATAGTTAAAATACTTGGTAGTATTATTTTATTAGATTCTGTTGTCTCCTTACATTCTTTAATCAATTAAAATTGTGTTTCAAACAAAACGGTAAGCTACCTAAACAGACCAAAAAATCAGTAGTCTTCTCAATGCTTTAGATATTTAAGTCGAAACATTGTTGAAATATTAGGGAATTTGTGTCAGCAAGAGAAAATCTATAGACGGACATCAAAGACATATCTGCTTTGACTAAAAATTATCATTTTGTAGTAAAATCTGGATGAATATTTATGTAATAGCCCATCTCCCATCGTTGGGATAACTTTTAGTAACTTTTTATAGCTTAGAAAGTAAAAATAGGTAATTGTATCTTCATCATTCAAATAGTGATGCGTGAAGTAAATTAACATAAATACTACAAGAAAAAAACTTAGGTAATAAAAGTGAAAACTCTCATATTTTTCCTAATATATAAATTTTTCCTTAAAATTCAATTGGCGTACAAATTTGAAACTTTGGATAACGCAATTTTCTTTAACTAGAACATCTAAACATTATACTTGTTATTTGCAATGGGGATAGAGTTATGTGCGGTTCTAATTTACAATGATGTACTTAAATATATTTTGGATAATAATAATAGTAATAACATAACATAAAATTATATATTAATATGGTTTACATACTAACAAGAAATATATCTACTGTCAATTGTTTCTCATAGAATCGCCATTTAAAATAAATACATTTTATCTATTTCATTGTACGGAATTGTTCACATCAATCTACCATTTAATATTTACGTCCAAATTATTGTATATGCTAGGGATAGGATATACATCATTATTTTGTGTATCATCTTCTGTAATCCTAGCATGACTTATTATTATTTTAGTCAACGCTTTTCGGGGTTGTTCCATCTTCGAGACTTACTTTTAACCTAACCCAACCTAACTTAACCTAACCTAATATAACCTAACCTAACCAAACTAGGAGACTCAAACCCCGTTAGTTTAGGAGATTTAAAGTTTTGATGGAGGACCTACGAAACGCGTCTATAAATTTAAATAATTAGACAATGCTAGGATTTGGATAATTTCGTGCTCAAATTAATTTATGTCTAAAATTAATATTACGTTACATGAAATATCTAAAAATCACAATATAATATCTTAGTCTTAGTATAATATCGACTAAGTCATACTGTTGTAGAAGTTGTATTTAATTTTCTTTATTATTTTTGTATTCTTTATATACTTAGGAAATTAACTTAAGCTTGTTTCTTTTTAGATACTAAAATTAGTGTTCATTGAATTATTTTAGGAGTATCTTTGTGGATGTGACGATGCTCAAACAAGCAAGTTATATGCAAAGTTTTTATATCAAAGGCAATCGTGCCCAGGTTTTGTGTTATTTCCTACAAAAGATAATTTTGGTGCTAAAACCTTTTACTAAGTAGTTAGAAAAATACAAACCAGAGATAAAAGAGTGAATAAAGCACTTAGCGTAATAATGGAATGATGAAAAGCGTATAAACAATGGTTTTAGTTAGAATAAAAGAACCATTATAGGAATTACTTTATTAAAAGCCGTCGTAATAGGGTATAAAACTGCCGTCCCTCTGACCCATGTGATATTTAATATTGTATATATAATTTTTAAATATATAATAATGACTATTATATATTAATATATAACCATGAGCGAGTATTTAACATGATTTCTCTCCAACAGACTGTACAGAGAATATTCCGTTCATGTAAACCATTAAAATAACGTTAGAATTACAAAGCACGGTAAAGGAAGATTCACTGACAGTCAATTCAACTAAGCAAGATTAAAATATCAAATAACTGTATAGAAAATATTTAACTACTTGTGATAAATTACAATATAAACTATAACATAAAATTAGCAAAAATAAACTATGCATAACCAGCAAATTAACTTGTAATCCATTCAAACTAAATTATTCATATAACCATTTAAGGGGGTTCGGAGGGTCCATAAGAGCCTATGTTAAATTTGTCATATTGATGACCCATTTTCTCAAAAACCACTAAAGCAATCTGGTTGAAATTTTTGTTGTTGGTTTTATTACTTGTTCTTAGAATTTTAACACAGGGATTTTTTATTTAATTGATATTTTCCCTTTTTATGATTTTTATAATATATGTTATATTTAAAACGCAATAAAAATTTCACATTTTTTACTGTAAAAAGATTTTAAATTCATAAAACTGAAAAATCCTGTGTTAAAGTTTACATCCAAACTAGAAGATTATGTGGTAAAACTTTTGTACCTGTATCTTTTGTAGTTTCTGAGAAAACGGGTCATTTATACAAAAAAACGAAGTTTTCAGAAAAACGCAAAAGAAGATTTATTTTTCTATCACCGACGTGATTCAATGAGTTTAATACATTCCGGCACCATATAAAGGCTGGTTTGGGTCCGCATATTCAAGAAATGCTTCTTCCAACTTCCTGTTTGCACTTTCACGATGTTGTTTAGCTTTTTTCGCAAGTTTTGAAAGCATTCGCTCACATTTCCGTCCAGTTCACTCATCACTGTGGCTGTGCCTTCACTTACAGTTATTTCAAGCTTTTTCATAACAAGGCATCTTGTGACATTTCCTTTATTAAAACTCAAGATGGTATCATACACACCAAATTCCATGGTTTGTACACCTACAAATACTGTTTTTTGGCAATCGTGACCAAATAAAGGCATTTAGTGACTCATTGGGATTCTGTGACTTCCATGCTGACACTTTTTTAGCGGAGTAGGATTTGCTAAATCTTGAAAAATTAGCTTTATTGTAGTCATAACAACTTCAGGTATATGTAAATGTTATGCTTACTTCCAATTACCGATTTGAAGGCACTAGAATCGCCATCGCCCAAGTAATATTTTATACTTTACGCCATAGTCAGCCTCAAACCTTTGGCGAAACACATGACACTGCTTCACAAAAAGTGAAATAACTTTTGTTCCATATGACAAAAATTATTAATGCGAGTGGTCTTAAATTAATTCTATGAAACAGAGGAACACTAAAATTCAATAAACAAAAATTTGAATTTTTTTGAAAAAAAAAAAAAATCCTCCGAACCCCCTTAACTAATTTGATGAAAAATCATAAAAGATAAAACTAAAAGACAAAAGTGAAAAATCTGATAGAGATGTGAAACTAATTCATTCAGGCGCATACAGCTAAATTGAAAAAAATAAAATTATAAATCGAAGTATAAATGTAATTAAATGAAAATAACTTTCAGTAGATATTTATTAAATACAAAGGTTTTAAATGGACAACAGCGTTTATAAAATTAAACATGTACGTTTGTGATAATATTAATAGATTTTAAATTAAATAATATATAATGGTGTAGTTTACAAATATATAAAGTAAATTTAAAATATATTATGGTGTAGTATGAGAACTTTATGAAATGTGTATTTAAAGTGTGATTATAAAAGCGTTTATGATGGCAAACTGAAGAACATTATTTTTTAAGGACAAAGACCATAATATAAGATAAATGTCATTCACAGTTTTAAGGACCATACAAATCATAATCATTTTCAGAGTTTGACAAAACTTTAGAAATGTGTTTTAAAGGAGTAGTAGATAATATCTAACATTAAAGTAGATATCGTAGGTTGGATCTTTAAGATACCTAGTAAAGGCAAACAATAAGTAACTGTTTTATAGCTGGTTCTTTAAAGAAGAGAATTTAAAGTAGGTTAACATTTTAAAAATTATATGTAAATAAATGTAAGAATAAAACATATAAAACTTAATGTAAATATAATTAAATACTAAGACTAAAAATTGTATTGTTATGTTATTTTTATAACTTTGATATCTGTATGTTCAAGTGTGTGAATACAGTTATTAGATTTAAGTTACAAAATGGTGTTAAGGTAAACACGCACTCTTTTTTTACACAGGGCAAGGTTAAATCCAAAAACATTTATTTATTGTAAATTCCTAAAACACTGCTTAGCAGAAATCACTATTTATATTTTAAAGCAGAGTCCCTATAAATTCACATAAATAACGTTAAAATTTATATATATATATATATATATATATATATATATCATCTTGCGAGCACGATATACTAAGGTTATAACTTATTTTTCCTTCACTTAAGATAGCCTACTTGTGAGTGATGAATTAGCGTTATTTATAAATTATTTTAAATATTCCTAAAATAATATAGTATTGTAGCCTTAACAACTAAATGAGCATATATATACTTGTTATTTCCAACAGCACAAATGTAGTTATGATAGAAGTTTGAGCATAATACGACTTAACCAGGAGTAATGTCTAACTCGCTGCTTACACAGGTAACATTATTCTGCACAAATTTGAGATCAAATGTTGACAGGAAATGATTAACTTTACACATATCATTGAAATAAAAGGTATTAAAATCGACTTATCAAAATAAAAAGAATATCTACTCATTAGAGTAAGTTACGAAGTTCTGGAGATGACAACGAATTGCCTATAACTGAAGAGAAATAAATACGTCAACTCTATGAGAATTGACGCAGTTTAAACATTTTAAGATCTTAAATAAAGGTATCGATTTGTTACCGGTTTGACTTCTTTTACCGCATTACAATTTTTGAGGTCCCAGTACAAAACTACAAGATTGGCTCTAGATGCCAAGACATAAACCTATGGAAGAAGCATGTGAGGTATTATGCTGTATTATATATACATATAGATATGCATATATTCCAATATTATATGAGGGAATGATATTAGAGTTGTTGTGTAATATAGTGACCGGGTCGTTACAAGAAGGAAAGTGTTCTACAATAAACATGAGTCTTACATGCAAATGGCTTCTGTATACAAAATTCAATATGTACCGTCGACTTGTAATATATTAACCTGTCAACGTGAAAACCAATCATAACATTAACGTAAACCTTAGGGGGTCAGAACGAACACCTACCATATTTTCACTCAGACGGTCAGCTCTACTTTTTCTACAGGAATCCGTATTCCTGACGATTTTGGATAACAAACATTATAGCAAGACAATTAAGCTTATTTATTCCTGGGTATATTTCTGTATATAAAACTTTTGAACCGAATTTATAATTGAAACATGGATAAAGTTTAATGTATAAAAAAGTATTTTAAGTTCATAAGCATCACTTCTGTTTTTACTCACGTAACAGGAAGAAGAAAATATGGACAACTTTTTGATAAATTACAATTATTTTTGGGATAAAAATAAAGTTGGTAATACAATTTATAAATAGCAAGTAGTTCATTTGTAATCTTTATTCCCTAAAACAGCTGTAATTCAGATTTGGAATTCATGGAGTTTTGAAAAATAATGTTGATATTTTTGGATGAACCGTTTTTACAAACAGCTCTTTTGTTGAACTGTTATGACAATAGTGTAGAAAACCCAATAGTTTACAACAGTTTACAAATATTAGTGGATATATTCCATCTTTTGAAAAATATTTTATGGCCGACACAAAAGTATTAACAGTGCCTAATAATGCAATTTGTCCTTAATTCACAATATCTTATGCGTTTAGTAATAATAAAGAGGATGCAGTGTAAGCCAGTGTACGTTATCGACAATAATCAGAAAATTATGATTTTGTTTTATATCGATTGTTTAGTTGTTCCTCACCCTTCAGAACTGAGAAAAGTAACAGTAAAATTACTACACATCTCTAGTTTAAAATTCACTTATTGACTTAGAAAAATAATACAAATTTCTCTCAAAATTACTAGAATTTGCGAATGTTTGAAACATGCCAAAACTCGCCCTATCCACTTTTTTTCCCTAAATTGAGATAGCTATAGCCATGGATTCCTTATGTTATTTCCTATATGTTTGTGATAATCATATCATGCTAAAACTAATCTTTTACTGTTAAAATAAGCACAGAAACCCTTGTGTCATAGCAAAAGTTGCCTTTTCCAACACAAATGTCATTCCTAAACTGGTCTAATCCAACTGGCCAATCACAGCTTAGTTGGGATGTCACTTGAGTAGCCGGCTGACAACTATCGTGTTTGTTTCTTAAAACTCTGTCAAAGTGCCAGTTTGTTGCTGACTTAACTGTTTTAATTAAAGGAATATTGTTTCTTTATTTGATAAAAGTTCTATTTTAAGTATGGATACTTGCGTAGTATCTCCGGCAGAAAGGGAGAAAGGTAGGAAGAGGAAGGCAGACTCCTAAAACTGGAAGAAAACCATTGCAAAACGCCAAAGGTAAGAAACTGTTGTTTACTTCAGTACTAGGCCTAGGTTAACCCATTATGTTTATCTTTTTTGCCACATTTGCTATTTATTAGGGGCAGACTATGATAAGCGGCGCCCAAAGTTAAGTAAAATTCTAAGGTTTCTTTTTCATGAAAATGCACACTTTAACACAAGAATATTTATTCATCATTGTGGTGTAAAAATAATTCAACCTTTTACTACACTACAACAGCCGTATTACATAATTAGTTTTTGTTTTAGGCACAAGTCAAAGGAATTGCCGAGCATGCCATCTTGTAGCCATAAAGGGAATAAGACTTTCAGACGTAAAAGTCTAAGGATTGGAGATGCCAAGGAGTTTCATGATAACTTTTAAAAGGTAAATGACAAGGCCACTCAAGACTCATTCATTTTAAAGTACATTGGAATACGCCAACCAGCTAGAAGAAGGTCTACGAATGAGTCTAGCTCTAAGAAAGGTATTTCTGTTAACTACTAGGTAAACGTTGAGAATTCTTCTGAATTTAAACTTCAAGTGTGCCAAAAACATTTTTTGGAATCTTACATGTTTCAAAAGATAAAGTGCGTAGGATTGATCGCAATCATTTAAATACGGGTGAAATGCCTAGGGATAAACGCGGTGGTGATAAAATGTCACATAGGTACACTGCAAAAAAAACATCAGTCCGACATTTTATTGAAAATATAAAATACTGCACAGAAACACACTACTACAAAGGAAAGTCACAGGCTCGGCAATACTTAGATTTAAGTATAAGCAAGCTTTGGAAAATGTACAACAATCGAGCGTCAAATGAGTTAAAAGTCAAGAAAACATTTTTCCGGTCACCGTTTTGTTTGGAGTATAATATTGGATTCGGTACACCTGTGATAGACGCCTGTTCAACTTGTATATCATACAAAGAAGAGTTAAAATCTGCAACGGATAAGTTTTAAATCAATGGCAATGATAAGTTTACGTGTCCATAAATGACGTGCGAATGCGTTCTTCTCTAAGCTTCAGGACAGTGCAGAAGGAATGCAAATATTTAGTTTTAACTGTCAGAAGAACTTAGTAGTTCCTAAAGTACCGGACCAATGTGCCTACTATTGTAGGCAACTCCACACCTACAATTTTACCATAGTCAAAAGTTTACTAAAGACAATGTACACATTTACACTTGGAATGAAAATGAGTATAGCAAGTCATCCAATGAGATAGCTTCTGCAGGCCATGATTGTTTAGTCAAAACTGACCTGTCTAGTATCTCTCTAATCGGGCTCTGCGCAGACGGTTGCGGTGGCAAAAATAGGAATTCTATTATGATATTTATGTGTGCTCATTATTTACTAAATAGTGCTTCTCGGAATGTGAAGAAAATAAAACTTGTTTTTTCCAGTTAGAGGACATTCCTTCCTGCGATCAGACAGGATTTTCGGATTAATTGAAAAATTCCTCAGAAAATGCCAGTTATCTATGAACCTGAAACATATACTGAGGTCTTCACAAACATGGAACAGTTACAAAACTAGGTGAAGATTGTCGAGTGTCGGATTGGGAAAATTGTGCCACAGTACTTATTAAAAAAACAGGACAGTTGCACTTCCAGTTTTCCTCGTGCAAACGATTCGTACTTTCATGAACAAAATCTATGAATAATGTTCTGATCATATGTGAAGTTTCATAGCAGTCTGACATGAACAGACCTAGAACAGTTATGAAGAAAGGGAAAACATTATTGGAAGTAGTGCTTAATGAAGTTCCACGTGGTGTCATGATTATGTTCATCCGTGTGTGACAGGTGAAGCCCTTAGGAGGTTAGGGTTTAGGTGGTATGCCACTTTGGCGAGTCTCACACACCGGGAGCCGCGATCGGCTCCTGATGGTGCGTAAAGCGTTCCCCCCTCCTCGGATAAAAAAAAAGAAAGAAAAAAAGAAAAAGATATCTTTTTACAAGTATATTATACAGCTTCTGTATATATTTCAATAACCTAAAATAAGTTTTCAGGTGTTATATACAATTTTGTATATGAATATTTCCTTGAAATTTTGTAGGCGTAAAGACAATTTTTCTCGTTCTTGGCTACCTAACTCCAAAATGTGTCCACCTAAAATTTTTTTCACTACACACCTAAATTCTATGTACCTTTCTGAATATAATGTTATATAGAAGTTGTGTCTAAAATATATATTACTATTTTTGGTGATTTATTGAAAAAAAAGGATAAATTTACCTTTATTTTGTAAAATCTATATTTTTTTTAGAAAATGTAACATTCCCCCCCCCCTAAATATATTCACAAATATATTATAAATCTGTAGTAATTATTGAAAATATTCCAAAAAATTTTTGTATAGTTTACATTAAAATTACTGTGAAATTATTCTCTCCGCTACCATCCGATTTTTTGGTATTTGACCAAAAAACCCCAAATTAGCTACAACTAACATTTTTTTCACTACACACCTACATTCTATGCACCTTTCTGAACATATTGAGATATAGAACTTTTGTATAAAATATATATTACTATATTTGGTAAATTATTGAAAGAAAAAAGACCAAATTCCCTTTTTCCGTAAACTATTTTTTGTTTTTATGAAAATGTAACAATTTTTTTTCCCATAAATATATTCAAAAATATTACACAAAACTTTTGTATATCTTAGAAAAAGGTGGTAAGCATTTGATTTTGGGTGATACAGGTATTTTTAAAAAATGATAACATCATTTTTTGACATGTAACATACTTATTCCAAAACCATTTCAAAAAAAAAAATTATTTACTAGATGAATTCTATGCATCTTTCTGAGAAAAATGATGTCTTATAAGTTAGGTTTTGTTATATATTAATATATTTTATTAATTTTTAAACAAACAAAGAATTTTTAAGAAAATTAACATTGCCCAGTTAATGAGTTAATATACATTTAGTAAGGGTACAATACTTTATTATTTTATAAATATTTAGAATAGTTTATAAATAATGCTAATTCATCCCTCACAAGTATTTTAAATGAAGGAAAAATAAGTCATAACCTTAATATATCGTGCTCGCACGACTAAATATATTGTTTTGTTAATTTTAGCGTTATTTACATGAAAATATAGGGATTCTTAATCAAAATGATCGCACGGTCTAAATTCCTAAGACGATTTTATGCAACAGCGTCAATATAAGTTTAAAGAAATACATATTTAGTGACCTGCGTTTTAATAGACAAAAAATCTTGCATTGCAGAAAATGTCTTCCGAAACATTTAAAGTTATTAAATAGGACATAGATTTTATTTCCAGTAACTTATTTGCCAATAATTTGATTAAAAATACAAAATTGTTTAGTTATCTACAGATTTGATTAATCTATATCAAGTATTTTAATTTAGGAACATCAAAGTAAGACCTTAACTAAACGCATACCGAATATATGTTTCTGTTATTTGTCAAAAATTATAGCAATCTCTATTTGAGATTTTTTTTTTGTATGGAAAAAATTTATTTTGTGACCTGCATTTTAATTTTAAAATATTATTGATGAATAAATTATTATTATTGATACTAATAGTCTCAATCAAGAGCCTATTCAGAATTAAATCACCAAATCACAAACATTAAAATTTTTTGTTGCTTCATATTTGTATAAGATTTAAATATCTATAAACAAATTAAAAGATTAAATTTATAATTAATATAACAGTAAATAAACTATATTGCTGTATTACCTAACTCTATAACCTATTTAAATAATCGTATATGCTCTAGAACACTTTATTTTTCAGTTTTAAAAACATATATAAAAATAAAAAAATTCAATTCTAATTAGTTGAATATTGAAAAAATTGTTCTATTCTAATTTAGAACTACAGGCATTTGAACTTCATCTTAGGTTAGTTAAAAATATGGATAAATATATTTTATGGATAGAAGATTTTATCGTACTATTTAAAAAATTATGTCTATGATAAAACATAAACATTAAAAAAATAAAATAAAATAAATAATATATTAAAATAATTGTAAAAATAAAAATATCGAAATAAAAACGAATCGGAGAAAGAATTATCAGTTCGGTAGACAAAAGCTAGTGCAGAATTGGAGGAATAAGAAATTTAATAAAGATGAATTAAATTTCTCGAATAAAAGCCTAAAGTTAATATTCAAAATAAAAAGAAGACCATGAAACATTATTATTGGTCATAGTCAACGTGTAACCAAATCACAAAGTATTACTAAAATACTTACCTTATTTCCCGTCATTATCAACATCAAAATAAGTCATAAGACGAAACATAAGGTTAGTATTTTATTATTATTGGATGTCGAAACTGCAATAAGGTTCGTACGAATTAACGTAAAAATAAGTGTGGGAACTGATATAAAGAAAATATTTGAAGAAAATTAAAAAAAACTAGTTCTAAAATAAAAATAACATTAAATATAAATAAAAATTATGGAATAAAATTATAAAATAATTATAGAAGAAGGAAGTGTATTACCTATAAGCTGATAAGAATAATGCAATTGTTATTATGGATAAAATTGAATATTTAGATAGTATCGAAGAAATGCTCACTGAAGGGCCATATTTATATCTTGTGTAACAAAAATCCAGCTTTAAAATAATTTACTATGAACGATTTAGAAACTTTGAACACTTGTAAGAGTTTAATGAATAATAATCTTAGGAGACAACTCACAGTTACAAATCCATCTTTACCGAAGTTATATTGTTTGCTTATAATTCATAAAGAAGGAAAGAAAATGCGGCCTATATTGTCAGGAATTAACTCGCCTTCTTATCTAATTCCAAAATGTTTAGTGCCACGGCTCCAAGATAACTTATGGCTCATCCTCCGACGTTTGGCGTGCAGAACAGTTAGTTTGTGAATATATTGAAAAATATTGAATTGAGTCCAAGTGGATACGTAGTTTCGCTTGATGTTGTATCTCTTTGATTTAAACTCATGTAGTCCAATGTTAATAAAAAAATAATACATATAACTTAAAACTAAATATAATATACATGTAAACAAATTGTTTACAAGAAACCTTTTTGTTTGTTTTTATCCTGACTTTGTATAAACAAAGGACACAACTTTGTAATAAAAAGTTTTGGTATGATATGTCGATCAAATAAAATTAGTTACATTCCTATCTAATAAGGATAGTTACATTCCTATCTAAGCAAGCTAATATTATTGCTACTTATCTCCTATTATATACGTAGGAAGTAAATAATGAAATGAGTTAAAATATTAATCTTCAAATGTAAGTAAGTGTAAACACATTTGTAGCGTGTTTCAATTCTTCTAAGATATTTCATTTTTTCCCGTTAAGATATTTATTTTTGGATATTAGTTTTGTCAATACTTTTGTTTAATATTTTGAAAATAGAACAGTATCCTATTATAATTATAAGTAAGAGATTGTAACAAATAAAAAATACTGAGATAGTTAAATTCACAAAGGTATAATTAATAACACAAAAAATTATTAGTCGCTCATATATACTATATATATATAGTTATATATATATATATATATATATATATATATATATATATATATATATATATATATATTGTCGGAATGTAAAATATCGTACAAATATTTAAACACATGGTAGTTATATAAATAACAAATATTTTTAATAGAATGTTTACAACTAAATATGTAATTAGCTACAGCGATAATTGGAGGTAGTAGTGAGGGGGTGAGTGCGAGATAGCTAAGTGTGTTATAGATACACTTAAAACAACGTCAAATGCTCTGACATATTGAGTTACAATCTAATTGAATGTCACTCCTAATGCAGACTAATTAGCTTCTCCAACAGGATAAAGTCTATTAACTAAATTGATAATGTATATATCACTCGAAGCAATTTCTCAACTGTGTAACTAATATTTAGAAACCTAATTATTGTATATGTAGATAGAAAAAAGTTTCCGTTCGTGGTTTTCTATTATTATCTGAAACGATTACTTTGACGAGTATAAACATGGAGTGCGCTCGCTTCCAGTGCAATCGAGGTATTCTTGCAAGTTCTTGGTTCTTGAAACAGAAGGTAGTCTATGCTGTGACGTCTTTTACTGATTCTTGAAACACAAATAAAATAGATATGAAGTCTTGCTGTACGACCTTGAAAATACTTGTTTCTGGTTTTGTTAAATTTTAGGAACAATATCATAATAAAACGTTGCACAACTTTCACAAAAATCGCTATTCTTACCAAAACAGACACTGGACCTGCAAAAAATATGTACTGCAAAATTTAATAAATTTATTGCATTAAACCAGTTATTGCATTGTCTACTGTCAATAATTAGCTGTGGTATAAATTCAATTAACCGTGGAAAACTGGTTTCAATTTAGGACATAGACATAATTGTGTGACGGGCGCTTTGCTGCTGGTTCCAACATAGAGTTCCATAGGGCGATGAACAACCTTTATAACCTTATACTATCCTAATAATTTCGTTTAAAAACCTTGTTCTCATTGTAGACGAACTAATCTTTCCTCTCAAAATGTTTTTTCAAAAATATCGTAATATTTTTTCAAAATCCTACTGTAATCTTCAAAACTGAAAATAAAAGATTATATTTAAAACTTGACAAAAAAAAATCAACCCAATGTTTTAGTAGAGTATCTAAATGTGTGAATTAAACTAGTGCACTCCTAATCCAAGCTTCAAGATTATCAGTCATCATTCCCCGGTCACCTACTTTCGCCTTTAATGTTTTTTTCTAGTTTTAAATCAGGTGATAGTGTGCCACTTGATCATTACTATCTGCTGTAATTTAAGTAGGAGGGTTTATAACCTGTAGTGCTATAGTGATCAACGTGTTAATAGCAACTTTCAATTCTGGAATTAGTACATTTATTTATTTCCGTATTTTACGTAAGCATTATATGTCCAGCCCACTAAGCAATGAGAGCGTTCAAAGAAACCACCAGGTCGAGAACGACAAAAAATGAAACGTAGACCAAGAATAATTCTGAAACTTCGCTAACAAAAAAGAAGGTGGGACACAGTAAGTTCGAACTATTCCAGACAGTGGCAAGGGAAGAAGAATAAAATAACCAAATAGAATAACATTAAATATTTTGTACATTTACGTGTAGGCATTTTCTTTTGTTTTGAATTATAGTTGGTTTTCTTGTAATTATAATCATATTTTTGTATATCTATTTATACAGAAAATCAGTTTGTTTCACTGTATTTAAAAAAAAAAAAAAACAATTGTATATATATACATTTTTGTGAATTGAACAACAAAACAATCGAAAGAAAGAACGTTCTAGGATTCTTCTCTTAGATAAAAATTCGATAGTAAATACTTTAAGATTTGAATTAATATAGATTGTTGTAATGATATAAAAATGTACTAAATAATAAACACAGTAATATAATAAAGGGGAAATTCCTTTTACCTTCAGTGTCTTTTACCTACATAATGTTATTTAAAATTGGCAAAATCTCTATTGTAATTTCTCTACTCAAACAAGTTTACTTGCACTATAATATCCATTAGTAATATGCTTTGTAATCTCGTTCTACAGTAGTTTGTACTTTAGTTATGCTTTCATCAATATCAAATCTAATACGTTATGGTGAAAGGTAGATTAAAATGTAATCATCTTTCAGGTACTCTGTATATGTTTCAAAGTAAACAGATGTGGTGTGTAACCCTTTAGTTAATTATATTTTATACATTCATCAACTAATTTTACTAAAGTTGAAGCAATTACGAATACTATATTTTTATAACTACATTTTAATTATGCGTATATTTTCTTTAAAATATTGAAAACATCGTGTTTAAAGAATATAATATGGAGTACATGTTAGGAATATATACGTTGTGTTTATTATTGTTTCGTAATTTCTTTTAATTTGTATTAACTATAGCGTTAATTATAAACTCAATGGTAAGGTTTTCCCGTTGTCCCTTAAGAATATTATCCAGCCTCCAGCTATCATAATCTACTTTTTGACATCTATAAATAGATGTTATCTTGTAATCTTGTTCATGTTAGGAACGAATTTGTAATAAAACTCTACTTGTAAGTCAGATTCTCGATGAGTAAATCCGTATTTTTTTCAATACTTCTTTTGTCAAACTAAACAAACTATATACATACAATTACTTATGTATTCCTAACCTGACATGTACCTCCAATAATTGGATTATGTGTTTTCATGAATTTCCACAATAATATTATCAGCAAAACTCTTTCACCGTAATTAGTCAAATTAATTAGAATAGATTTCAATGGTTGATTAGGAGTTATAGTGCTTAAAACACGACGATTTTGGTCACTTTTGTAATATGTTGTATAAGTTGTGGAAGTAACAATGCCGCAATCATCTTCAACGTTAGTGAAAACTATTCAATTGTATAACCTTGGATTTAGCACATAATAGGTTTACAACAAAATTACCATTATCAATATGTACCCTCATATAGATAAATCTTCATATTCCTTCTGACAAGCATCTGAAAATTCAATTAAACTAATATGTGAACATGGTGTGATTTCTCTATAACGAATAATTTTAAATTAGAGAGGAACGACAACATTCCACAAAATATCTCCCAATTATTAACAATGTTGATGGACGGTTATTCATAACACTCCAATTTTTTTGTTCATAAATATTCCTTAATTGTTTAACGAAAATTGTAGTTGGAGCTAATCGAACTAATCGATTATTAATTTCAAAATAAAAACATACCGACCAACTGGAATTCCTTAGTAATAATATTGGAACTGAAGAGTATTTATAATTTTCTATAATGCATTCTTCATAAATGACTGTTCACAATCTTGATCGTCAAAACTTAACCATCCAGTTCTGGTGCATCTTCCAAGGAAATAAGTTTCTCTAATAGTGTTTCTGACTAAAGTTTGATCACAATACAACTTCTCCATACTAAATTATTTTTTTATAATTCACCAATTATTGAATAGCCTAGTGTAGTTTCAATAGCCATTGGTATTTGCGGGAGGGAAGGGTTAAATTTGTTTATGATATTAATAAAAATGGCCTCAGCAATTCACTTAGTATACGACTATTGAACCCTATTTATGAAACTTAATATTGTATATGTTTAAAACAACCACATACAATTTTAGTACTGTTCACAATATCGTGTACAATGTCTGTATTCTGAGCCACATATAGAATAATTAACTGATTTAATAATACAAGCACAAAATGTTAATTTAGCAATGTATATCGGTTCAAATTTCCTAATCCAATCCTTTCAGATGAAGAAACTGTTTTATCTATACCTAATAACTGACATCAAGATGTGGAATAATCAATTATGGTTTGATTTCGTTATTAATTCAATCTCGCAAGCGATGAGAAGTTCCAAATTGATCTTCTAACTCAATCACAGCAGTAGACAGGTTTATCCACTGCTGTGATTGAATTAGATGATCAATTTTAGAAAATTAAATTAGGTATAATAATTTTGCAGGGAGTTTTTGGCGTATAATTGACTTGGCATGAGACACGTTACATTAACGGTTACAATATTGAAGGTTACAGGGGGGGGGGTTTCTTTGCTAGTATCTTTAAAAAAATATTGTTTTCCCTGAGAGGCAAATTTTATTTGGTAAATTCTCGTTTTTCTTTTCCTCTATTTAATAGCGATTGTATTATTATTATTATATGTATCACTAGTCTTGTTTGGCGCACAATTATTTAAAATAAGATTGTTGTTTGGTGATAAGCTGTTAAAACCATCATAATGTTTTTACAATTTCATATCGTTACGGAACAGACATTTTATAAATTGATGAGCATCTGTAAAACCGACATTTCTGTGGAGAACACAATTCATATTTATTTACAAATAATAATTTCATTGTTACTTTTCATTACCATCAACCAATTTAATTTATTTGTAGGACCTGGCATAAAAATGTTGAATCGGTGATTTGTGTTTTGGTTCTACTTAACATTTTCGCTTGTTTCAAAACATATGTTACACGATTTTTAACAGAGCATTTCCTTATAAAAGAAATTCATTTTGAAATTGCAGGCTGTTTAATTTACAAATTTATTAAGTCCGAAAAAGTCAAAAATAACATCAGTTAGATCTTCTATTTATTTTAAGTTGTTTTGCGAGCGCAAACAAATCAAGAAATTGTTCTAAAATCTAATTTAGAGCCTATTTTGATTCTTGACACGATATAAATAATATATTTAAATTTAAATAAATATTTCCTTAAATGTAAAACTGCAAGCTGTCAAGATGTTGTTCGTAATGATCAACAATTGCTTTATAAATTGGTTAATACTACATTACTGTAGGTAGGACACCAAATAACACAGATACTGCTGAACCTTTTGAGTCTATATAAAATTATTTATTTATTCAAAATCAGTAAGTGAGTGCTTATCTTGAATAAGTTTTTTAGACAATGCATAACAAAACTGGCCACTTTTTAAGTGAACGTACAAATTCACAACATTAGAGTTTTGGTAACCCTGTTGATAAAGCATAAGACTTGTTTTTTCTTCAATTACCTTCAATTTATTTTCTATAGTGAATATATTGGTTGAATTTTATCTACACATAAAACTAATAGCATCTACAGGATCAAAATTAATAGTAGGCCTATATGTATCATAAATTTGTTTAAATTTTATAATAGTCAATTCTCATAAGCTCAAATAAATTATTTTACTAAAGACGACAGAGAATTTACATGTAATTTAAAATTATGCAAATATCCTTGTCTGACAATTTTTTGTCGTGTTGAACAAAAAAAAGTAAAATCTCATTTTTAGGGATTCTGAACTAGTTCAACAAACATCAACGCTTTTAACTTCAATTTTGCTGCTCCTGTCAAGTTTATAATTTTATTATTGTAATGTTTAAATATTATTACCAATAAATGAATTATTAAAAAATAAAACAATATAAACTAAAAGTAATACAAAAACTGAAATTAAAAATAAATCAAGTGAAAATATCTGTAATATTGAACTCCTTACAATGAGTATTTAACAAAAATTAAAGCTATTATTATACAATGATCAGTCAGGTAGAAATCACTCGATATGAACAGGCCGTTTGAAGCACGTAACATGTTAGAGGTAAAGGACATTTTTAAGTAATATGTACTTGCCTAAATGTTGATTCCCAATAAGGTTCATAAATATTTAAGGAGTGCAAAAAATAAATTTTCAAATCAGTTTTCAATCACCCATATAAGGCTCGAGTTAACATAAATCTGGGCCATAAATTGAATCAATGGTCAATCTAACAGAGATATCTGTAGTAGACTGTAAGTAATATTGTTCATAATAAGATGAGAAACCTGGAGAGAAGCGATGGTCTGGATGAATAGTGCGCCTATGAAGTTGTAGTCCAAGAGATGATTCAGGGAATCAACCAAACTATTGTCTTGGTAATTGTCCCAAAAGGGGGTTTAATAGTAAGGAAACACAACTTTTCACTCATAAAACCATTTCCAACTTTTTTTTTTAATATTATGTTTATCATTATTATTATCATTACTTTTTTTCTCTAAAATGGTCTACTATTCCACTCTCTAGTCTCTATCATCATTGTCTGAAAAACTATTTGAATACAAAGTTTAAAAAAACCTGAAAACCTAATGCATGAGTTTTAATAAACATACTCAATTTAAAAAATGCCAAACACGACAATATTAAGGACATTTGCAGATTTACTGGACTATAAATTTCACAACATCCACTACAGTGACTTTATTCCTCCATTGTTACTTGCTATTAAAGTTAATATTGCTCAACCATATATAACAAGATTATTTCCCCCCAGGTCTACTGAATAACTCACAATTCCTATGTCTAGATTTACTAGATAATCACACCAAAAAAATTACCTTGTATGTCTAAATTATTATTATTATTATATATTTTTAGTAAAATTGCAACCTTTTCTGCATTATATAGAGAATTGAATATGGATCATAAAGCGTTTTAAATTTTGAATTGAATTCTTTCAATAAAACAAATAGTGTAAAAATGAACTAATTTTGGTTCCAAATGACTAAATTGTTAGGTATAAGACATTATAAGGAATGAAAAGAATCAGTATGAACATATTATAATAACGTATGTTAATATGTTGTAGACAAAATTGTGATCGAATTGTAAATTGAAAAATGTTCAAAATGTTCAGTTTAAGACAAAGTTTCTGTAATCATGATAAATAATGTTAATATTTTGTTGGTTATTTAAAATTTTCAATTTAGAATTATAAATTGTTTACGTAAATACATATTGATGATATTTTAGATATTTTTCATTTTACAAATATTGCTTGAAGAAAATTCATCATCTGATTTTTATGTATGAAGTCAATATTTGACAATTACTTTAAAAAAACTAATTAGGTACTGCTGTTTGTGAAATATTCATTGTTTTTTGTACAAAAATCTTCTTTATTTAGTTTATGAAAACTGTTTCCAAATCACCAGATTGCTACTTTTCGGCTTGTTTGAATTATTCACAGAAGATTCAAACATAACGATTTTTTATTTAACTTAGGCAAATAATAATGTAAAAATATGTAGATCCATAATTTTTAATCATTTATTGTTTCCCAATACATTGATTAGGGGTACATAAATACTTAAATAAATTGATGCAGGTTTCTAAGTCTTATAAAGTAAAAACGGTTCCTCGCCCAAAGCAGTTACAATAACAGGATTTTAGTAGAAGATTACATAATCTGTAACTTTTATATTAAAATATTTGTTGTCAAACCATTGGTAGCAAGATAGTTATGAATAATAGATTATTATAACCTTCTACCTTGAAAATCTATTGAAACTTACACAGTATCTATGGAAACTTTTGACCCGTTATTAAAATCTACTAATTGACGTACACACAGAAGATCAACTATATGGTAATATCTGCACTGGAATAAGATAATATGACTGAACTTCCTTGTAGTTATGTTTCTCTTACAAAAATGCATTGACCTCTTAGATCTGGTGGCGTATAATAGTTTATTTTAACGATCCTTTAGTTAAACTCCTATGTTTTTAAAGGAAATTTCAAATTTCAATTATTACTTTTTTAGAGTTGAATGATGACTCTGAAGTTCACATTTACATTTGGGGTAGGATATCTATGGATTACTTAGAACATCAATAATTATTCCCATACGATTCTCATATTTATTTTTAATATTTGGATAATCGTAATTACCCTAGGAAATTTATCAAACATAAATGTAATTAAGTAACTCTTAAACAATTTCGTAATATTTTACATGATGTAAGTTGATATATTTTTTGAAAATTACAAGAATAATTTGTTTGAAGATAGAACAAAAATAGTTATTTATACATAGTTTATCATTTTGTCAGAGCGAATGCGTTTTATTCAAATAATTTGGAGTTCGTACAGGGTTGAGAGTATAGTTTATTGAGTGTTTAGGAAGTTGTAAAGGCTAGTGGGGCGGTGCCATGATGGAATTTCTAAATAAATATAGGCCTATGTGTTAACTAGGGACCCTAAGAATGTCCATGTACAATTTCAACTCAATGGGTCTAGTAGTTTTTACGTGATTGAGTAACACACACAGTCACACACACACAGACAGACACCATTAGATTTTTATATAATAGAATATATTAAATTATTTAAATGTGGCGATGATAACCGATCGGTTTTTCGTTATTAAAAGCAAGAGTAAAAACAAAGAAGAACATGACTTAAGAGCATATATGATTAAATACATTTTTTTGTGTACAGGAAAGCTGTAAATTTATTTACTATAATAACTATATTTTATATTGGTTTTACTTATTTTAAATTATATAGACTAATAGTGTCAGAATATTCTAATTATATAACAAGTAAAATATATTTTGGACAATATCTCCATTTTTTAAGTGAGATTATAAGTTTCCTTGATTGTAATATATTATTCACTAATATGTTTAATAAAATGTAGTACTATTAATAACCTTCAGTTATAAACATATAAGCATTTTATATTGAAGCTGTCACATCAAATAGCCTTATTACCAACTTAGTTCATATGTGAGTTTTATTTTTATTTTTTAATATAAGCTAAAATTTCATCAAATGACTTATATATATATATATATATATATATATATATATATATATATATATATATATATATATATATATATATATATATATATATATATATATATATATATATATATATATATATATATATATAATTATAATCATTATGCGATTACATTATGTGTTTGGGTTTTATTTTTTGTTCCTAACTTACTATGTGAAATATGAATCAACGTTATAACCTAATTAAAGTATTTTTTAGTTTTTTTGCCAACTCTTTTGCAAATGTTAAATTTTTCCAAAGACATATTCTAAAATCAAATAAAGTCAGAAAAGGTTTGGTCCAAAAAAATTCCAAAAATGAAAGATGAGAAAGATTGAGAATTAAGGCTCTGTCGTGTTATATCTTTTACAACATTATCATTAAGAGTACCGTTATCTCTCTTATAATGTCATGTACTCATTTTCTGATTTCTTTGTTTGCCTCCTCTAAATCCTTTGGTTTAACAGTTATCGAATTTTAATACAGACTTTTTATTAAAGAACCTCGAGTTAAAACATAAGCATAACTTTACAATAATCAAAAACGATTTCCTCTAGATTCGGACAAGGAATCATATTAGTTTTTAAAATAACATCTTTTAATCTGTCCTAATAATTATTATATATAAACAAAACTCGTTTATATATATATATATATATATATAAATCTTTTATAAATTGAAAATATAGCAGTAAGAAGCACACATAAAATAGATGTGTATATTATGTAAGTGCGTATGTCCGCATAATTAAACATATATATTTTTTCTTGAATTTTTTTTATTTAATTGATTTGAAGACAAGTATACAACACATTTTCCATTTAGACTTGTTTGCCATAGATTAAAAAAAATCCATTATGGTAAAATGGTATGTAATTACCATATATTTCTACGAAATATATTAAATGACTAATATTATATATTTTCATAGGAAGAGCTCCGCATAGGAGTTGCGTGTTGATTTATTTCTGAAAAATGTTTGTCAATAAGACATTTCCAAGCTCTGTACGTTACTATTTATAGGTAATTCGTCAAAGCATTTGATAGAACAATGTATAATTGCACCTGTAATTGACTCAAACTTATGTATATTATTGAACAAAAATGCACATCCTAATGCTAAAGTGTAATAGTTGAGAAATATGGTAAATAAGACGGATGGAATAATCATAAATAAATCCTATAATAACACAATTCGTATTGGTTTAATGATATTATTTATAATAAAAGCAACAACCCTATTTAACTTGAACCAAATTCTGAATAATTTTCGATGGGCTTATATAAAAAGTTGTAGGCCTATTACAAATCAATTATTCTATCTATACATAAATATCAGGCGATTCGAATTGAAAGCAGTAGGCTTGGAGGAGTTGCAATATTTATCATCGCTGCTATCATAGTAAATAATTAATTTTTTGCTAGTTGTTTTGATTGGGTTTATGAAACAAATGAATACAAAGAGTTATATCTAAATATTATATATATATATATATATATATATATATATATATATATATATATTTAAATTGTTCGAAATATTCATAAAATAATACAGTATTGCACAATTAACACTTAAATGTGGACATAAATATACTTGTTTTACAAATTCATACATCTAGTCATGTAAGAAGTAAGTTACAGCATGACAATACTTAATCAGAAGTAATGTCAAACGACTTGCCGACACAGGTAAGCTTCCTTCCCTAACACGTTGTAACTTTGTTAATACATCTACTTTATAATTTCCGTTCATTAAACTGTGTAGTGAAGTTACATTAATAAACATGGAGATAACTGAAATGTTTGCGTCTATTTAAAAATGAAATGTAAACCACAGAGATTTCAGTTGCAAAGTAGGAGTGTATAGTAAATATTTTAATTAGTTATCTTCATATTATGTTCTTAAAAGCCATTAGTTGTGACCAAATATTATATAATTGAAAAAAACCTAATATAAACAGCTGATAAATTAAAACAGGTTATTTTATTATTAGTTATTATTGAAATTGATGTTGGTTTATTATGATTAGGCTCTGCACTGAATATGCTATAAATAAATCCGTTAGAGATGATATACTTAAGTATATTATTAATAATAATAATTACAATTACTGTGTGGATAACTATATAAAACCTCAATAATTATTGGATATTAAAACAAAACTGATGATTTCTGTGTTATAAATTAAACGGCATTAGGAGGTAAACCCACGGGAGGGAGGAGACAGTAACTTAATAACGGTGACGTTGTAATACAGAAAATCCAACTAATGGGTTGCTTGCATACAAAATCTGGACTACCAAACAATTAATGATCTACATATTGGAGATAACACTATATCTTTCAAATGTACGGTATTTCGATTTCCATAGAGTTTGCATTTTAAATCTGTTCTATCAAACCTAGTTTTAAAGCAATTCACAATAACAAACTTACTTTAATATTTGAAACATCAATATGCAATATATACAGTATTGATATTTGATGAATATATTAAATTTTAACTAGTTGAACCATCAATTTAGGATTTTATATAGATTTTTGTGTAAATAATTGGGATGTCAAATGTAGTAATAAAAAATTTTTAATTTATATTTTGTTATGTTTAGGGCACATATTAAACAAGTTAATGATTTGTAACGAAGTAGGGGTTGTTTAACCCTATCAACAATCTCAATATAGTTGGAATTGTACTAATAAGAAAAAACTAATATCACAGCGGTTTAATTTAGCCAAAACCCATGCTTGCCATCTCTGCCATTCGATGCCGTGCTTATTAATATGAATTGACAAGATAATTCTCTAATGAGTGATCAAGATGGGTGATGGCGGAGCAGATCTCAATCTGGTCAGATTACAGTCATCTATTGTTTCAAAGGGTTCTGAAGATGAGTCTGCAACGTAAGATTACAGTTAATACACATCTAATTTCACAAAACACTTATACATACAATTATGATTTAAATAATAAAATATAAATAATAATAATAGATTTGAAGTTATTTAGGGTCTTGTAAAGTGTAACATTGAATAATAAATTTTTAAATAACAATTACTGTAGGTAACTAAAAATGTTCTTAGATGTAAATATTGTTGCTTAACATTTCTTAAGTGGAGAACTTGACGTTTACATGAGACAATGTGAAACAAGTATGTATTATGTTCTTCGATTAAAACGTTAAAAGCATTTTTATTAATTTACATTATCAAACTATTTTGCATGAACGCTATGTCCATAAGAAGATGTTGTCGGAGACAAAGGTTTATGCAATGAAATCTTAACGTAATTGAAAAAAATATAACGCCATGTGAACAAGAGAGGATTAAGCAAAGGAACGGATGGTCTTTTACAAAGAATATAGGATATTGTAACGTCCCGGATGAAAAGTACTAAAACTTAAGTAAATATTAGTTGTAAAATGAAATTGAGTGAAATGAACCAACATCATTTATTGAAATTTCTGAAGAAAAGTAAATAGTGGACTCACAACTTCTACATAACTCAAAATACAGTGTTTTACATTTATTTGCATGGTTACTTAGACTACATGCACTTTTATGTTTCTATATAAATTTATGACTTAGAAATATAAAAGGAAACAAATATAATTTTTCGGCAAGTTGGATCGTCAACTAAAAATAGTCTCGATAGACGAGAAGAATTTATTGGAAGTTTTGATGGTTGTTGGATTGACAGGAATAGGTTATTTTTTCAAATAGACATGTTCTGACGCGAATGATCTTTTATTTTGTGGTTATGTTGGATTCATTGAGAAAATTATCTGAGTGAATCACTGCTAACCTTGCGATTGTTACTCCTGCTATGACCAAAGTGTACCTAGGAAAATATCGACTATAACCTTGATGTTTGTTGAGTAACGGCCATTGATCCTATTACTTATTGAAGAAACATAATTATGTTCTCTATAATTTGGCAGAAAAATAAATAATTTACAGATAACATGAACTTTTGTTACATAACCTAGAAATAACGAAAGTCTTTTTCTAAATCCCTGTATTTTAACTTCATTTCCATTCACAAGTGGCAATAAGGTTCTTATATTTTATAATAAACATATTAAATTTATTTTTAAACTGTCTAGAAAATAGATTGGGTTACAAACATTATTTATATCTTCAACATACATTGTTTATCCTACGACATTTAAAAAAAATATTTAATTGAAAGATATCAATGGTCTCATGATAACTTGTGAAAATTATAAAGAAGTTCTTATTTTAAACTTGTCTAATCTGCGATCTCTTTTTGCAGATCAATAGTGTGTTACCAGGCGACTAAAAATTAAAGATTGTGGAACCTACTGGGAAACATGTTTAAAAAAAAAAAGGAAAACAAATTTCATTAACAAGTGCTAAAATTTATTTAGCTTAAATTTGCTGAATTAAATTTGACCATTTACAAATAATTACTTATAACAAACATTTCATAGTTTTTGGTTTTTGGTAAGAAAACGAAAATTACAATGGTTTAGATTTTAGCTTAAAAAAAAGAATTTATATAAAGAATTTAAGTTTTGAATATATATATATATATATATATATATATATATATATATATATAAGGTCAAAATTGTATATTACAGTTAACAAGTTTTTGTATCATCCAATACTTAGTTTGCATATATAAATATATAGAGAATACATTTTTAAAACTAGATTGATCATATACTATTTTCCATTTTTTTAAAAAAGACAATCTTATTATATATATATATATATCAAATTTAATTTTGTTTTAATATATTGACGTCAATATGATTTTTTAAATTTTGATAAATAACCCCTTAGGGGTCGTGAAGGCCGAAATATTTTGCATGCAGCACCACCCAATATTATTTTGATTATAAATTAATACACATTATTTTACACAAAAAAAGGTGAAGACATATTATCATACAGAGTTTTGTTCCTGAAAGTTATTTTTTTTTACTAAAGAATAATTTCAAAACCTAAATCCTTTTATTAACAACTGTCATTTTTCAAAAGGATTTATATCTCCTTTTATGCATATGCACGTGATGATATTGTGCACTTAGAGGATGTTGAAACAGAGTTTAAACCTGTCTGCGATTGCAATCTCAAAGCAAACTCGGAACAATCTCGAAACAATCTCGGAACAGCTTTTGCTAAGCAAAAAAGCAAGTCGAAAAGAGATTTAGACAAACTCATACAGGTTGTTCGACAAGTCTTTGTAATGAAAAATGACTCTTTAAATTTAATTAAAAATGAAAAGGAAAATTTTCAGAATTACAAAATGTCCAAAAAACATTATAAATAAGTTTTTCTTTTATATTAATAAAGAATCTAATATATCTTGATCTTTGTTTGAGATAAAGAATTGTAACAACTGCTAGGAAAATTTTAAAGCAAAAGATTCTAATTAAGAAAAACATTTGACTAGTTAATTCTTTGATTTTGTAAATTTTTTTTAAATGAAAGAAGGTTATTCTATTTTTTTTTTTTTTTTCAAGACATTAGCTTTCAATAAAATTACTGAACAATTGTAAGGAAAATAATCCTAATTAAATTATTTTTGAACAAAACATATATCAGTAATTAAAACTTAAAATATTAACAGGTTTATATTATGGTCAATTTTAATTTAGAATACCTGGAAATTATTGTAAGATGCTTATAAGAGTAATGTAGAAAACAAAACTCACAAAAAACTAGTATGATAGAACTCTAACACATTTTTATTGAAGATTAAATTAAACTGTAACATATGAATTTAGAAGAATGAAGACTGTAGATTACTGACATGATGTACATTTACTAATTTGGAGATTTCATGATAAAAAAAAAACTTCTGTGTAATAATGTGATTGAGAAACGACTGGATTGCTAAGCGGTTGAACGGGTTCAAAGGTGCAAGGGTCAGGTGTTGGTAGATTACGATGTTCCCCGCCAGGTCTCAGCACACGGTGGAAGCCTGACCCGGAGGCGATGATGAAAATGGAATGTTGATAAGGCAGATATTATTTGTTGTCTGAAGGACGTTACAAGTGTCAGAATAAAGTATATTTTTAATACGAAAGCTCACATTCATTTGATTTAAAGTTCCAGTGAAACCTAAGTGTGTCTGTTTGTTTTTAAACCGAACTTATTACTACTTGGAAATATTGAACTGGCATACATTTAAATTTTTTACGGTTTGTCCATTATTTAACAGTTGAATTATATTTTAAATGGAATATTTGAAAATAATGGGAATATCATATAAAATAATATAAAAACAATCTTCATAATGAGCATAAATAAAAAAAAAATTAAAGGGCAAACAAATAATTTAAGTAAAAGTGCAAGTTGTTGCATATAAATAGACATTTGTGATGCAGTAGCCTTTAATTCAGTTTTGGCAATGCATGTTATTGGCTGTTTAAAACGTTAACATCCTCTATATGAATATACTTTGCTTAATCTATTGAATCGGTAAATAGTGGTAAAAGAGGCAATGAATAATTAAGCACGCTGTAATAAACCTTGTTTGAACGTATTATTTAATATTTATTAAACCAAGAAAACCACACAATGTGCCATCAAGAAACTTTCTAAAAGACCAAGGTAACCACGAATAACCAAATTTGTTGACCGAAACTGTTCGAGGAGTGAGGTTTAAAATTGAATTAATAAATTCTGAACCCTTCTAATTTTTAACAGATAAACATTTACCACAATAAGGTAATACTTTATAATAGAGCTTTACATATTGTAAAAGAACTATATTTCTAGCAAAAATTTTGCATACTCTATAGGCAATTTTATTGCTACGAGCAAAATAAACAAATCACATAAGTGATGCAGTCACCTAATCTCCATTTATTTTTTTTGTTAAAAATGTAGACTAAATTTATTGATATAGATACTTCAATATGTATTTCTACGTTTTTGTTTCCTTTAAGCTTACCTATAGTGAAATTGACAATTATAGTCTAGGATAAAATTCGAATAATAATATACATCAAAACATTGGCAATTTTTGGAAATTATTAGATGTTATTATTATTTGATTTTGTTTAAATTGACAGTACAATGTAATACCTTTTCATGAAATTATCTTAAGAGGTTATAATGCATCCTGCCTAGGCGAAGAAGTGTTTAAAATTCTGATTAAAAAAAACTAACTAACTAGTACTTTATAAAAAAATTATTATAAAATAAACTACTAATTCAACCTAAATAACCGATTTGTATGAAAAGTATCTCCAAAGACATGTGACAATGTTCCAATTAAAATATTTGCAAAATTCTTAGTGTCTTAAGAGCCCGAGCAACAAAATTTCCTTTTTAAAAAAAATCTAATATGTTAATATCATTCAAATCTTTTTGTGCTAAAACTGTCTGAAAAGCTTACTAGGTCAAACCACATTTACCATATTTTTTATAACATCGTTTAAAAACTATTTTCTTCACTTATTAGTAGCACGATTGGTATATAACTTCAAATATAACAATATGAAACCCGTCATAGGCTATCAATACACTTATTATTGATTATCTTGTTCTTTAAAAGTATGTTTATTTTGCAGTATCACACAACTATTTCCAAGCAAATTTTTGCTTTAACGAAGTTTCTGATCAGTGAGAAGTAAAAACCATTTACAAACACTTGTCATGGGATGGACAGCTCAACGACCACCATGATGACGTTAACTTGGGGTTCAATAACAACAATGATGATTAAAGGTCATCATTATTTCATTTTTTACTAAATTTTTTTTATAAAATGCCCACCATTGAATTAATAATATCGATTTATTTTAAGCGTACACTGCAACTTAGTGTGATTTTGGTTACAGAATCTTGATCAATGGAAAAAAAATGGATGTTAGAGGACGAGAGAGACAGTTTTCCACTAGATGTATTTTAAGAATGGTTTACTGATGTAACTAACAATGTTAATAAACAATATTATTATTTTGAAGAAATAACTACATTTTAATTTCCGGAAAACTGCTCTTTTACTATGATATGATTTTTTAAATTATTATTGTAATTAAAACGGTAATTAAAAGAATAGTTTTGTTTTTGCTATCCTCAATTTTTTTATAAAGTGGACTGAAACCGTTCATCCCCCCTGGCGCTTTCAAATATGAAACAAAAATTATTTCTCAACCAATTCAACGCTAAGAACACTGTAACAGACTAATAGAAGCTCCGTGGATTTAAAATATTGTTTTCCTTTTTTTTCCAATCAATCTTCTATTATTACATAATCAAATAATTAATCTATGGAAATTTAATAATAGCTTGAGCCATTGACGTCCCTTCTGGTTGCCGGAAGGAATACTGCGGATTTCGTCTTACATACTCGTAATACCACCTTTTGACGGCCTTTAACTTATTTATGTTAACACTGTGAAGTAGTTTGTACTCTTCTGTAATATCGAAAGTAAATCTACGGACATCCTAAATTGCGAACTCAAAATTTTTCACTCAAACAAGAGAATATGGTTGGCAAGATTTTGTTTTCCTTTTCTGCAGGAAATATTGCTTGTCTATCGAAGAACTAAATTTTATTACACAAAGTTTTTTTTTTTAGCATGCCTCTTTATTGTAGCCTAGTCATTTCATACAGACCGGCACACTCTCTGAGTTCATAGTCATCTTTCTTGTAATCTTCAACGGCCGTCTACAAGTGATTTTTGTTCCATTTTCCGTAATTACATACTAAGAATTTTCGTAATTACATTTTTCTTACATACTAAGAATCTAAACAGAGATATGCCCAAATATCTTGCTTATTGCCGCTATCGAAATACAAATTATTTTTCGTTCCTTAATATTATTCATCTATTAAAATGGACCAGTCCAATTTAGGATACATGATGTGGTTTAACTTAGGTAACTTGTTGTTGTAAATAAAAAGATAGTATAGCAGGACCAAGCCTAATTAGATACTGTTGTTATACCCCGTGGTAAGTAGCTAATAGAACACGGAATTAAAATATAATACACAAAATGAATAAAATATGCTGTATACATTACAATTTAATGGTGTACAGCTGCTTACTATCCGTAACACAAAAGTTAAAGCACTAATTATAAAAACACACTACCAAACAACTAGACTAATAATTATGGCTTCAGCTCACTACCCGCTGAATCATGTCTCTACAATACTATCGGTATAACCGATACTAAATAATAAGTACTACTAATAAGTAGTACCAACTAAAATGTTATAATACTTTCACTTTAAATAAAAACACAAACTGAAGAAACGATCCTTTTTCCCTACCTTTCATTAAGACTTGTGAGAATTTATATTTAAAATTTACTCTACGACATATTTAGTTATTATAATGTCATTATTTCTAACAGCCTTTGCTATCAAAGACAAAAATGTTAATGTGATATCCTTTATGTAAAATTAAGAAATAAATGTCAGAGAGAATAATCTTAGTTATTTATACAACTCAATCACTATTATGATAACAAGTTTTCTTCCAGTTTCTTAATAGGTGCTTGCTATCTATGTTCAAATACTAAGATATTTAGTGTGTTATTATCATTTTCAGGTAACGGATTGAAAATTGCAATTTCAATGAAACTTTAAAACATTTTACAATTTTAAATGTATACATTGTATACCTACATATAACTTTATAAAATATATAAGAATATACAATAAATACTTTGTTATATCTATAAATAAAATCCCTTTCGAAATAACCTTTACTATAGCCTAATATGCTGTCTCAAGAAAAAAATATTTTCATCCACAACATCTACTACAAAAGAAAAGATTTAAAAAATGAGAAAAAAACAACAATAAAAATATTATTTGTCAAACCAATATATTACTTATTTAGTTTTTATATTTTTTTCTTCTTTTTATTGTAATAAAAAATACAAAACAAAACAATGGTGTAAAAAGGTATCCGTACAAATTACTCACCAAAAATAAGTCGTAGTAGCTACTTATAAGAAACATTTACGCGACAGTTTATTATATTTGTCAGAAGTACCACAATTCAAAATACACAATCAATCACTTGACATAACACTGAGAGGAGGATGCACAAGCTAGCAACATGACAGTCAGGGACGCCAACCGACTGAGGGACAACAAAACATATCCTATATAAGCATATAAATTACTCACAGTACCCCACACTAGGGTTAAAGGAAAATCACTTCTACGCGTTCACACCCATAGATTGACCCTTTTTTCACTTTGAGTGTATCGCAATCAATGCGCCATCATTCTGTAAACATTAGGTCTGATTTAAAGGAAAAGTGTTTAATAAATCTAAATTTAAATTAGAGAGTTCTTTAGATTTTATTAATTACAGATTTTTGGTTATTTATTTTTAAACTGACATTTGGACGAAGTGTTTCCCATTATAGCTTAAATTATTCCATTTTATTACATAGATACTATTATTACCCAGTATTCGCTATTTAAAGAAAATATTAATAGATTAACAAACATTTGTTGCAAACACGATCATGTTGTTTGACATGACTGTAACTTCACACACCTGGTCTAACGATGTAGTTACAAAATATGTAACGTCATAAACAATATCCATTCAGATAAAATCATAATCGGTACTTCAGAAAAGTGGTACTTAAAACACAGTTCAAAAAAATTACATAGTGATACTTCTTCACTGATTGCTCATTTTTAACAAATAACTGCAAAACAAATTCCTAACCATGTAATTATTTTTTAACGAAAATGAATTTTTACCTTCCTATAGTTTACATTTTAACAATAAGGGCAAAAGTTGTAATTAAATTGTATTTAATTACATTGAACTGCATGACATAAATACCTGCATTTCAATTCCATTGTTTAATATCTGCCTAAAGCATCCAGTCCTTTAATTAAATAAATGCTCTACGTGTGCTGCTTCTGTTTGTTTGTCAATTTTTTAATTAAATAAATTATTAAATGGTTAAAAAAAAACCTTTCGGGTAATTCATTATGTAAACTTCACAAGATATAAATCTTTTGAATGATGGACCATGGAGAAGAACCTTCTGGTGATAATAACTTGGTTATTTAAAATTTAATGTACATTAGAGCATTAAAAGAATAAACTAAATACTTATACATTTGTGTTATTGAGTTTTAGTTTTTGTTTTTGGTTGGGGAATATAAATAACTTTATTTTAAAAGTGTGTTTTTCTTATATTATTTATTCATTATTTTAATTTTCTTTGATAATTCTATTATTGTTGCAATGGAACTAATTTATTATTGATTTTCAGGACTTTGAGTTTTCTGTATTTGTGACATTAGTAAACGGTGATTGTTACTGTGACTTCCTGAATTATTAAATAGGTAATAGTTCAGACTTCATTTAAAATTTGTTACTCCATGGTAATCACAGTTGCTACACAACAGAAAATCAAAACCATAGATAAGAATATCTTATTTAAATAATATATGAGTAATAACTTTCCATTCTGTAGAAACATTCTGTAGTTTTGCCTACATGTTTTGCTGCATCAATGTAGCACGATCATCAAAATACGATGATCATGTACAGTGATATTATTCAAAATGTTGTTTCGTCACAATTATTATACATCACACATATGTGTTTATTTGTGTTTTTGTTATAACTTATGTTTATACATTAAATAATTATAACAAAACAATGCTGTGAGAAATATCAAACTGTACTACACTATGGTCCTTTTATGTTAATCAAGGAAACATTTAAGTAAAAAATATAGACTTGTTTGGGAAGACGTAAATACAGTACAATATAAATAAAATTATATTACATGGTAAAAAATGCTCATAGACATGTTCATATAATATGTATAGGTTATACGTATAATTATATTTTGTAGGTTCGATGATTGCAAGACGTAACCGTAAATTAATAATTATGTGAGGCAATATCTTTAACTAGCAAAAAAATAAATAAATAAGAAGCAGGTAGTAACAAATGTCTTTTAATTTAATCCATTATACATGGAAATAGGAGGTTTTTTTTTTTTTTTAAAGCAAAAAACTCTTTTGATAAGAGTTAATTTTTTCCCAGGTACAGTTTTGGATGGAAAATAGTGATAATGATTTCACTTTCATGATAGTTATAAATAATTAAGACAGATTTTTTTTTTATGTATGGTTTACAAAATAGGAAAAATCCTTTGTAATGAGTAGACAGACAACTGTAGAAAAATTAAATATTTGTGAAACGAGCGCAAACAGTATGGGTTGAGATTGCATGTGTAAATGAGTAGATCTAGTCAGAGATACATCTGAAGAGAAAATTTATAATTTGGTTGTTTGAAACGTGATTGTAGTTGATAGGATATGAATAAAGAGGACACTAAATTTTTATTTATTTAATGGAATTTGGTATCCATAAGCAATCGTCGATGTATTGGATATTTAAAAATCGCTATGTTGTATCAGACGTACATATTTAACAATCTTTGATATACTGATTCAAATTATCTCTTTCATTTTCAAAACGAAGAGATAGCTTGATCTGATCTTTTAGTAATATAATTGCAGATATATCGAATCGCTTACGGAGTTACAGAATTTAACATTTATGCTATCATTAAAATTTCAGTATTTGAAATGAATGCTCGAGAATATTTTTAACATTTATAATTTATAAATAAATATTGAGCTTGACTTGTAAGATAATATGATGTAGAAAAAAAACTCGAACACAAGATATCACAAAAATAACGTTTATTTAATCAAACGCGTTTCAACTACAAAGTCGCCATCCTCAGTGATACATGAGCTACAATAATAAAACTATAACAAGTAAAAATCTTAAATTTATAAACTATGAGATTTTAAATAGTAACCATATCAATAAGTAAATATGATGTACGTCTCGTGTTTGTTATTCAAAACTAAAGAAATATCAGTTGACCTGATATTGATAAAATTGAATTATTTATTTTTTGTTAATGAAATATATAACTTTTTTTTTTAATAGGAAAAATATGTTTATTGGGTCGAATCATTTATTGAATTTTTATCAGGAAATAATTTTTATTTCTGGCCATTCTCGATTCCACATAAAGTTATATATAAAGATAATTATATATCTGGACACCCAAGGTCAGAGCATTTTGAAATAATTGCTCTTGCATTTATCGTGGTGGACCCAGTGAAAGATGAGGGATACATTTATCCTTGTTATTAGAAATAATATTGGAGTCTTGTTGCACATCATTTCAAAGATGTAATAATCATCAGTACGCATTTATTAATTATATTTTTTTTTTGCTACCAATAAAGTCTAAACTTTCAGAAATAATTTTAGGCATCATGTCAACACAATATTAAGTAAGTTTCTGAAATATTACAAAAAATCGTTGCTGTAATCTCTAGCCAAATGTCTTTAAGCATACAACTTCATACAGGCATTTATTTTATTTCGTTCACCATTACCATTTAGTGGAATAGTTAGTTATAACCATACTTTATTCATCTTTCGTAAATATAAAGTGATATTTCGGAAGAATCATAAAAGTGAAGAAGCTCTAATACTCATTGTCTTGACCGTCATGACGGCGTAAGACAATATCTCTAAGTCCCTTATTTTCATCGACTTTTAAAACAATTACTACATTATTCCATACTGGTATATACACATTACTAAACGTATAGAGTAGATTGTTGTAAAATTTTAAAATAATAAAGAGACGCCTGACAATGTAATATAAACCTCTCAGATAAAGTTGTATGATATATAAATTTAATTAATTATTCAATTTATGGGCCTAGTAATAATACAATTATTGTCAAGTAAACATTATATAGGGATAATATTCTAATTTACGTTCTCCCTCAATTTTAATGTAATACTAATAGTACCTTCAATTTATCGAAAATTTGTTTATCAAGACTAACAAATAATAACTATAAATATTAGTTTAAACATGCTACATGAAGTCATTCAAGTTTTATAATTATTAAATTTGTTTTTCATGGATCCAAATCCGTTCCTAAATATAATTCTGTAATTTAATATAAACTAAGAAAAACATTTAATATTTAACTACATGTACTTAATACTGAAATATTATTTCACTTAAGTGAGGCGTCGTATTTTGATGCTTAGATACAAATTGTATCAAATAATTAGTGAAAAGAAAACAGCGAAATAGTGTTTTACTCTAAATCGTTATAAATATAACTTAAACAAAACCTCTTTTAAGTCCCCTAGCCAATTAGTGAAACTAATTGCATTGCTTCAAACAAAAAGTTAGCTATTAGTACTATAAATATTTATGTTGCTAAAAATAATATCTCGATATTTAAAAGAAAACCAGTATTTCTCTAAAGTCATTAAGATTGGTCAATGTATATCATTATACGGGAAAAACCTAAACAATTTAATTTAAATTAAGCATATTTAATATATTTTTAATATACTTTTCTGTATTAATTAGGTGATTGATTTTTAAGTATACATTTTCTATATTTCTATGTTTTTGTCCATATTATTTCTAAAGAATATCACAGAGATACAATTGATTATACTATTTAATAACCAAAGAATGGTGTTTTTTAATAAGATATATTATTCTTTATTGAACAAAATTCAGAACAGATCTCTATTAATGTTGGATAAAATATATAGTTTTCAATATTTATGGAGACTACACACACACACATATATATATATATATATATATATATATATATATATATATATATATATATATATTATCAATCAAATTTAGTATGATGCACGGTCGGAACTTATTTATTATAATTTTCCTGTAAAATACATCTAATACCGAACTTTTTAAACGATGTATTAAAAAGGATTGTTTACATTTTTTTATTAAAATCTCTCCTGAGGATTGATGTAATTAAGCCCTTCGTGTCAAGTTTTTTTTCTATTAGCTTGTTTGTTTTTATTACTTTTTAAATTATGACGATATACCACAATTGTCATTGGGGACAACATTAATAATTACCAACTGATTCCGTCAAACAAATGTTAGAAATTAGGATAGTTTTAGTTAGGAATATAGTCTAAGTTCTTTTTAAGAAGCCAGTATGACAACAATTATTGTGACGACCTGGAAAAGTGATGAAATTACTTACTTTACAAGCAAGGCAGACGTCATTGATACTATAATGATATATAAATCCTTAGGTGGCAATTAACTTGGTCAGTGGGCCATGATTGATCAAGGGAAGGTACTGCAGGAATTCTTGAAGATAGCCAGATGGACTTGGCGAGTAAGAGCTACCTAGGAGTACTGAGACTTCAGACGAGAATCCATGAGTGGCAAACAGGGTGAGCAAACTTAGTGCAAAAACCTTGTTTTTTGTTGTTTTTTACAGAGAAAGTCATTATAAATTATAACGTGGAATCAGATCTGTGAATCACAATAATTAGAGTCATTCTGCATTCTTAGTAATTAAGAAGATTAAAATATTTGTAATATGTATATAAGAGAACTAAGAGAAATAGTCAAAATGCAAATAATTAAGAACCATTAATTAGGTAATTGAACCAATGATTTATTTATTTTACAGTTAAAGAACCAATGCAGTATAAAGGAACAAATCCTATCACTAGGGGCCCTAGCTATATCTACGCCTTATAGCCTTTCTTTCATCTTTCCTATACGTCTCTATTGACCAATTCAAGATTTTTTCCCCACTCTGACGCTGTAGGAATATTCGAAGAATAGAAATCTTAGTTTGTATTCTTCTCTTCCTTTTTTTTATTAGGCGACAATAACCGAGAGATTTTTGTCTTTAAACAACAAAACAAAATCATATAAAATAGTATGTTGAACAAAGAAAAATTTCTAATAAAAATCAAATTTTAGAACTTTGTAAAAAACACATAAATCATATTGATCCCTCCGACTCAATATCAAACGGAAAAGAAGTACCTGAAAATAAAAATATGTTACTCTGCAAAAATCGAGACATATTAAGTGTCTAATAAATTTCATAAAATATTAAATAACTACTTTTAATATTTACTAAAAAATAGTAATAATCCGAATCGAGTGTGCGTATGTAAAAATACAGGAGACAATAGGCATTTAAGTGTATTCTCAAATCTGCGAACAATTACTTACTCTCCCTGTGGATACACCCTGTGTCAGTTGCAACCGTCAAGGTTTTTTATAAAACGTTTAACATTTAATTTGGATGACGGAAAAAGTGTGGGTTGAATTACTTATATCTATATCTAGGCCACAATATGCAGGAAGTAGTAATGCTATATTTATACTTTTAATAAAGGCGTGCATTTAAAATTCAATAATATTACAAATTTGGTTATACTAATCTTTCCATGGAAGATGGCATACATAAGAACAAAGAAATGAATTATGAAGACTGCATAAAGGAGTGTTCATATGCATGTATAATAGCATAAAAGAGTAAGTGTTTCTGAGATTAAATTACTACAATATAATAAGTATAAAAATGGTTTCATCGAGTTATTCTGTTGTCAATTTCGTACAGAAAATATGGTTAGGTTTTGAATAAAAATATGATTGATTTTAAACGAGACGGAAAGAACTTTAGATAAATTGTACAAACAGAATAGGTAGCGAATGATAACTGTTTAATTTTAAAATAGAACATAAAAGAATCACCTATTACATAAACTATCTCGAAATGTTAAGCCTAAACATAAAATTAGCACTAGATATTAAATAGTTTGTTCCGTTTGAAGGAATACTGATGTCATGTTTTTTTTTGTTTTTTTTTTTTTTTTGTTTTTGTAATCTTGAATGATAATATCGTAATATTTTATTCTTATTTTTTAAACATAATATTATAACTCTTTTATGTAAAATATTTTTACGGCATCTAAAATAACAGAAGACGTCTTTTCCTTTAATTAATATTCCATGTAATCGATGTTGGATTATATTGAATGCTGATCAATGTAAACAGTTAGTCGTTGACTTTTTGTAATGTAAAGCTAGTTGACAAGGTCGACCATAACAGGAGGTTTATTAGGAATTAGTTCCACCACATTGCCAGCTCTCACTCTGTATACCAAAGTCCACCAAATCCAGTGTATTTTTTTCACAGACGACATAGCAATCATACTGTTACCGATCACCAATAATTCCATACACAATTGTAGGGTCTAGTAAAGGGCCTAAAAAATGACGACGCATTACTTTAAGCAAATGTCATGCATCTCCCTATTTCGGAGCTTAAAACCATCTAGAGCAGAGGTTCTCAAAGTCCAGGCCACCACGGACCCCCACCTGAAAACTTGCCAACTTTGCGGACCCCCCAATTTATATGATACATTTCAATCTTATTTCCTAATATGTACTTACCAAGAATTCTATATATTTATTCAGTTTTCTATATATGTTTTAGAACTACTGTCTATTTCATTACTTAACACTATTATTTTGGGCTGTGTTAGTCAAAATTAATTTAAAAATCAATACCTAGGAATAAATGTTATCAAATTCCAAATGTTCTTATAAATGTTATTAAAGGTTTACTAGTAAGAACGAACTTATTGGTGTTTGTGAACAAAACATTGTTAGCCTCGTTTAAGTGCTGATATCATTCTTCATATGAGTTGTACAACAAAGACGTATTAGGATTTTAAATGACAAAACGGAAATGCTCAAACGTGTTTAATTACACAAAAAGTAAGAAAGTAAAACATAGGCCAGTAACTTATGAACATAGTTATCTATAATATTTTTAAATAATATTTATCAAGTCTCCTTTCACAAATCATTGTGTCATCGTCTCTTGAGTTTTCACAGATAAATCAATGGGACGAATGAAGTTGTTTCTTCGATTTGATAATATCTAAGGTGTGGGGAGAATTGTTGAAATCTTCAACCTCAATGCTGGTTCAATATTCTTAAGTCGATTTCTTTTAACACTTTTTATGTTACAAAGTGTAGAAAATGTTTGCTCACACAAATAAGTTGTACAAAAAGGGACAAGATGTTTGAGTGCTTCGTTAGCTAAATCTTTGAATTCAGACTGGACAAGAAACCAAAAATGACATAAATCATTTTCTTCTTTGTAGATAACTTCCCAAGTCCCACTGCAAGATAACTCTACTAATTCATCTTGCTTACCTTCAGAGAGGCTTGAAAGACTAGCAATATCTCTTTTTTTAAATGGGTATCTCATCCAGTCATTATTGGTATCTGGTTCAGGGAAGTACTTTCTCAATGCATTTGACAAATCTATCATGTGTTCAACAATTATGTCTTGGACTTCAGACGGAAGATTTTCTCACTGCCAACTAACTAATTGTAGTTATATATCTATGCTATTTATCTACTCCAGCTACATGTTGTGGTTGAATTTAACTTATTTTCTACTTTTTAGCAGGCTAGCACCGCGGACCCCCTGATACAAGCTCGCGGACCCCCAGGGGTCCGCGGACCCCACTTTGAGAAACTCTGATCTAGAGTAAACTGCCAATTGACGGCTAATCAAGCCTTGTGGATACCCTTACTACCCTGACCAAGATTCCCCCGGGATTAAACACAGTTATACGTATAACTACCGACTATACTACTTTATATATTGTGGTTCGTTCATTCGACAAAGATTATTGTTTCACTTTGTTATATTTTAATACTATCACAAACTACGATAATCATCAGCTGTATAGCTAATATTAAATTTTAACTAATAAACGGGTTATTTAATATCTATCCTATTATACAACCAATCTTTTTGCAAGAATTACAGTTAATATAATCTTTCTTCTTACAGACTGAGCCATTGTGAGTCAAAAAACAAAGTACACACCAAGGATATTTTGTTTTGTAAACTTTGGTGTTATTTTTCCATGGTGAAGTCTCAAATGTGCCAGATCCCTATGTTCCGTTCTTTAATTAATAACACATTTTATATACCTGTTTATTTTACCTCCTTATTTTAAAATACCTGCATTTATTGATTGACTTTCATTCCTAACAAAATACGGTTAACATACTCCTATAATTTTGGTCTTCCATGCCTGATGGACATTATATAATTTTTAAATTTAATGGGCTATAAATTTAAAAACGCTATATGTATATGTCTTATTATGCAAAAGTTTCTATGTCCTGAAAAACCACTGTAAATTCGCAAGTCGTCATCTTGATTACAGTTTTATACGTATAATGTATGTATATTGCACAGATGCCGCTGTATACAATCAGAATATTGGCATCGCTTCTTTAACATTTGAATTGTCAAACTATTCATACCCTATGTCTACAAATTACTGCTCACTTCATACAACACAGATGATATATGCAACAGTTTGCTTACGTGCAATTAACATAGAGTAATTTAACGATTATTTCAATTATTACGTTCTATTATAAAACTGAATTAAACGTAAATAGTAACATTATTTTTACCTAGTTTATGACTTCTTATATTCTAGATCAAATATTGTAAATCAATTTCTATTAGTATATATAATTGTAGCCTACTTCGAGTATGCTTTAAATGTAATAATGTCCAACTCACATTGTTTTGTGTGATAATTTTAGATTTTTATCAAAATGACTTTTGCAGCTTTTTGTAGACAGTAGTAGATTATCTAAGGCACAATCAACTTTCTGTGTGAAAACAGACCATATGAACGTAATTTTGAACATTTAATTAATGACTAGAATTTACTAAAACTGGCCAATATTGTATTAATTGTTTGAATCTTTCACAGAAAGTATCGAAATGCAAATCAATAAATACTTGTCAATGATGTAATAATAAACATCACGCATTATTGCATTTTAGTTCATGCATTAGTTCTGAATATTCTAAAGTAATACCCAGCTGACTATACCGTAATAACGGGGCTTCTTATTTATATGCACAGACAGGAAACAACTTACAACCCTAAACCACAATAAATACAATATACAATAGTCTTTCAAATTTTCAGACATTCCTAAATAGTAATGAAGGATTATTCACAATTAATTATCAGTACAGCAAAAATGAATATAACTTCAAATAAAAATAAATTTTAAATCGTAACTACTTTGCTTGACTCGGTATGTCAATTTCTTAATCAAAACACAATGTTTTAATAAGTTAGGATTAAATATTAAACTTTATGTAAACTGTCAAATGGCATTTCTAACCTGTCTACAGCGATCAAAGGGTTAGCTTAAGTCAACCGCAACCGCTTTCTGTTTATAAATTGACCACTGTGACACAGGGTTAAGTCCGCTCTACGAAAGGTATTTAGGAACAGCCTTTAAACGTTGGTCTTAGATGAAAAGTTCTATGCGTTTTCTCTGGTGACTGGATTTTTAAGTAATCAACATAATGTTTATTTTTCAGACCGAAGTTATTTAAGCAGCCAATTGTTATGTGTTGAAATCTACGTTCATGAATGGTCCGCTGGTGTAGTTTGGAATACATTTTTAATCCACTTAATAACATTTCCCTTATTAAAAATGCATATTATGAAATAAAACATCAATGAAAAAGAGCCTAACCTAAACACATAATTATGATGAAATCGGTAATTCCATGATTGTTTAAACGTGTAACAAATATTTGCTATTTTCAGTCTTATGTGTATTAATCAACTTTAATATCATCTTATTAGACACGGTTAATTTGTATACATACTAGTTGCCGTGACTAGTTAAATATGTATTTCAAAGTATACGGTCAATTCATAGGAGAAGAAAACCTTAAGTGTGGTTAGTTTAATTATTTTCTCAAAGATTATTTTGATTTAAAAAACTTATGAATAATATGAACAACACTGGCACGAATATTCTTACATGCATTCAGTAGAATAAAAATTACTGCTTAATCATTTTCTACAATAGTTTGTATTTTTATTTATTCTGCTTGTTTATTTGATACATGTACAATGGTTGAGTCACCGATACAACATACACAGTTATCACCATGGAGACACAAAAGAAACGAGCGATTGTAAATTATATGGTTCTTAACAATTGTCAGGAATTAGGATACTTTTAGTTAGGAATATAGTCTAAGTTCTTTTTAAGAAGCCAGTATGACAACGATTATTTTGGCAGACCTGGAAAAATTATGAAATTGCTTACTTTGCAAGCAAGGCAGACGTCATTGATAATATAATGATATATAAACCCTTGGGTGGGAGGAAACTTGGTCAGTGGGCCAAGATTGATAAAGGGAAGGTGCTGCAGGAATTCTTAAAGATAGCCAGATGGACTTGGCGAGTAAGAGCTTCCTGGGAGTATTGAGATTTCAGACGAGCATCCATGAATGGCAAGCAGGGTGAGCAAACCTCGTGTATACACCTTTTAATTATTTCAGAGACAAGTAACTATAAAATATAACGTAGAATCAGACCTGTGAGTTGCAACGATTAGAGTCATTCTGGATTAATAGTAATAATAAGGATATTGTAGTATAGTGATAAGTTAGAAGATAGTCATTCTTACCGATAATAATTGTAATAATGATTAATTAAGTACTGAACCAGATCGAAGCAGGCCATAGAGGAAAATAACACAAGGCGATTTTATTTATGGAGGAGCACACGTGTCGAATAGGATAATCATTCAAACCTTTTAGACGTTTCACGTCTCTTAAATGTGAAATACTATATACTTCACCAGAGGGTTGACAGACGAAAGGAATCATTAAAGAATTCCTTAATACAAAGACCTAAAGAGTACGTGATTGAAAAGCAAATTGTTTCACAACATAGTTATTAATTATAAAATTTATAATTGCAACAATTAATAACATACAAATTTAATCATAAACTTTTAAAATTTCAATTAATTTAGAAAATTAATTCTTTGTGTAGGCAGTACAAAATTACTGTTGCGTTACATAGTTTGCAATAAATTGCCGGTTTGGCCTAACTATGCATGGTAACAAATTAACAAAATTAAAAAGATATTCGAACACCAAAAGAAGTGGTTTACTGTACAAAATCCATTTTTTTTTGTTTTCAGGCCCTCTTATCAGTTAGGTAATTACGATTTAGGAATAATAACATTAATGCAATTAATTAGATATTTGCGCTTGTAATGTCAATCCCTATCATCCACTGTTAAATTTATAAAGATTAGCTGAAATAATTAACCTAATAAACCAAACTGGTAGACGGGTCTGAAATAAGTGGAATAAATATTATTATTATTTTGTTTTGTAATATCAAATTTTCTTTTTTGCTTGTTTTAATGCTTTAAGGGGCATATTGTTATTGTTATTAGGGGTTTTAACTGAGAATTTGACAACATGTTTACTTGAAATTATTAAAAAGCGATTAGCTTAAATTAGTGTTCTCTCTATCTGTTTTTCAATCTCTGTCTAAGATAAATGAAGCTCTATAACTCTATTGTGTTTAATAATTTATTTAATAATATCAATGATTACCAATAAATTCCAATAATATTTGTTTTAAACATATATTAATAGTGCCATATTACTTATATAAACTTTAAAAAAAATACTAAATAATAATTATGTTATTGAGTCATAACTGAGTACATAGAGATATATTATAGAAGCAAAAAGCTAAGGGTGTTTCAACACTTTGCCTATTTTGAACAATAATTATTGTTTTAAATAATATAAAAAATGTTGTTCAAATTGTAAGTGCAAGAAATAAATAAACTACCTTACAGAAGGTGTCTTTTATAAGTACATTCGTTGTGAGCCTTACAATCTACCGGTGATGAAGGTATTTATTGTAATAGAAATTATGCTGGATCAGGAAAAACTGAAATTAAAAGTAATTATATGTACGAATGTACGTATTAACAACTATTATTTAAAGTATCTTAAAACTTATCTTATCTTTTATACAGACTATCATAATATGTATTTTATATATCAAGCCCACATGTAAATATATTTACACATACCTTTGCTAAAAGTTATTTTGTTTCTAAAAACTGTACGAGAGGATAGTTAAAAGAGGTCATAAGACCGTAAATGAAGGAAAGTTTAGAGTTTAGGGAAATGCAGTTTGGAAGTGGCAGGATAATATATTAGAGAACATAGACAACAGTCTTCAGAACCGCCTTATACATCGAACAGGAGGAGTAACGCAAACGTGACATTGGTGTTGAAGAAAATAATTTAACCCACAATCACCCCCCACCCACCCACACACACACACACACACACACACACACACACACACACACACACACACACACACACACACACACACACACACACACACACACACACACACACACACACACACACACACACACACACACACACACACACACACACACACACACACACACACACACACACACACACACACACACACACAAAGAATGATCTATTTTTACACGCCTATACATAATCTTACAATTAAACAAAATACTTTGTATTACTCCATATAATCATTTTAAACGGTGTATATTAAAGTCCTCTTAATATTTTTATTTATCTGGATACAAATAAATTGAATATGTAAATTTGAACAACTATTACTAAACAAATAATGAATAATAAATTATTAATTCACTATTTCAATGTTAATATATTAAAAGAACGGAATTAACACAACGCTTAAAAATTAACAAGCATAATTAATTATAATTATACATCAATTTTTAAATCAATCTAACATTATTTCACGTATGTTGCATGCTATACTTTTTTATATTTGTGAGAATAAAATTATACAAAAGTAAAAGCTATATAATAAAAGTTTTTTTTAATAATAATAAAAAAATAAAAATAAAAATCACTATAGGCACTACTAAATGTACTACTAGGCACTCCTAAATGTATTATGTGATGTATTGGATACCATCACTAAAATTGCAATTAAAAATGTTCCTAGCTAGTTAGATTAACTTAAGAAATATAAATTAAACGTTAATCCTTACTTGATAGAGTGAATGATATGTATTCTTACAAAGAGAGTCAAATTCAAAACTAAATCGAATTACGGATGGATGTTACAAATGGATACATACTATCCATAATTTTATTAATTCCTTAATAAAGAAAAGAAAATCATTTTATAAGGGAAAAGAAGAGTCTAATTACAATGATAAGACCTTCTCATGCATGGCGATCCTTTATGTGTCGGAAATTTTGTGAAAGTTTTCGTGTTGCTAAGAAATAAAAAATACGTACATATTTGAATACCGGTAATCAAATTACTCTTAAGCAACGTCTTATGAAATCCATACACGAAAAACTGAATTTATTGTGTTTTATGTGAGTGTGACAGACGATATATTGTACGGACAAAAAGAACTTAAATAAGAGAATAAGTGACATAAAAAAACACGCGATTAGGCCTAACACTTACATCCTTGTTCGGAAATCAAAAACTGAAATGGGAAGAGGGGGGAAAATACTCCGGGAATAAACTTATATTATCGAAAACTAATTGAAACTTTATATAAAGCTCTTAGATTATCCAATCAGCCAAATCAGTTTAAACATTGGGTCGTTATAGCTTCCATTAATAAAAAATTGGGATACAAATTCTTCCACTTTAAATGAATATAATTTTTTTTCTGCTCTTCCACAAATGGGAATAATGAGATGATCGAAAACTAAAGTCTCCAACTATTTTCTCTTGGGTCAATCCCTCATAATCAATTGCTGTGTAGGTAGACGTGTGTGTTTTATGTGATCACGTTTGTATTTAGTCTTAGTTTAGACTGCTCAGGTATAGTTTTAGGCTTTAGTTCTTTTCTTATATTAAATATTTAGTTTTTGTTTCAATATGGCCGTAGACAACTAGCTTATGTTGATGATAATCTCTATTATGTTTTAGTTGCACACTTAATAACAAGAGTTTATTACTTTCGAAACGTCCTGTATTAATTTTCACATACGCAAATAATGGTGATGTCAGAATCAACCATACCAATAATATGAATAATATAATAAACATTAAACAAATAACTTTGAAACCAGAACATTATTTTTTTTACGAAAATGGTCAAATAAAAACTTTATAAACCTATTAAAAACTAAGATAAAGATGTAGGTTTTATATACACACAAAACGACTCAATTAGTAATGCAACATATTATTCCATAAATCATTATATTTGATGTTTGTTGTTTGTCAGGAACATCTAATTTACTGGATATCGGATTTAAGTACGAGACCAGATAGAACAAAATCGTCACACACACATATATATATATATAATATAAGGTCAAGGAAAATTGACGTTATCGGTGTATGAACAAACTCACTAATGAAGATTATCTCTAACTAATATATATCATTAATTTCAGTGAATGTACTACCACAATATCCATAAATGTTGAATAATATAACAAATAAAATATAACAAACTTAACCATCTCTACTGCTGAGATTGAACTAACATTTGATATTAATGATATTTTCCCCATTTCGTTGGGAGGGTGGAGGGGCTAATTGGAAACACACAAACTATAGATATATATATATATATATATATATATATATATATCTATATTTATGTATATTGGATGATAAGTAATTATTAAACAAAGATAACAATGTATCATGCTAACAATATATTGATATCGTTTTCAAATATATATATATATAATTTAAAGTAGACAAGTACGGTGTAATTATTTAGTTTAACTAAGCCCTTTACATTCTAAAATCGAATATGATTTTAAGGTTGAAATATTACAATGGATAAAGCACTCTTCTTTTACTAAATACCTAATAATATTTATTGATTAATGGAGTTAAAATTTTTAAAAGAAATTCTAATATATAAAGTTCTGTGGCTACTTAAGAGGTGAACTGTATTTCAGTTCCTAAACTTAAAAGTGTGGTAATTACATTTACCTTGTAAGTAAAAGAACATTTTCCCCATTTTTTAAAAATTAAATCTTGGAGTTCTGGAGGTGAACTATTTGTGTTAAAACCTTTCACGATAGTTTTGAATGTAAATGGTCTTTTTGAGATTATGTAAATAATAATTAGTTCTAAAAATTAATAATTCCTGTTAAACAAGTTCGTTTTTATTAAAAGTAAGTTTACCACAACTAATGTTAACATAGCAGTGTTACGAAATTTCCTTTCGTTATTTTTAAAATGGTTTGATAAATATTTTGACTCCCCTAGTTTACTACTAAATTGGATATATCCTTATTCAAACTGAATGTATATTGTTACGTATAAAAATTTCCCATTGATATGTTGAATGAAAAGAATTGCACTAATATAAGCCTTTTTTCAGAGCTGCCTGAGAATATAGATTTAGTTTGATTATGTATATTTAAGCTTTGATTATGTAAGTAAATATTAAAAAATGCAATCTGGAAATATTTATTTAGATTAGATGCTTTCGTTCTCCTCTATGGTAGTATTTGAGGGGGGGGGGGGGTCGCAATAGATTATTTAGTTTTTGATTAAATTTATTTTGTTATGAAGTTCGATTTATTTTAATTGTTTTCTCCATTAATCTATATTTATGTTTACATTTCCTTTTACTGGTAAATGTACAACTGCTATATTTTATATTGTGCTTTTAATTGATTAAAATTTGTTTAAATCTTTTGAGTTTCTTATTTTATATTGTTTAGTAGTATTTATTTTTGTACTATTGCTTAATCAAACTATGTTTATTTTTAAATTTGTTTTCCTTAAATAATATTTGTAATTTGTTCATACATAGCAACCGTGTTTATTTTCCTTAAAAATCTTTCTATTTAGTAGTTGTCAAACTCTCAGATAGAATTAGAATCATGAGATAAGTCATTAGTTTACGTTTTTTAAATATGTAACTTTTTTAGTGAATATTTATTACTCCATTATTATTATTATTATTGTTATTATTATTATTATTATGATTATTATTATTACCTAGGAAATGGCATATTTCATCTATTAAAATAGACGACAAACTTGCGGATTACATATTTTTGTTTAAATATAGTTCTAGTCACAAATATTCTTCCATATCCATGTCTAATTCTCTAATTAACCACATCGATGAAGGGTGGTTAATTATTCATCCATGAGCCAAAATATGGCCTTAAACATTTATAATTATAATAAGATGTAATATTATAAAAATAACAAATTTTAAGTACTTATTTCAAGTTTTGTGTTGATATATGTTTGCCAAATGTTATTTAATTTAGAAATGACGTAACACAAATGTATTCAAATTGCTGCATCGAGGAATGCAATAAGTAATGGATTTTACATTGTGGAATTAGATAAATTACATGAAACATTTGAACTAACGTGAAGCTGTTCCTGAAGGAATGGAATGTTTAATAAATGTAATGAATCCAAGTTGTTGGTATTGCCTTGGAATTACATTCACTTGTCTCTTAGGAAATACTTACCTGAAATAATAATCTTTGCCTTACAATAATTGTGAAATAATAATTTTAAAAGGAATAATGTAACATTTTAGATTTTTAATTATAAAATAAAAATTGTGTACATTGTGATATTAAATTCAACGATTTACCTAAATATTAAACAATTTCATCATGTATTTAACATTTCCAAGTTGAATAATAATGTAATAATGACGTCGTTTTGTTGAACTATTGTGTTATTACCTATATCATTGAAGTTTGATTTATTGTATAGTTAGAACTTTAGTTGAAATCTTAAACATAATTCCTTTTTCGTTGCTTATTCAACTTGCGTGCTATACACATAAAATAAGCCCTCTGTTATCAATGATATCATAACATGTATTTAATATATGAATGTATGACCCTATTAATAAGGAAATTATGTTTATTATTAAAGTAAAATATTTATAATATTGTTATTTTATTTAATGGAGCATATAATAGAGCATATATAAATATATAGAATATAACCTAAAGCAAGGACTTTGAAATATCCACCAAACACTCATTTGGAGTGTTTTCAGAAACTATATATTTATTTTAATTTGACATATTTGATTTAAAATGTTAATTTTTGTAGAGATAAATTACCATCCACCGAAAATGAAGATATTCCAATCAGAATGATATCAAACCAAATTCAATTATGATATTTGACGGCTGTCGACATGGCTTATGAGAACAAAATATTATTAGAAAGTTTTTTTTAAATAGGTAAAAGTATACATTTTATTTGTGTCAGACAAAAAGTTACGTTATAAAACAATTAATTAATGATAACTCTAATCTCGCTGTATGTTTCAAACATTATGAAAGAAACTTGCGTTATGTTTAATATGATGACTTTAACATAGTTATGGACTTGGCTTTTAAAAAACATGAGTTTATGAACATGAGTTTATAGCCATTGCAAAGAAACCGCCATAAACAACAGTTTTTAACATTTTGGATTGGGTATATTTATCATCATCTAAATTGACCTAATTCTGTTAATTATGGACACAAACACGTTATGTAATATTATTCCTGAAATAAATTAATTACGAATAAATATTAAAGACCAACATCGTAATTTATATCGCGAGATTGTGAAAACCGAAGTAGGAATTGTTAGACAAACAATTAAAACTTATTATTCATCTTTATAAAAGGACTAGTTGAATAAAAACAAAATATATAAACGGAATACCGTTGAAATTACAATCGTCAATTCCATATAAAAACATCATTAAAGAATAAGAAAACTTTTTTTATATATTTAAAAGCGTCAGAAACTTTTATATTTGATCTGGCACCCAAGAGGCCAATATAATTTGTGTAATTAACTGCAAGCTTTAAAGACTTGAATTATAGCATAAGAGTATACAATCGTTATTAACAAAAAGTTCTTTTTTTCTCGACGGTGTCTTGTAAGAAAAACTTTTCTTTTTTTATATTTTGTTGGTATAAAAGGAGCTATTAATTATGCATTACTATGAATTTAATCTTCTAAATGTTTTATCCAAAACAATTTTTCATGAATTATACTTAATTTTTAATTACGAAATACGTTTTTAAATTATTCAAAACGCATAAATATAAATGTTCTGAAGGTACTTTTTTCCCTGTTGTATATAAAAACATTGTAGTCGAACTGATATGGGTTGATGTTGTCAATATATGATGTCCACATATTTTTTGTATAGCTAATCTGTCATCCATTCCCAAATCAGATTTATCATACCATCTCATAATATGGAAACATTACTGAAGTTTCATCGTTTCAATGTAATATTCCAAAAGTAAATCCCATTTCGTGCATTAAAACAATTAATAAACGTATAAGAGGCACGTAATGCCTAAGAGGCATTTGGTGGTATGTATTTCTAAACACAATGATTCATTTAATCAACATGTATCTCGAAAAGAGTTGAATCATCATATTTAGGACATTGCCTGTCAACCTGATTGCATTTCACATTTAGACTGTTCGAACAAATATCGGATGGTAAAATGTCTTGATCATAATTATATCATGTGAAAAAACATAATTTATAGTTTCATCAGCAAAGAATATTGGCATTTCAAATGTATCTTATTCCTTATTCTTGTATACGTTGTAAACCAAACCTGAAACTTTTCATGTACTTGTTGTCATCATAGTTATAAAAATCTTGAAAGAAGAGTAAAACATACGTTAACGTTATTGCATCAAAGTAGGAAAGAGATTCGTTTAATATATTGAAGTATCCAAAATTAGTTATATGTTCTAATACCAATGAGGTGTAATATTTTGATTTAATAAATTCTGTTGCATAACAAAATGTTAATGACAGATTGAGTAGAGAAAAATTAAAATATTATTTTCCAATAAAATTCCGACCTAAATAGCATTAATACAACTTGTTGAATAGCCACTGGTTAATAATTTCTTCTCTGTTCTAACAAGTTTAAAAATTTTATAAATGATTAAACATAAATTATACCACTACAATGACAACCACATTAACGTAATTAAACATTCAAGTGCTTTTAAATAGGAGCAATGAGTATTTCTACACACAATTCCTAAACAATGCGTCATTGTAACATATTAATAATCTTGACATCAGATGATAATGTTTTCTCAATATTATTGGGAATTCTCAACATATGTTGTTACTATATGGATGTCACAACATGTACATGCCAATGTGACTGGGTTTCCAGCGTGACGAAACCTTAACTACACTACATGACGTCACATAAGTCGGCTAACCTTGCTTTTGGGGTTTAAGATTTTTTAAATGGCACAAAAGGTAAATCTTCTAAATTGAAAATTAGGTAAAAGCAATATTTATTTTTATACATTTTTAATATTACTTATTATATATTTATGTAAGACGCATCCAGAGTCGATTTTACGTAGAGATAAAGTAGGCCTACGATTTTTGCAGTATTTGTGAGGTTAGCAAGTTATCATTATTTATTTGCCATGTAAAATTATTCTATGTTCTATTGTCATGAAGACTCTTTCGCTTTGTTGTAGTACAACAATTATATTATTAATCTCTTTTGATTTTTCTTTTTTTCTTTTTTTTTCTTTACATAATACAAACAATTGTCAAATATTATGCAAAAAGAGTATATTTGTTTTTAAATTTAAGTTAAAGCTGGACCTGATTAATTTTACCATAAAATATAGCGTATAGTTTAAATCTGTTTAATAACGGAAATATGAATCTCCATCAGATACTCAACTTCAGTATCTTCTACAGGGGATGCAGTCTGTTTATTCGTATACTTCTGCCCCCCCCCCTCCAATTCAAAGTGATAGGACGCCAATGCTGCAATATCCTATGGTGTCAATTTCCTAAATTAGCAACCTGTCTTTGACATATTACAATAATGTGTCATTATTTTTTTTGGTAAGGGAGAAGAAACTGTAAAAACACTTTTGCTCTAGTTTAGTCGGAATATACCATATGAATTACAAAGTTACGAATTGTTTAGTCAGAAAACCCAAATAATTTGAAGGTAGTTGCTATTTAAAGCCTTAACCTAAACTGTTCAGTATACAGGAAGGCATTTGATTGGTTGACGTAACTGAAAAAGTGACCATTTCATGCCATGACGGTTTAAAAAAAAACCTAGTTAATCTCGTATGAGATGTAATTATTGTCAAAGTCTGAGCTTGCAGCTCCTGTTTAACGACAAAGATGCCATATTATATGAAGATCAGGATGCTAAGGGTGGTTGTTGGCTGTGCCGAAAAAGTCCTGTTCTTCTATTTTCAATGTCAAATATTAAGATCCAAAATATAATTCAACTCTGATAAAGAGCGAAACGTGCTACAAGTTTTAAATTTAAAAGATTTTGTTCATCGATCTATTAGAAATGTCTAAATATGTGTCGTTTTAACTCAGAAGTCTTGTATGTTTAAAAACGAATTAAATTAAATTAAACAATAAAAACTCAATGGACAATAATAATTTTAAGTTATACTTTTCAAAAATATTGAGATTACCTGGAATATGTAATGTTATATATATATATATATATATATATGCAGATTCCGGGAGACATTCTTTCAACATGATGTATCATTTATTATAGAATAGAAAACATTAAAATAACTATACAGTATAACAAACACACAGAACACAATTCTTATAAAAAAATTCGCCCAAGTATCAGCCGCGTTTCAACGACAAAGTAGTCCTCTTCAGTGATACACCAGCTACACCAACCAAACCACAACTAACCTTCTTGATACTTAGGCGAGTTTTTTTTATGAGAACTGTGTTCTGTGTGTTTGTTATACTGTATAGTTTTTCTCATAAGTCAAGCTCGACATTTAATATTAAAAAAACTAATAAGTAAGGAAAACTTTTAAATGATTATTTTTTTGTTGAGAAATGAAAGCATTGGTCGTTTGGAGGGATCCTCTCCAGGCTTCATTAATCAATCATTTTGGAGCTAATAAGGAATCCTATAATTTAAAGTTATCATTAATTTTGTATTGGACTTACTCATATTGATATATGGAAAAGTAATATACTTCTATAAATGTCATATAATAATAAGTTTATCCAAATTTAATAATTTCTATCTTTTAGTCATGTATACTTTACATAATTATTCATATCAAGTACCAAAATAGTTAAATAATTGGTTTGAAATAAAACTCATATAATTTCGAAAAAGTTAACTAATTGGGTTGAAATAAAAACTTATTTTAATTTTGTAAGTTTATTTTAAAAACATACGTACATCTTTTTTTGAAAAAATATGTTCTTAGTATATGTTGTATTCAACTACATAATTAATTAGAGTAATGATGTTTGTTAATTTATATATTTGCAGTTCAAGTTTTACCTCATACACATTTTATTTCAAATTCTTTTAGATTTAAAACGGCAGCAATAAAAGGGCAAGCAAAGTTATACGTTTCCCGTAATACAAGTATTCCCCGAGGCTAGGCCATAGAAGACGAAACATTAAACTTCTATAAAAGCTCCAGTAAATCTTGTCCAAGGGGACTGAAATTCAACATTTTATTTGTTTCATCGTAAAGACCAAGTATCAAGGTAAAAGTGAGATTTAAAAAAAAAATTGTTTTTCCCCTTCTTTTAGATTCTCACATTCTATTAGTATAGAAAGTATTTAGTTGGAGAAATAATTCTACTGTTTGAGACGAATTTTAAATTTGATAAAACAGCTACATTAAGTCTAAACACTGAAGTACAATTTATTTTTTACGTGTGAATTTAGTATATCCAATTCGATTCCTAAATCTATCATTTTTACAAAAATCAAATTGAAACTGCTTTTACCGATGTTTGTATATTTATTATTATAAAACTTCATCTGATGTTCATTTTGTGATTCCGAACTGCAACTGTCAAACAGACAGCAGTGAAAATAAACGAGTAGGTAACGTTTAGACTGGCTTGGATTATTTCCTTCCATATAATCACTAGATTTGCATAAATTTCAAGGTAAAAATTTAAAATGACAATAATATTAGGATATTAATGCAGCTATAAATAAGTAGAATATAATAATTTAAGAATAATAAAGATGATAATAAGTATATAAATAATTTTACTGGTTATCTTTAGTGTAACTTTTTACTCTATTTATTGGAATAAATGTCCTATTGTTTCAAATTTTGCATTATGTAAACACTAGAACCTGTATACACTCGCTTTTTGATTGTTTCAGGATTATTGTACGAAAAGGATTGTACAATCAGATTATTTTAACTACATACTTTTACAACTCACGTTATATCTTATAATTTGACTGGATTACTATAAATAAATTATCGTTTTAGTTATGAGTTACCAGTTTGTATTATTCCATGTATGTCTAGTTACTGTTATATTTCAAAAATATTTTATTTTTAAAAATTTAAAATATAAAAGTCGTAATATTATTATGTATATTTCTAATTAAATTTATATTAAAAGTTTATTTGTCTAGATTTGTTGCCATATCAAGTAGTGTATGTTTTTAATTATTTTATTTGGTTTTCAAGGGAGATATAATTTGAAAAACCAAATCCGAACTAATTATATCCATTTAATAGCCTAGATTCAATAGTTTTGTTTTCAGTAATATTAGTCGTAAACTCTTTTAGCTATATTGGTGTTACAAAGGTATCTCGTAGTTTTTCTTCTTTAAATGAATACAATATTTCATCTATGGATATTTTAATAGCTACCTATGTAAGCATGTTCTTAACCGAACCTAACCTATGCAATGTAATGCCAAGTGACTTAATAAATGAAATCTGTGTTGCACATATCCTTATGATCCTCAATAATATCCTACAACATATATGTATAGCATCATAATTAGATCCATCAGTTGTATGTGTTTATATATTCAACTTTGTTGTTCTGAAAGATTATACATTCTTTTGTTCAGGATAAAAAACCAGCGTAATCTGGTTTAAGATAAATTTAAATAATTGTTTGATCACTTATTTTAATAAAATTTATTTTGATCGTATATTTTGACAAAAGCTACCACAATTGTTAAAACAACGACAATGATTTAAAAGGTTAATTGTGATTACATGAGTTCATTTTTCACTGTTATTTTGTTTCATGCAGTTATTTATCCTTTGTTTCAAAAGTTTAGTTTTCTGAAACAGGAACTCCGTGTTGGTTCCTGAGGTTAATGTAGTGAATATTATTTAGTTGCCCTGCAACGAAGAGATTGTTGGAGTCCAGCTAACTATAAAATTTTAATTGTGGTAATGTGTTTGATTCCGAAAGCATAAATAACTGTTCTTTTCATTTGTATAACTATCATTTGCAATTTTAAGCTATCAAGCACTAATATTTCAAATATGATTGCATTTAACGGTGATTGTAAGAAATACTATTATATTTAGTAGTGTTCTGTTTAAACGCTTACAGAAATATAAATATTAAAAATAATAACTTTTCAACAGAGTTTCAATTAGATGTAATTTTTTCTTTCATTTCATTTTTTCTAATGTACTAATTTGTTATTCTTAGTACTATGATAAGGGGAAAAAAGACTTTACTCAACCTTGTGCTATTCACTAATAATCAAAGGTTTAAATTGAAATAGGTTTTATCAAAGTTTTAATTATTTCTTAAAACTTCATCAGGCTTTGTATTTGTAATATCTATGGAAATTTTATTGAAATAACAAAGTTTTCGTTACAGTATTATTATTCTTTTAAATTATATTGAATAAACAACAAAAGTATTTGTCTATTTTACCTTTTTAATCTACCAATAAAATTCAAGATTTATTTAATTTACTCAAGATGACTAGTAAATAAATTTTCTGTAGCTACATATTACGCTCTTATCAAAGGAGGTATATTAAATTTTATATTTATAAACTTACTTAACAGTACATCCTGAGTATGATATTTAAATAGAGGAATCTAAATTACTAAGGAGCTTAATAAAGACATCAATGTAACATTCTTTCCTGTAATTTTACTAATGAGTTTTGGATTTTAAATTAAAGTAAATTCATCTTTTAATAATTACGTTTAAAAAATAATTAAATTAATATTTTTTCCAGTAATATTCAGCTGTTTCGTAAAAGTTTTTCTTCGTAGAAGTAGATAAAGGTGAAATAAAAATAACGATGTTTACAAACAATGAGTTGAGGTGGTGTTTAACTTTTAGTTAAAACAACCTTGCAGCTTCATTAAAGATGTTACATGACACAATAACCAATAACTTTATTGTCGTTTTAACCCTTATATCAATCTATTATTTGATAGATAATATTTGATTTTCTATTTTACATTAACATATTTTCAATCAAGCTTTGTGAAGAGTCGGCATAATTGCCTGTTAACAACATTTTTATTGTATTGTTTAATTAGTAATAATTAAAAGAGTTCCTGTAATATTATATGGTGTTTATTTATTTAACAGAATACTTAGAACTTTGAATATTTGACTACGGTTTCGCCAAATTTTGATTATCTAATATTTGAATTGTGCGATTACAATTTGGTTAATTTAACATGAATACCACAAAAAAATGTGTTCACAAAGAAAAGCTGAATACCATCAAATACATTGCCATAAGAAACGGCTACAGAAGCTCCATGAATCGACAAACTTCTCTTAAAACACAAAATTAGATCTGAATCGCTTTTCAAAAATAAAACTAAACCCTTCTATGTATCAACTGAATATGGCAGCATCCTACCTACGATAACCATAATCTACCTTCCATAACCTCAACAGCATAGTAACCTTTCGAACTAACTACAGCTTAAACAACCCCAAAAACCCAAGACCCTTAGAAAACCAAACTGGCGTGTAAGTTATAGACATGTGATGATTGTGAAAGGGTATACATAGGCTAATCTGGGAGAGCGTTTAAGACTCGATTTAAAGAACACTTGCCAAAAAGAAAAAATTCAGTTAATACATCGAATTTCGCACGCCATCTAATAGACGTGGGCCATGGTTAAATGAACATACAAAATAACCTGAAACCAATATTAGAATATGTTCTAAAGGTAGATATATGAATGGAGTCGAGTAGTATGAGATTTATAAGGCGTTTAAATCAAGAAATGCAAATGGCAAACATCGATTATTGAAAGACCAACTAACTTTCGACTCAAATACCTTGTATGACACGGCGATAAGAATTCAAGAAGCACATGGTAAGAACAGGTTCCGAGTGCGCGAGATAACAGATTATCAGTTGCCGTCCGGTAGCCAGAAGGTTTGCACCTAAATGTACTTTTAATGTGATATGTGTGTTTTGTGTAAATAATTTTAGTGTTTGACGACCTCGATTGAGTAATTTATTTATGTTGTGTCTGAAGATGGGATAAAAGTCCCGAAACACGTCATTAACACACAAAAAATTAATAAATTAAAAATTATTAAATGCATACGTAAAGGCTGCAAAATGAGTAAAAATTATTTCAAATTCACATTGGCGACAGTTGCGAGGTAATTGATTTGTTAACCCAAAATTGCAGCAATAAACTAAAGTCAAGCGAGAAGTCTACGCCCTGTGCTGGGAAGCGACTAGGATAGCTCAGATGGTAGAGAATTGGCGGTTATTTATAGCCAAAGGTCTTGGTCCCAGTCTAGGTCATATATTTTTCACTTGAAATATTATTGTACAAAAAAAAAGGTCACTTGACGGAAAGAAGGTAAGAAATTTTACATTATGTAATCATCGAATATAATAGATACTAATATTTGTTGTTTTAAATTCCATTTTCTAATAAACAAATCGTTCTAATAATAAAATATTATAATTCTAGTTGAAAATGTTTCTTACGACATTAAAAAAAATATTCATATAGGAATATTTTTTAAATATAGGAAAAAAAAACGAATGTAAAATTAGATTGGAAAAAGTTGCTGTATATAAAGCTGTCATAAGCCTATGTCGAGCGTCACATTCTTTATTATACTCCTCCGTTCTACTCTTATTTTATTATTACAGCAGAGTTTTCTGACGAAACTTCTAAAGCAGAAACAAACACTCAATGGAAGATATTAGGTACAAAAAATACTTATTACTGACTTAATGGATGTAAGTTTCATAAAATATAGATATAAAGTTAGAACTATATTATACAATTTATTTTAAACTACCCTATATGTATAAAAGTTTTACGATATGATTATTATTTTATTCTCCTACGTAAATTGTTTAAATGTATTTGAAAGTCATTTAGATCCCTTTCAACAACTTCTTATAGAAAATCAAAAGAATTTAAACACTAAATAAAACTAATTGTTTCTTTACAATCGTAATATATCCAACTATTCACAAAGAAAATATATTACGTTTTATCATATTGAGACTAATTAGTAATGTTCGAACTCTTTTTAATTTTAAGTAAAATATCATAAAAAGGTTTTGTGAAGTGGCATGTGTTTATTTTTGTGATAACTTTGTGTTTACTTTAAGATATATAATTTTACGTTTTTAGGTGTGAAAGTTTTATTAAACACAACACATTTATTGAATTGGTAGAATTTCTTCAATTTATTTTTAGTTTAATTAACAGAAGCAATATAAAATTATTCAAAAGAGCATTGAGAAATAAGGTACTTAAATTGTATATGGTACATTAACAACGTACTTAAATATATTATAGAACTTTAAGTGTTACTAAAAACATTATTATTTGAAAAATTAAATGGGTTTGAGAATTAAAACCCATTTTCTAAGGTTATAAATACTCTGATGGATAATTTTTGTTATTCCTAAGAAAGCATTTCTTATTCACTAAAATATGGTAGGGATCAGATGTCTATTTATGCACCAAACTGAGAAAATGGTAATCAAACAAATCAATATATTTCTGAGAAATATATACAATAAATAAACTCAGAGAAAAAAAATACCATTTCCAAAAAAAATACATGATTATAAAATGAAAATATGTAAATAAATATTAATATGACAAAACATACCATTATTTTTAATGTTAATCTGACGCTAATGAGCTACTACTTTCGGCGATTCCTATATCTGGCAGTGAAATTTGACTATTAGAAATTTCTTGTTTCAAAGTTCAGAAACTCAAGTATGTAGAAGATATTGATTGAGCGAAATGGTTTCAACGAGAACTTTTATTAATATCTATTTTAAGTAATAAAAGCAAACTTTTATAGTCACAAATACTGAATCAGGCTGTATTCACTTCTTTCACTTCATCCTCAAATTCATGTGAGGTTCTGTAAATGCGATTAAGATGTAATACAAAGGCTGTCAAATATTGCTCTTAAAGACAATTTACACAATAAGGATAGAAATTTATGCTGCGTCATGAAAAACTTACATACTATCGCTTTGCATATACATGGAATGGTTAAACTGAAAAACTATTTCAATAATATTAAGAGTATTTATATTTGTTATAAATTGGTTGTGTACGAGTTTATTGTAATAAAAATCCGTTACGAGGAAGGGGTTGGGTATTCTTGGTATGGATAAACTTTATAACTTTTGTGTAATATTTAAAATCAATTAATTTCCATCTTTAGCAACAGAAAACAAAATACAATTACAAATTACACAATTAATTATAAATGAAATTATTACAACAATTTAAATGAGAGAAAGTAAATGTCAATCAACAATGCACTAAAACTAATTTCCCAAAACCAAAGTTCAATACATGTAATAGGTTAATCAATATATTTATTAGAAACAGTATATACACAATTTCACCAATTTCGCTAAGAATTGATTCTCTCTTCATAAAGCAAATCGGTTCTCAGAAAAAAAGTGCATATTTATAAGTGATATTAAACGATTTAATATTTTAGTTGCACTTCTTGTACTGTCTCGCTTTTATTTATTTTAAAAGTAGCTTTGATATAAACGATGGTATTTGTATATTGGACACTTCTAACACTCTGATCAGTTGTTTCCAATAACCTTCTGTTTCTATACTATTCAAAGATATAATTGAAGTAGTCATAAATAAAGACTATTTTAATATGACCAACTATGTTCAAGGCAAAGTTTAAAAAAAAATAAAACATTTTAATAAAATGAAATATATAAATAAATAAACTTCAATAAATGTAAAAATTACACTGTGACTAAATAACCCTATAATACATAAAGGATACCAAAATTATAAAAAAGAAATCATATTATTAAACATAATTGTAATAGTTAATGTTGCAAATTAATAAATTCAATTTATGAATACTGTTCAACAAGTTATTAAAAATAAATTATAATATTTAAAGTTACAAATTACCAGAACCAGAGTTACAAATTACAGTTTAAAGTTACAAATTTAACTGAACGAGAAATGAATTTGTTTTAATCTAATTAAACATATTCGAATTTAACTGCGAGTCTCTTTAGAGTGCTGGTGCTACATGGAAGCCAAATCCTTCAAATTACAATTTATGAAAGAAAGACCATTTCAAAAAAGTAAATAATTACAATTCTGAACACTATACTGCTTAATATATCTTCAAGATATTTTAGATAAAAAATTTTACACTTAAAAACAGTTGTTAAACTGACTTTTTTTTAAATAATATATCGTCGGTTTCATTTAAAAATAAAACAAAGTTCAAATATCTATTGATATTGTTTGACAAAAAGTCATAACATAATTAATTCTTTAGTTTCAATTCACTTCTAATTGCATATTTGAATAACAATAAAGGTATTATTGCATTTGACATGTGAAGGGAAGTAATGAGGTTATTACACGAAGCTTAATGGGATTTCCATTGACTGAGATAATTGCACAGTAATTATCCCACTTTAATGTTTATTGAAATACATTCCTGCAATTAGCTCACGATAATAATTACTATAAATGTTGGGCAACACATAATTCCTGCTGTATGACAAGGTTTAAGTTTACGAATTATAAATGATATTTATTGATTTAATAAAATTACCACTTTTTTTAAGAAAGACTACGTTTGCCATTTTAAATCATTTAATATGAATAAAGTGATCTTTATCAAAAATAAAGTTTTATGTTTAAACCGCATATAATGTAAAAAGATATATTTATAGACAGGCATAGATTTCATTTGTTAGGAATTCAGAAATTGTATAGATTTATTAGTAGGAGAATAAATCACCATCTTAATTTATTTCAGTAAGCAAGGTGAGTTTCAGTAAAAAAGTAAAATTCTGAAATATAATATAAAACATACTTAATTTACTGAAAATAAAAACTTTTACAGAGATGAATTACAAAATTAATAACAGTTATAAGTTAATCGGTACTTATTCATTTATCTAATAAAACAAAAACTCTTAACGTAGGCTACTTCCAAATCCTATTATAATATACATAATTAAAAATTTTAAATAGTAGTTTTATGATTAAACTATGTAATTCAACTATAGTTTATGTTTCATACTTCATGAGTTATTACCAGATTTTTAAAGTGTCGCAGGAACAGTTGAGATTTGTCACGATGACATCATAAACTTGATCCTTTGCCTATATCATATCAAGATAAAGCGGACTATCCGTATTGTATAGTTTTCTTTTATGTATCGATTCCTACGACATGTTATACGTTTAAATTGAAACTTTCATAGTTAGATGAATACTACAGAGAATACATGTGTAAATTGTGATATAACTATATTACTTCTTTCATTTTTCAAAAGTGCTTTTTGTTATATTATTACCAATAAAAGAATGGTCTAGTGGATACATTTGTAATGCACCTTTTTTAATTAGAATTGTAAAAAGTATAGAAATAATAATTAGTTATAAAATAATTGTTTTCTTTGATGCTAATTTTAAAACTAATTATTATTTCTATAATATAATATACTGGTGATTTAAATATTCAGGTGTCGAAGTGAACATTTTAACAGTGGGCATTATGAAATTATAATTTGATATATTGTATACACATTATTAACAAAGCGTGTACAAAATCCAAAATATTAAAGTGAAAGAGAGTTTTATTGAAATTTCCATTGAATACCATCTTCATTATAATGTGCCATTTTGTATTTTAGGTGTTCAAAAATTTTAAATTGTGTAGGCCTAATGATTGATTTCGTTTTATTCAATAATGTTTTAGAATTTATTTTTATTCCATTGTATGTATGATAACCATATAAATATTTGTATTATTACTATCTTTAATATAGAAAACAGTATGATCGAATATTAATATTTATAGTATTCTATTTTATAATAAAGGATTTCGTAATGCACAATTTCAATATTATAGGTAGATATTTTTGTATGGAATGAAAATCTGTACAGAAGACCACAAATTTCAACTATTTGAGAAAAAAAACCATCCTACATCCGCTCTTCTTATATTTTAAGTTTTATTTTAGAGAGTATGAAACTAATAAATACTAAGTCTTAGTTAACCTTCTAAGTGTGTATCCCAATTACTAAAAATGGAAAACTATTAAAAAAAAGTCATTTACTCGTGTCAGAAAAGTTATTGAAATGTTTACTATGACTTCAGAATAATAAATAAATCTTTTATGAATAGAAAAAAATCATGTTTTACAAAAAAGTATTCTAGTATTTAAACTTTATCATGACAGACATAAAAGAAAACTATTTCAAAGAGAGTACATAAACCCGATGCTTTCAATTTCCCTAGACACTTGTAAACTAGAATATATGAAATTTATTTAGAACAACGAAGAACAACTTTAAAAGTTTGTTAGTTTACGATTATTTTTTTTGTTTGTTAATATTACGCTTAGAAAATATGTAATTATTGGATGTCCCAAACATATGTTGATCAGCAATTGGTAAATGAAAGAAACAATGTAGACAGTAAAACTATTCATATTATTTAATATATGAAAAACATGATATAGACAGGTAGCATAAATATTTGTGACCACAGTAGTGATATTAATTTGCTATTAATTTCAGATATAAAACCATATATACTAAACAAAAACACATACACACTTGTTGATTGTGATCTCGGAAGTAAGTCAACAATGATATCTATATAATATAAAAGCCAAATACCACTCACTCACTCCCTCACCGATCTCTGTAACTTAGGCTAAGAACGACAAATCCTACGAAGTTGAAATTTTGCATGGTAATTTGTCCTAAGCTGTGGATGTGCAATAAGGATGGGTTTTTATAAATAATATTTTAAGTGGCTTAAAAGAGTTTATTTATTTTAAAATGAATATTTCCGGTTTTACACTTTTGTCCGATTTCCACATGAAAACGCCTTCACGGATTTTGATGAAACTGTTTTCTTTGTTACCAGGTTCTACGAAAAGATTTTTAGCACGTTACACCCATTATCTGCCATTTTGGAATAAAATGGCGGAGGCTCCAAAATCCGGTTTTTGTTTGGATAGAGATTTTGTACGCATTTAACAGGAAAACGACCCAAGAGATTGAAATTATTTTTGTTCGTTGCTATTTTAAAGCTCTCAGAGGGCTTTATCAATCTCAAACCATTATCAGACATCTTGAAACGAATGGCGGTTGCTCAAAAATCAGATTTTATTTGTTTGTACAGGAAATTCGTTCACCTTTCACAAGAAATCGCTTTCACGGCTTTTGATGTACTTTATTTCCACAACTAAGCAGTTTGTTTACAGTAATTGACGATATTAAAGGACACATTCAATAATAATTTCACATTTTAAAAAAGGTCCATGCTCTAAACTAAAATTCAATCTTAGGTACACATAAAAAGTTTAAATTGATAATATTATGCTCACTTTTTGACTCATTCCTTTACGGGAATTTTACTAACGTCAACCTGTTTCATCATCCTCATTTCTGCGTACATTCATTTTAGCTGCTATTACATTTACTACCTAAGTACCCGTGTTTCGCTACGACATTTTAGGGAAATATGTAACAGTGGAGGAATTTATAAGTTGAAGGGAAAATATGTTTCATTTTAAAATACAGTAAATATTACAAAATAATAGAAAATAATATACCCCTTGGAGTAGGTTATGAAGCTGTGGAGATGACAACTAACTGCGTTAACCGTAAGTAAGTCAAACAAATTAATACGTGAACCCTATGCGTTTTGAACCAGTACAGAAATTACACAGAAACTATCGACATCAAGAAGATCTGTAAAGAATTGCTCATGATTTCTAAAATTTTAAGTGCCAGTGACAAAGTTTTAATTAAAGGCGTCCACTTCAACTACTCTCCTACAATCATTATGGTCCACTTACAAAACTAACAACACGATTTGCTCAAGGAAACGAGGATATAAACACTGAACGAATCGTGTAAGAGAAGCGGACAAAATTTAGCAGAACGTTGATGGAACTGAGTTAAGTCGTGTAACGTGCATATTGGTGAGCTTGAGCTGTAACAACGGCGATAAAGGCAAAAACCAAATTACGAAGTGGGAAAAAGTTATAACAAACAAAACGTAAAGAGATGATGGTTGAGGGCTTGTACCTTCGATCTCATATGAAATTATGTTGTCTGGGTTTTAAACTGATAACTTTGATTGATGGTAACTTTAAACTTTTAAACGTATGGTATCTTTAGTGCCGGATATTTGTGCTTAGAGTATTAATGAGTATTGTTTCAAATGGCAATAGTTTGAGATTTTCGTGAGATTTCATTCATAAGTTAATCTAACCGATGGAGATTGGGAAATCGGTTTTATCTATCTTGCTATGTACAACTAAATTTCCAATAGAATTACTAATAAATTATATTTCAGTAGAGATCGCAACGTTAATTATTGTAAGTTACACCTATACCTACACAATCGTATAAATCGAGGATACTGTGAAGTATATTGTACTAAAAAATCTTTGGCTTTTTAATTTTCTCCGAAAGTGAAGAATAACAGTCTAAAAGTAGAAACATTTTTAAAGTCGCTTCAAAACTACACATTTATTGAAAGGTTCCATATGCAAATTACTTGGTTTCGAGAACGGAACATGTGTTAACCAACAAAATATACGAATCCGGGTTACCCGTCGATATTAAAGTGAATGTTATTAGAGTCACGTATTATATATTGAACTAGTTGTTCAAAAATGGGAAAGAGTACCACAAATACATAAGTTTTATGTCAAGTGACTTCTGGATACAAGATTGTAGAAATACTTTAGATTGTAAAATATTTACCTCTCAACTCACAAACCTTAATAACTTCGTCGTAAGCACTAGTGATAAGAAAGAAAGCTATAAATTACAGAGACGAAAGAGTTTCAGTAATATTTAAATATGACAATGACGAATAACTACCAAATGTGTCTGGTATTTAACGTACTACGTTATAAAGGAATAATCAATTTACGTTCAAACTCTAACACATGGAAAAATTCGTTTCCTTTCAGTATTCGAAATATAGGTCAAAATGGATTTATCGATCGACACCATCAGCAACATGTAATATCATATTTACAGGCCTTTACATCAATAACGTTAGATTACAACGATAAAATCCTTATACACACCGATCAGCATGATGTGATCTCAATCCATTAAAAATTTTATATTGCATATTAAGGGCACACTGAATGGGAGAAAGGTGAACATGTACTAGTAACAGTGAAATTGGTCAACAACGCCGTAGCTTTTCTAATCGATAACTTTATATGAGATTTTTATTCTATTAAGTGGACCGTAAAATTAAAAAATGTTAGAATTTGTACAATTTAAGAATCTCTTACTTTTGACAGAAATTTTTTAAAAATATATATACGGTCTGCAACGCTAACTTTTTGGTAGCCGGTGAATCAGCTATCGTTTCAAAGTTTTCCCTAACCGTCTCCATTGAATTTGTTGCTGGGATTTTTCGAAGACTCCAAACGGTGAACGTAAAACAGGAAATAGCGCTTTTATGTCCGATCACCGATGTGAACTCTATATACAGTGACGATACTGCAAATGATAAATTGAACATAACTTGTACACACTGGAGAGTTCCTTCCGTAACAATTTCAGACTACTTTAAATTGAATATTTTGGAATTGATCAAAAGAAACTAATCAGTTCAAATCCGTTTTCGGAGTTTGGAAATGCAAGCGAAGACAACACTACCTAAATATAAATAAAAGTCATGGCGAATCAAAACGGCTAATCAGTTCGAAAAACCGTGATACATGATATTATCCGCAGACATAGAAAGAATCCTCACTATTTGATAGATGAGGAATTACCAATGTAAAACAATGTTTTAAATGAATACGTCATACCATCACATACAATATAACAGACCAACATTGGTTCACAATATACCCAAAGGTTTCATGTGTATTTGAAATTTCATATTTAAATATCAAGTAATTCATACGTGATTCAATTTTTTACTTCACCACTTTAGTTCCTTTCCGACTGTCTTAATAATGTTTTATCAATAACTACAAAATACAAAACAAAACAAATAACGTTTTGCTTCCTATCGTTTTGTTGTTGATCTCCAACTGAAGTGAATAAATGACTTGACCTGTTATCGATTCTTTGCTCTCCCGCCCATATTCAACGGCGTCACCAATTCGCCTTTTATCAATACTAACTATATTCGATACGATTATTACTTACGAAATTTAATAAATGACTAGACGATGTAATCTACTTATCTCCAATGGATAACATTACACCGGTACCAAATTATGAAAAAATATAACTCACTGGTTTCTCTCTCTCCATTCTTAGATATATAAATTTATGGACTCTAGTTTTTGATGCCACCTAATTTTATGTTCTATGTTTATTGAAGAAAAAACAAAAAATTGTTGATATGTAATTTTATTTAAGAAAAAAGAACAATGACCACACACATTGTACCTACTACTGTAAGTTCCGAAAACCAAACAAACGGGATTTTACCTAGAAAATCAAGCAAGCCAAACTTTTACTCAGTAATAGATACTATAGCTATCATTAGGGCTATGAATCAGAAACTAATCTGTGGGATATTAAAAAAATAAATTATCATTATTGCCCTTTACAGCTAAAAGATGTTTTCGATTTACAATACCATAGAAACAAGTTCTTACTTGGAGTAGAATACTAATATCAATAGAATAATATTTATATATTTGAGTTAAACAAAATTCAAAGGATTTACATAAAAAAAACTTCTATTTAATGAATCTTAAAAAAAAACTAAGGACTCACAATAAATGTAGAATACATTTTTTATGAGATGGAGAAGCTCTGCGGATCTAACACGCGGTAGCTTAATACGGTAATCTGAGTTGGTTGGACAATTTCGGTTAGCTATGCGTTACCTTATTAAAAACACTTTACTCATTACTAAAAGGGTCGCAGGTTCTTGGTCTTTCCTTTTATTATTTTTAGGCTATTTAATAACCTTGATATGATGTAATAAGTTGGCAGATACATTCATAATATTTTGTAAATAAAATGAACTAAATTTTATTGACTAAATACTATATTGTGTCACGAATTTGAGCCTAATACACGAACCGCCGAAATATCTTAATAAGACGTTGGATCTATTTGATTTTCTAACCTTTCAACTGGGATCGCTGGATCTCAATCCTGATACTCTTGGCTGGAAACAGAATGAAGGTTCCACAAATTAAATAATTATATGAAATGAATTACGAAAAAAATATTGTTGATAAATGTTATATTTGTTACGTTTGGAAAACCCAGTAGTTCTATAAACTACTTATACTGATACATTTTTCAATGGTTTAGTTTTTTTTAAATAATTCTAGTAATTATAAAACTCATTAGTTACTGTCAACAAGGAGCGGCTTATTGTGGGAGGGTTGATGAATAGTCTGACAAGGATGAATATATTATTTACGGTCACTTAACATTGTACAACAAGAAAATGTGGTTGTAAATCCCTTTCATATAAGAAGACTTGTATTAAAAATATCTCAATTTTTAAATCCATTATTTTGTATTAATTTAAATAAATCATATTTATCTTAGAAATCTTTAGAGACGAAATAATTCACGCAGTTATAGGTAATCACATTTAAATTTAAACATACATTGATCTAAAGGGCTTAAAATATTAATATGTGCAATGGAACAAAAGAAGGTACTGAAGTAATGTTTTTTCAACACTCCTGTCCTTAAAAATTAGAGAGTTAATTCACAACGAAACATAATTACCTGTTACTGATAATGTCTATTATTGTACAATAAATATTCAGAAGGAAAGTATTTTAACTTCAAGGAAGATACAAAAGAAAATTTTTAACTACGAATTAAACCAACAGACGTCTGGACGTAATCAAAACGTTGTATAAACAATAACTTAAGGTTTAGTTTTTATAGTAACGTCTCTAAAATTATAATTTACAATATTACTGAATAACCCTATATTGGTTTGAATTTGTATTATGTTCTTATATGCATTATTTGGATACTACAGCAAACAATTTAGCATTATTCTTAATTGTAAAACAATTCTGTAAAGAGACAGATTTTACTTTCACTTTTGATCATTAATTTTCTCTTTTATGAAAACTTTGCTTACGGTAACCAGTAACGTTCAATATGTTTTGAAGTGTTTTATTGATTGCTCAAGTTTATGAAATTTTGAAAGGTTTAGTTTAGTTATAATATATATACCAATGTATTAAGAGAAGTATAAATTCGGATATTAACCAAAAAACACAACACGGTTTTTAACTGATTTTTTAATGATCAGCTTCAGCGTTCAAACGTCTACTATTCTACTATAATCTGATGTATAGATTATTTAAAGCTACACATTAATGGGGAATAAGTTCTATTAGGTATTTTCCAAACACTACAAGCTATTTAGTTTCTACAGAAAAATTATCTGAACTGAAAATAAATATGTAATAATTCGGAGTTGTTATTAAGTTTCTTAAATTATTGTAGTGTAAATTAGGAACCCTTGAGGATATATCCTATATATGCATTTAATATTCTAGTTTTTTTAATCACTTGTAGATACAGTATAACGTTAATAAAGCAATATATTTAATACTTCATTTAATATTAAATTGTATTTTACACAAACAAATAATAATTTTAGTGGAAGTAAGAATATTGTGTGATTCGGAAAACATAACTCGAAAAATTCAAGATTTAACTTGAGATAAGGGGTATTTATTCTCTTGGGACTACATAATCTAGATTGTTTGGGCTATCTGATTATAATGAACAAAAGAACTGTTAGAACTATGTTTGATCCAATTTAGAGGAAATCAAGATTAGTAGTTCCCGTTTGATAAAATTATTTTATTGTTATTATTATAATGTTTTTTTTAAATTTATTATTCTTGGTGGGAATAAGCAACAATGACTAGGTTTAATGAGTGTATTTTGTGTCGGTTAAACGACGACAACGCATAGACCGGTTTAAAGTTCAATCACCTGTTGATAAGTTTTATAATATATTAAAAATAGTTCCTAACAATTATTACAAGATATTAAAAATATTCTAAAAGCATATGTCTGATGTATTTAATATTTATGCCTACATTTAGAATGAAATTACCAATTTAGTAATGACATTAAATATTTGTAAATCACAGTTAATAATATGGGTGTAAGTTACTGGAAAGGGGGGGGAAGGTAAAAGTGGTGATTATAAGAAATTTTTAAATACCAGATTTCAAAAGGTCAAGGTTCTACTTTATTGTTATGGTATTATGGGGTAGGGGGTGGGCAATTACTAATTAGTTGGGCTTATAATTATACATATCAATTTTTGTGATATGTTGTGACAAATTCTAACGTCCGCGTCTTTGAGGGTGTTTAAAAATATGTACAAAGGTCTTATTTGATCAATTAATTGTTAGTAGATTACCAGGAATTAACGGAAAATTGGGTATTTTAAATAACACACCATTCCCGTTTCGATTCTGTCGGTGGATCGGATTAACGACTATTATATTAGGTAATGAAACTACTTGGGTAGGGTAGCTTTAATGGATAAAATTCAATAATAATTGCTTAAAACTGGAGATATGAATAATTGGCTAAATAGGAATATTTTAAAATTGAATTTGAGATTTATAAACTAAATCTGGCAATATCATTAAGTATTTTGTTAAATAATGAGATTAAATTAAAATTTACAAAAAATCATTTTTGGCGAAAACAAACCCAATACTAACCCTGAATCCTGGTCTTCCTGATCTGAGTAGTGGGTAATAAATATATTAATGAAAACTTTGTGTTTAAAATAGTTTCGGTGCGCGCCAAGAAGAAAGAAAAAACTTCTTTTTTTTCTAATACAATTTTTTAACACGAGTGATTTTAATAAAAACCAAAATAGAAATATGGCATCGAGCATTATGGATTAAAGGAATTGTAAGATTACTACTAATGAATTATGTTATATAAAAGGTTATTGATTTAGTCAGGGGAACACGATATACAATTTTGAAACAAAAAAGGCTGTCGTGATACAGTTACTCAACGTTAATACATGCGGACCTCCGATATTGGTTTCCTTGAAGTTACCTGCATTTGGAGTGATTATTTCACTATGCAGTAGGCCTATATGAAAAAATTGTTAATTGGGTAAATTTAATAGAAAAAAATTTCCGAAATCTAACTCTGTCTGCTACCATTCTACGGAGGTTGGTAGAACATGGGGGATTTCATAATCATGATTATGCAAATAATTGTCAAACTTGAGATTAGGGGCATTAACCCTTATTCCAATAAACATTCCTGGTCACTGATACACTAAGCCAACTTTAAAATGAGTTTAAAAAATTCATAATTTTACCTAATATCCTAGTGGTTACTTAAGTATTACGAATTTGTCAAGGGAAACCTTGATCTGCTTCAAAGATGGTATAACCGTTGTCGGTCATAATACAATTACGGATAATAACAGCGAGCACTTGATAGATATTTAGACCCGTCCAATCTGGTTTTAGCCAACTATTTTTAAGAATAATATGTTGGTTTTACTTTAATCGCGCGCTGGTGAAAAAGCTACAACCATTGTATTACACTGCTTGAAATACACTGGTAGCAAGGACCGCCCCCTTGAGCATGGAAAATGAATCACGGCCGCCATTTCCTATAGCGACAATTCTAATTGTGGATTAACGCCACAATTCATAATATTTCATATATATCGCGACTGTTTCATAAAAAGTATTAAATTTAATAAATTTATGAAATGCTTCTGGTATTTTAAAGTACATTTTTTATTTTAATTCTTTGAAATTGAATAATATTAATTGTGGATTCATAAATATGTAAATTAAGTAATTAATATAGGATGATGAATCACCACTTTGGCGTCAAATTAAAAACGAGATAATCTAAATTTCAGCTGATTGATGTAAGTTGGCAAAGGGAAGAGTTATAAGTGTCCTTTATATTATAATTGATATAAATGAGTTATTTTTATAGTCCCAGAGGATTTTAATATATACTTAAATTATCTTTCTTCAAGAATCCTTTTTTACATCAGATAACAACAAAATATAACTAATTAAAATAATCTTTGTGGTTCCATTTATTACATAGAAATCGATTGATATTACTAAATATTAATGATCTTAGCTTTTATGAAGGTACCGGCTTTTATCTTCATTTTTAATTTTTTTAACGATAAACATCGGTCATACTGTTTCAAAACTTTGCGATATTTGTGTATAGTTGTATACGTTTTTCTTATTTTCTAAAGTCGTCATAAACTTCTTTTTTTTACATTTGCTTAGACACCAATTAAAGAAAAAATCTAAAATAAAAATACTACAATCTCTTAAAATCTATATATCGTTCTGAAGATCGAACATTGTTAAATATTACATTCCTAAAAATTATAAAGAGTGTTAAAACCTGAAGAAGTTATTTTAAATATGTTCACATAATATGACTAATTTAAAACCTATGTAATTATGGATTAATTTCTAACCTTTTTTTATAGTATGTAATGGAAATGTTCATCTTCTTGAATATCATGGTATATATTGTAATATATCCGATGTACATAAATTTGAGTATTTTTATGTTATGAAGATCTTTCATAAATCAGTGATTTGAAAGAATAATTTATTAATGAAGTAAGTGTCAATCATTTAATTAGATGAACTTGACATTTGTTGCATATGTATATTATGGGTGAATACTTTTTATATTCTCATTCATTACCATTAGTTCTCAAAGACAAGCTTACTTCTATCGGAATTAATTTTGAATTAGGTTTCGTGAAACGAAATCAGTTGTTTGTGTCTAAAAGAATTTCAGAACTACATATTAAAAAACTGCTACAAAAACAGAACATAACAACGAAGTACAATAGTTCCGATAAAACTGGTACTATGTCTTATTACAAGAAACCAAGTCACGGTAGAGCTCGATTTTCAAATGAAACACTCGATCAAGTATTTCCGATCTACTTTAGACTAAACTGATATGAAGAAACTCTTTTAGCTGAGAACTGAACGTTACCCAAAACATTGTGAACGATTTTACTGTAGCCTATCTTATTTTGAAATATGTTTCACAACAAACAAAAACACATAACAAAAAACCCAAGGATAATAAACATAAAAAGCAAAGCACAAATTTAGTCCTACCCATTTGTATCAAAATGTATAATTTTAAAATTTTCCTTGAGCTACTTTAAAGAGGACAAAAAAGAATATTTAAATAAAATAATGTTTTAACAATTATTGGTTCTTTTATTGGAATTCAAACAACCGATTTCAAGGGGAATGGATTTTTAATAAAAAGGGTAAATAACTAAACAATATTAGAGGTAGGAATGTTATATCAAAGTCCTTTGTAAGCGTAAAAATAAGCTTTTCTCCATTTACATTTCATGTAGCAGAATAATACATATCACAATGAACCCTTATATATATATATATATATATATAGAATTCTTAATGGATTACAGGTTAAAGTGAAGATGTAATTCAATATTCCAAACCATAAGGAGAGAATAAATAAACGGTTTATTAAGTTTTTTTAGCTGATTATGAAAAGTTTTATTTATTTCATAGCTTATTGATAATAATTAATACATTATTTTCAACCAGTAATTAAACAATACAATGATATATAATAATTTTAAGTGATCCTACTCTCTTCAACATCGTAATGATATTTATTCTCCATATTTCTTAACCAATTCACCGGAAAGAAAGTTATTTTAAAACCTATTCCTAAACGACGGAATTCAACCTAAGTCAATCCTTATAAAAAAACGTGTAATGTTATCATAGTTCTGATTTAAAAGTAGATCATGACTTCTCATAGCCTTATTGAATAACTAAAGCGAAAAAGGAAAAACCAAAAAAAAAATTAAAACATAAAAGGAAATTATATTGGTTAGAAAAGTTTCAATTTTTATTCAGTCCACTACAATCAAATGTAAGCGTTTATTAGGGGTTCTACTGTACAAAAATACAATCAAAATTAAGTAACCATAAAATAATAAACCGATTAGATTTCAGTATCAATCACTAATAATATTAAAATTTTGGTATGAGATAAAGTTAATTTTCTATTATAGAATGTTTAGTTTAAAAAATATATATAAATGGATAGTTTTTTATGGAATTCAATTTTTATTATATCATATTTATGTGTTACAAAATTATATCTCCATTCTTAAGTTTATATGAATGTATTTTGACGTCAACTAAATACATTTTTAACGCCGTTCAGGTAACAAAAAGGTGTTTTTATGATGATGTCTTTTAATAGTAATATTCTTGTTGCCTTTTTATTATATACCGTGCTGTTATCTTGGAGATTAGATCAATTATAACAATTATTTATTTATCTGAACCTGACAAATATGAATTTAAAAAAAATATTTTCAATAATAATCCTACGAAGGTTTTCCAAAATGAAATTTTATTTACCATAAATACAATCTGTCGGTTGTTAAGTCTTTTTATGTTTTGCCTCGATCTCTCTAAGTACATTAAATTGAAATAATCACTTCAAATAACTTGGTTTATTTTTTACCGTAGACTCAACATCTAAAGGAAAGACTCCAACAAACTATACTCATTTGATCAAACCACTTGATATCACTGAGGCAAAAAATACTTTTTACAACACGATGCTAGATGAAGCACTTCTTTAGTTAGATCCTGCTTGGGGGTCACTACTATCAAATTCAAATAGTCATTGTTAAACTTAACAATATTACAACATTTGTTTAAAATCAGAAAATTCTTGCTTTCCACAGTTAATCGCAGTAGCTGTAACGTTTTAAATAAATCCGAATTTTAAAAATTAGGATATAACATTCGAATGTTACCGTGTTGATGGTTACATAAGAAATTAAGCCAACCTTTCAGTAATTCCCCGTTAATCAGAATCTACGATCATGCATGGTCCGAGCTCTATGTTGAACCGGTATGATTATCTAGCAGATAAATGTCAATGCGAAAGTTAGTTACAAAACGAAAACCATCTAATCCAAACACGTATTAGAACACAGCAATATAAATAGTATGGAATATTTTATGTCAAACAATCCCTAGGTTTCAGAAGAGCCATATAAATGTGACAAACTAATAACTTCAGAAACTAAGCCCAAATACATTTGTAATTTTAATGGTGAAAATAAAGCACATATAATTACGTAAAACATCAATGTAATTCTAAGATAATAAATATGCCTGTAAAATTAATGAAAAAAGAAAATCAATAAAAATTATAGACAAATATTCATGTTGAAGAAGTATGGGTCATTCGATCAAAATTAACTTAGGACTTCCATCACTCCACTATTTTGAAGCCTCTGAACCTTGAAAACATTTGCTACAATTGTAACAGTTTTTGTAAACATTGCATATATCTTCAAAATGTACTAAAATTTTAATATTTTAGATTATATTATTATTTTAATATTTTATGCTATGATTTACAAAGGTATGCATTTTGAGGCGATCATTGTATTTCTGATAAATAATTATTTAATTCCATCATCCATTATATTACAAATATCAGAGTGCATTATCCATGTGAAAATTTCCATTATAATTTCATATTTTTTTTATCAAATATAATGAAATAACGCGGTTTCAGAATTGTATTACTTAAACTATTATATTTAGTATTTCTATATGTTTAATTATATGTTAATTATGTGTAATGGTTTGAAAAAATGTAATCATTTAATTTAAAATAAAGTGTAAAATTAGAAAGCGAATTATTAAAGTTAGGAACCTAATGAATTAATTTGTTAAGGGTGGGTGACATTTAACGACAAAGATTCCTTACGTAATTTAAAGTTCGATTGAATAACTCTCTCTTTGAAGAATATTTTGCCCTGATATAACTTTCCACTTCACTTGAGACTTTTCAGTCCAATGCACAACAAAAGGTGGTGCTTCTAATCGATAATGATAAAATTTAATCAATGAATCATTTTCAGTGGCGTCATTAAAAAGTGAAATTGTTTACCTCCCTTGACGTTAGACAAACACGAGTTTATTTACAAATAAATTACAAGACCCTTAACTTTGTTATTGTTTAATAGAGCGACCACTATTAGGTATTAAATAAAATTGGCAAACTGAAATATATAGGTAATAGCCCGTACCAAACCCAAACACTATCAGTATTGGACAATAAACCCTTTCCGAATATATTCTTTGTCATTTACCAACTTGTAATAATGAAGTATTAATGGCTTATTCATGAAAAAGATCAAAAAACTAAGTTGCGAAAGACTGAATTTTTAAATTTTAAACTAATATTTACAATCTTATTCGACGTATAGCAATATTTCACATTGAATGGGAGTAAAATTTATCTAAATTTTCTAGAACTATTATGGAGGTCTGTTTTTATTTATACGTTATTATACATCTCAAACTTTTTTAAAACAAATCAGTACTTAACTCTTCCATTAAAGAGAAGATATGTGGTCATAAAGGGACATTGTAAAAATTAAAACGTAATTATATAGCAGTATTTTTTAAACAATTATGAATATCAACTGTTGTTATAATAAATACATTTACCAATTTCGCAGGTTAATGATTATAATTATTATCATTTTCGTAAGGAGGGGCAGTATTACAGTCCTGGTTTTTCCTCTTAGCTATCCGCTCTTATTATCCAGCCTCGTACAGAGATCATTCTCTTTCTATTCAAGCTCAAGTTTTCTGAAAATGGGAAATACTTCGAATTATGTTGTCGGGTCCTTCACTAAACATAGCGCTTCAGGACCCAATCCGTTTCCTGCTCAAAGCTGACCAACCAAATACTAATTTTAGTTGTGTCTTGTGCTTCACCACATTTCCTACACAGAAGGTGGGTTAGCACTATACATTGAAAACCACGTTCTTTGTAGTTGACTACGGAACATCCGGAGACCAGAAAACAATTCAACGACGTTGCAAAGATACAGTAATTGTTTTTATAGCACTTTGAAAGGCAAACGCTATTAATTGAAACTAATGTAGAGCAAACGTAGAAAACTGTCCTTTTTTTACAGGAATACAATTAAATTCAATCCAATCTTTTATTTATTACCCAAATGTACAAATTATATGTCTTCTTTTAGGTTATTTGCCACAAGAGTTTGACGAATATTTTTTATATCTGTCATCCTGTACTCCTAAAACAAAAACATAATAATAATAACACTAAAAGTAGTAACAGTAACAAACCACAACCCATTCAAAACAAGATATAATAATAATAACATACGCTATAAATTATTATAACGTATGATGGACAATATAAATCGAACAATAATATATGACATAAATAGAAAACACAATTTACTAATTAAGCAATAAATAAATATCTGTAATAATATAAATTCAATGGTTTATTTTATTTATAAAATTTAGAATTATATATATATATATATATATATATATATATATATATATATATATATATATATATATATATATATATATATATATATTAATATTACAACATTTAAACTAAACTATTCCTGCTGCCAAACAACGAAAAATTAACAACTAGGCCTACGTCGAACTGAAATTATGTATATCTAACTTAATATACCCACAATAATATTAGTAACGGTTAATAATATAGATAAGCAACATAGGCTATATATATTCTCTAAATAAATTATCAACACGTAATAATATAAAGATCAAAACTTATTCTCGAATAACTTTATTCAATTCTTTTTCTTGCAGCAATTAGACGCTTCGTGAATTTTGTCAACCACTTTGCCCAATATATTAGTTTACGTGCACTCATACTGCAGTCATTCTTACTATTTTTCTCTAAATATATATGGTTTATACTGTATCTATTTTATCAGTACCTCCTAAATTTCCAGGGTCTGTGCCAGGTCGTTAGTTTTTGTTTGCACAGAATGTACCTCATCTGTATATTTTATCCACGATAACCGTCATATCCCCAACCTCCACCATGGTACATTCTCTGTTTTATGATATACACATATTCTCTTCCAGCCGTCCAAAAACATCAACCTGCAAACTATTTATGAGAGCCATTTATAAATAACCTGAAATATCTTAACTGTTTAAATAACAGCTGTAGGTACCATTGTCTTAGTTATAACTTCTAATCCAAGTGGTTATTATTATAAATTTTAAGCATATGTAAAATATATTTAAATGCCCTACATTATAAATTTATAATTATATAGTTTCATGAAACAGGACACTGAAGAATGTATGTTCAAATAACTCAATTTGTATGGCACTTACTTAGGTCTGGTTAGGGCATATACAAGAGTAAAAAACCAATATATCGTGTCAAACTTTATCTCTAAGTGTTAAGAAAGGTTTACTTTATACAGTTTTAATCTATCATCCAGAGTTTGAATGAGACGTGGTTTTAACAAGTGCAATCATAACTGACCCACGAGGAAGTGTTCTGGGGGGAAGTACACACAATTTAAATAAAAGCATTGATAATTAGGTTTATCACTATAATATAGAAGAGGGATAGGGAAAATATCGCCATTCCGGTAAATAAACACATACTTTGTTATTGAAGTATTTGATTATCTAAAATTATCTGAAAATACTTGTCTTTAATCAATAAAAAAGTTATAAAGAAACTAAACAACTGCTGAAGTGATTTTTTTTTTTAATTTTCGAATGGCTGTATTCCAAAGAAATAACTTTAAACAAAACTTTATATGTATCGAGATTTGTATTAATTACGAATATTTAAGGAACTATGTAGCTCATTAAAAAAATATATATAAATATACATAACCATGTTAAGCGTATACGAGTATTCTGACATGCATTTAGTGTTAATAAAAATTCTGGGCGAAATCATTCGATAGCCGCAACTCGTTACCGAAGAATTTCCGTACCTATATTTATATATCTTGTTTTCTTTTGTTTTCCATGTAGAATGAGCTCCCGAAGTTTCTTCCTATATTCGTGAATCACCCTGTATAAATGCTTATAAATCCAGAAATCTAGATCACAGTTTGTAAAATGTAGCGTCTAATATCTGTCAAGAGGTTTTATAGTATCACTTAAATTGTACTACATTGTACATCAATGCAATATTATTATGCTTTAGCAAAATAGTCCTCCCAGAGGAAATACTTCTTATGCCTCTACCCGACTGTAAATAAAAAGAGCTGTGCTAAATGCTAATCATTTTTACAGCAACTAAACTTTATTATTCTTTTTAAAGTAGAAATTTAATAAATATATCAATAGTAAACTAAGTTTCACGTATCTTATATTGTCAGATAAATTTTGGGACAAGAAGATTAGAGATAAAAATTAAATTTGACTTAGTGTATTGTATTGTTGGGAGTAGCCATAGCGTTATGACCATCAAAAATTTACGGATAATTATATACAATAAGTTAAGATACATAAGTTACTAGATGATGTAAATCATTTATAATAATTACTTTAAAAAGAATTAATTATGTCGGAATTAATTTCCCAACTAGTATTAAACAAATTCGTAAATTTGAAAAAAAAAAAAAAAAAAAAAAAAAAGAAAAGAAAGAAAAAAAAAGTTAAATGTATATAGTCTTAGTAAAATTATGAAGTTCTTCCTCATAGAGCTAGTGAGATTGAAAAAGAAAATTTTGAGTTGTTACAAAATTTAAAATGACTACTGTTTGTGTTATCTGTTGATATATATGAGCTAAGCACTCTTCCTGATGAAGCCAACTTTGTTCGATTAAACAGTTTTAGCAACGTCTGCAATTAACAGACTAAAGACAATCAGATAAAGAATTTATAGAAATATTACTTTCGTCAAAAGGCAAACAAAAATGTGAAATTAGTTTCATGTGAGATATTTCTATAGGTTAAATTAATCCACTGAATTTACCCCCGTCACACTGCATACTAGATCTCTAAAATTAGTGCCTTAAACACAATAGACGTTAATGAAACATGTAATCGTCAGTTTATAATGTAACCGTTGAAATAAGGCCAAAAAAGTATTCTTGAGTTGTTGATTTAAAATATACGTTATTATATATTTTGTAATTGAATGCATATGACACCAGAACTAAAATTATTGTTTATGATTAATATTATAAACTCTATTTACTAAATAGAATACATGCTTGCATTATTATTTCCGTATAAATTGTTCCTCATCAAGCTTTACCGCTTTATCACGAACCAAAATCAAGCCTAATGTTTAACATAATACAATAAAAATAGATTACGAATATGAATTATCCATTCTTCAAATGATATTTCTTTGACGATACTGTAATATATCTAATACAAAGATGTCAAGCATCTTAACGTTAAGGCAAGCAATTTGATACAGAAGCTCCTATTTCACGCTTAAGTTGTTCTTAAAATTCTTTAGAATCGATATTGGCAGGAAAATGTATCTCTTAAACTCTAAATGTCTGCATCTATTTGGAGGATATATTAGTACAAAACAATAGCAGTCTCTTATTTTCAACCAGTTGTTATTAATTAACTAGATTTCTTTTTTATTGAAGTTTTTTTTATATGTATAAAATTTTCAAAATCGTTTGGCAGTTGATTATATATATTCATAACATGAGATTTTAGATTTTAAAACTAAACAACAGCTGGCCACAAAATTAGTTTATTTAGATCGATATTAAAAACATAAAATATTTTATAAATGAAATTATTATATTGTAAGAATTTCTTACAATATAATAAGATAAAGTTTGTTATAAATTATATCTTGAACATTAATTTAAAACAAAAAGGTTGATATTTGTTTTAAAATGTATACATATATTTAATGGCACTACTCTATTCTTATACACACTTGCTTATAACAAACACACTTGTATAAAGAGTCAGAAATGTATTTTACACAATTAATTGTAATTCACTAGAGGAGAAAAACATTAACAAATAAGTACTAAACAACAATAAAAACCCTGTTCTCTTTGTTATGTTATGTTGTAAAGTAGTTAGATTTATATTAAATTGTAATTATTAGTTACTAAATATTATATTTAATGTTTAATATTTAACCACGACTTGTGTTTCTTTTTAATACTATATAACAATGTAATTAACAATCAAATTCAAGGCCCAGCATTGATCAGTGTACTCACAATATCCACTGTGGTAAAAAGTCCTATACGATACAATTAGTTTCTTAAGGAATATTTAACGTTACTTTTTGAATTCTTGTAAATGTAAAATTCTAATCAAAAAATAATGTAAAAAGTCCTCATGTCATTATATTTATTTGCCTCAAAAGTCGATGATGAAAATAGCATTTTTCCCCTAAAAACAATTAAAAAACTAATAATTGTGACAATATTATTGGGCGGTTTTCTTGATTCTCTTGATAGGTTTATAGATAAATAAGTATAAATTATATGAAAACATTTTTTTATAACGTGGCACAATAAATTTCAATATATACTAGAAATTTTGAACAAAAATGACTTGACTCAAGAAAAAAATCTAAAACAAAATAGGCTAATCAACATGTAGATAAAACATATTCCGTACAAGAAAACGTGAAATAAACAATTATTATCACTTTAAAAGATCCAATATGTTATATATCTTTATAAAACTGTCCAAAATCTTTAATTTGAAAGAATATGTTTCAGTTGTTATTCTTAAATAATGACATTAAAAGAATGACCTAATTAAACTATGCTTACTCTAGCATTGAATATACAAAAATTAGTAATTATAATAGATTCAACGCTATGAGTTTTCCACAACATACGGAACTGAATATGACTTATTATCGAAATTGTTTATCCTGCTAACCCCATAAAATAGATGTTAGATTTATAACGGGGACAATAGCAGTATACCTATGTGTATATACAATGGTCTTGATTACTAATCTAGCTGCGAAGCCCAAGTATTGATGTTATAAAAATCTATTAAAATAGAAGATATTTTAGAAAAGGAAAAAAAACATGAAACCAGTATTTTACTGTAATAGAAATTTTGGAAAGATTTTTAATTAACTCTAAAGATAATATAGATAAAAAATGCAAAATTTTGTAGTTTATAAATAGACATGTAGTATTTGAAATACTGCATATGTTGGTCAAACAGACCATTATTTTAAGTGTAGATTAAGTTAACATAAAAGTGGTTGACTGTTAGGTTATAACGATTCTATATTTTACAGTCATTTACAAAAACATGATTACAGTCATTTACAGTCATTACTACATATTTTAGAGTCATTTACTACATTTTACTGATTTTTATTCTAATATTAAATTTGAAATTTTCTATGTTAACGTCAAGGGTAAAAATTAAACATTTTAGAAATATTAGAAATTAGGAAATATTCTTGTAATAATGTTAATTTAGTTTTAAACTATCAAACCGAATTCTTGTCTTTTTTCCACTACTTCAACCTTTGTCAAATCATGTTTAAAATAGTTTATGACTCACTGGATTTCCCGGCTACAGGTTCCATTATCATCTAACGGGACTTGTGGGCTTGGTCTAAAAGGTGTGAACATTTTTCTTAGGTTATTTAGTCTTTGTAAAAGAATCGTTAATGCCGTAACTGGCGAAACCATGACAGCTAAACCAATATATATTATATATAATTTAACAAAAGAATTTTTGTGTGTTTTATTTGTATATTAAGGGATGTAATAAAATACTTTTTACAATTAAAAATATATTTACACTTATACTGAATTTACATAACGGGCGGTAAATATATACAGTATAAAAGTTGGTAAATAGCATTACCAACTGCCTTTTACCATCTTTTTATATATTTACCGTCTGTTATATAAATTCAGTATAAGTGTAAAATATTTTTAAGTATTGTAAGACTATTTTAATACATCCCATATCTTTTATATAAAGCATACTTCCAAATAAATAAATTTACATTTACAAGTTAATTATAGAAATTCAATTAGTCTAAGTGGTTATTACCATTGGATTATTTTTGAGAACTATACAATCTTTTTTATTTTTAAATTTACAGTCTTTAGGAACATGTGTTTAATCCAGTTCTTCTACACCTCTCATTGTGTCCGGGTCGTTCTCGTCTTCTTCGCTGTCGGAATCGTCCTCAAGGGAGATGACTAAAAAAATCTTCAAAACTATTGATTGTCCCTTCGTTTAACAAATATTCTTTCTCTACACAATTTACGTGTTCGCACCTCATAGTCCCATTAAAATTACAACAATATTATTAAGCACAGGACTAGAGACAAATTGTTAAACTACTAATTGAGATTTATCACTTCCAGTTTAGTAAAAATGGGTATTTAGATTTAAAAACCAATCGGAAAATTTGTTAAAATTTTATTTGTTTTAATCAACTAACCCTTTATACTGTATATGCTTATAACTGTAAACATTGATCAAAATTTCCATTTAGCTCTAGTACGGTGTTGTGAAATTAGTTTATAATGTAGATATTTAGCGGTTAACCTACGATTATTCATACCGAAATGAAGGGAATTTGTGACATGAGAGGGCGGACACAAGCCGTAGGTAAATAAAATCAGTTATGCAAAAAAATGTATATTGTTAAAATCATATATCATCATTTCCAAACTATGAGTCTCACTATGCAAGAGTTGTCCTACCAACTCTAATAGACATTATTCGTCCCCTAACATGAATATTCGTGTAATGTACACTACGTTCAACTTTGTACTGTGATTAACCTAAAGCTTGTGAATATCGTCGAACGTTTAAATAGATAGTTTAAGTTCCACGTTTCATACTCCTTACAAGGACACATGAAAGAAATGCACACCTATAAGACCAAGTTAGCCACATCATGTGCAAATAAAAAAAAATCTAGATGTTAATCAAGAAATCGCATTACACAAATCTGAATTGGTACAAGATTATTTTAATAAAATTAGAGATCCTAGCAAAAATGACAACAACCAAATGTATGCCCTTACGTTCGACCTTCAAAGAGCTTTGCTTTTTCCAAAACTAACTCGATCTGTCGCTTCCTATAAACGTAGCATTCACTGAGAACCACCCAATGTTCATAACTTCGCATTCAATGGTTGCTCTAAAAATGTTCTCTTGAAATTGGTTACAGGAGAGACTAAATTAAGATTTACGTTTTGACAATATAAAGTGTCAAGAAGAGGAAACCATTTGTAAGAATGTGTATGTATTATGACATATAGACCCAGAATGTTCTAACCTACAAAGAAAAAACATGACGGACCTGCTACAATTCATTCCATCACTTAACAAAAACTTTTTTCTCAATTTGTCAATTTGAAGGATTCCAGTATGAGAGACGGAAAATGTTCGTTCAATGAAGACTCTGTGGAAGATGAAAATATTTAAATTATTTATTGTTCGCATCTTCATGTTGTGAATGACTAGTTGGTTTGTTTTCATCATATTTGTGACATTATGAGTATTTTGTAAGGTTTGTATTTTGCAATAATATTGTTGATAATTAAAATGTAACGTGTTGTAGTACTGTAAATTTCTCATTAATCAAAAGTGGTATAGTTCAATTTTGTCTCTGTACCATCAAAATTATCAAGAAATATGAAACTATAAACATCACTAATTTACATTATTTTCTTCTGTTATAATTAAGAAGGTAAAAGTTTTTTTAAATATAATGCAAAGTTGGGAAATCAGAATTTTTTACAGAAATACCAATGATATAACTTTTTTTATAATCTAAAATTATGTTCATAAAAAAAAGTATGGATTATTTTATAAACTCCTTTTGATTTTAAAAAAAAATGGCAATGTGTATATAAAACTATGTTGGTAGGAGAAATTTGCTACATTTCGATATAAATAATATTAAATATTTTATAGGAATAAAAAATCCTACATACTTTTTGTTTAGTTTCCAAAACACCTCATTAACGCCACAGATAGTTCATCGGTCTTATAAAATTCAACTCAAGTGAAAAATATTCGAATACGAATTAATGAAGAAAATTACCCGACGAGATGATAAATTTAGATATTGTGAATGGTAATTTTGCAATCGCGTACAAAATGTACAAGATTTCAACAAGTTATGGATATGATGCAATCACCGCCCACAATTTATTCAAAAAATTGTGTTTACGTTATTGATACGACGAGGCAGAGAACTAACATTTTAAGATCAAAATATATTATTATGTTTCAAATTGACTTTTCTAAACCTACCGAAGCTGATATGGTGGTCCACGATGTTTGTATCTTATTAAAACTTATGTGTTATTTGTTACAACACCGTAAATGAAGTTTTATTATAAAATACTAGTAATAAAAAAATCTTGGGACGTTTTAAAATTTAAAAATAATGAAATTAGACAAAATATTTGATAATGCAACCGATCTCAAGTAGTCCAATACACCTCCATTTGCTTCTTCTCTTTTGATGAAGTTCCTCTATTATGGAGATTGAGAGACAGAATATCCTAAACGAACTCGACGACATAGATTATTTCAGATAATTTTTACCTACCAAAAAATAAAAGTTCTCGTCGTAGATGATATGTATAAAGTAGTGAAAGTATAAAAGCAAAGAAGAGAACCAAAAAAAAAAAAAAAAAAAAAAAAAAACTAAATTCGGAGATCGTATTATATTTGAAAGCAACTACTTTCGATGCTTTCTTCCTGCCCACTATTCAAAAATGACAGAATAAAATCTCGAAAATTAGCAAAATAAAGATCTTTAGTTAAGAACTAGAATTGACCTTAATAAATTTACCAAAATATCATTCATAATTCAAAAATGAGCAAATAATAAAAATGTTGCACCAATTTCATTAGAATCGATTAAATAGTAGTAGCTACATTCATCTGATTGGTAAGATCCTAATCGCACGAAAAAAAAAAGGAAAAAAAAAAGAAAAAAAAAAAAAAAAAGAAAGAAAGAAAAAAAACATGACCAACGATATCGGCTCAAAAAGGGGGACACATTGGCAAAATGTGGCCTGAATCGCCATATCAAATAATACTGATATCAATTTCTTTGTTTCTTCTCACACATTTACGTAAGAAAATTTAGGTCCAAAATCATTAACTGTTCTCTAAACCTCAACCCCCATTATGAAAATAATTTTTTAGTTAAAATTTGATAATTAGTTTTCAAAACTTATTTTGCAAATCTATTGTCAGATATAGGCTACATTCATAATTTACTAGATTTATATCACTGAAATCATTTGAGCAAAGTTAATTGTGTTCATAATTCAATTATTGAAACGTAAAAATGATTCACTCATGATTAAATTTTAATATCATGAGATTATAATATTGTTTCTAATAAACATAAATTGACGCAAAGGAAAATTTCCAAGCAATATTATTCACATATAGAGTCATAAAAACGTTTACAACGGGAGCAAATTGGATTGTTAAATGTACAATTCAATATAGGTTACGAGTCCATAAACATTGAAATATGTATTGTTGATATTATTAATTTTGTGTTATTTCACATTGAATTGAAAGTTTTTAAATAAAGAAAATTAATCATTATTAAATAGTTATTTTAATATAAATAACAAAATTTAATTTCTATATTTGGTCAGGGCATCCTTTTTACGTAGGTGAGACACAAGTAGATTTGTTCATATATTTAATGAAATAGCTTCAAGAATTCGAAGTAAAGTAAAAATCAAGAACTTACTTCTTAAATATGAACGTTCTGTTATAACTAATGTGTAAACCAATATTTATATTTTGACAAATCCTATAATTTTGAAACAATATTGTACAATAAATATAGATCGGGTTTGGGAAAGGGGCGGGTGAGGGGATCAGTTATATACAGGCCGATTTTCTTACCTCAGTTATCAGACTATTGACTCACCCAATAGGATATAAACAAGTCCATGAATAGGCCTATTGTATACGAATTATTACCACACTGAAATTTCATTTGAGTAGAGAAAGTTACTACTCAAATACTTTTTTTTTGTTTTACTAATTTTAGTTCACATAAAAACTTATATTATTGTTTGATTATACACATTAAAACCCTATTATAAATTTCAGGGAGGTATCAATCTTTAGCATTGTAGGGATTCGCAGAACGCATATTTACTTATCTCGAAGGGCTTGAATTTTCGGCCAGTTGATGGACTTAATGTTAACGACATTTAAGCATCAATTAGGTCGTGCTGGTGCACAGGTATGACAGGGATAACCAGTGATCTTTACTATTTAGGGTGGGATCTGTATTTCGATAACTACAATAATTTACTCTTACTTAATAGTATAGGTGAGTTGTCTGCCTAGATTAATTAGGTGTACCGCAAAATGAGAAACCAATGATGAATGTTAGTTACGAAAATCATAGTGTAGGCAATTAACTCAGAGATTTGTAGTCAATTGGATCAGGTAATTAGTATAATAGTTAATTTTTGTATAATGGACACAATTGTATTGTATGCTTTTTATAATTTCATTATCACACAAGTGCACATTTATGTAAAATTCTTTATGAAAAGTATGTAATTTCCTATAATACACATTAAACATTTTCTGAAACTATAATATTCGCTAAGGAGAACGTATTATACATGAAAATACATCAATTCATTAAATTGTATTAATTCCTTTACATTTTAATAAACATTTCAATCACTTCGTTTTAACTAAATTTTCAACTGGTATTCGACAATCAGGTATTTAAGTACTTTGATAAAATAACAAGTAGTGTATAAAAAAACCTGAGAATGAGATTTGCGTTTCTTTAAAAATAAATGAGAACCCTTCAACTTACAGTATACCAAATTAAGACTACAGTAAGCCATCTTCTCAATGCCAGAAATTAGGTAAACCCCCTTATAGAGAGAGTCCTACGAAAAAACTTTCAGGACGTATTACATTGGTGAATATGAAAAGAAAAATGCATATGAACATACGCTCTAAAATGGTTATTTGCCTATCTAGCCCATAATTTGTTTTTTTTTTTAAAACAATTATATCTTTTGAATGACAAATTACTAAACTTGAAAATTTGCATGTGTCTTGGTGCTGTAACCCAACTGTAAAAAAAATATATATTTGATTCCTTTAAACATTTCAAATGTTTACATATACTGAAATTTAAACATACTGAAATACATAAATTTTTCAAAAAAATACGTAAATCAAAATATTTCCTCTTTTAACGACTAATCAGATCAAATTTAATATATATATATATATATATATATATATATATATATATATAATATATATATATATATATATATATATATATATATATATATATATAATATATATATATATATATTAAATTTGATCTGACGTTAAAGGACAATTGAGTTATCCACAACAAACTGAAAACATAATTTCTTTGCAGTTCTCTACAATACTCAAGATTGACCTAAAACGAATTTTGTCTTTAAATTCTACAATTTTCTACCTACTTCTAAAGTAGTAAAGTAATAAAGAATACACAAATCACATATCGATTTTTAATAAAGCAAAACAAAAAAAAAACGAAATTCGCCTTGTCTACACTGAATACGATGCATTACAAGATCTTCATTATTAACACTATGATTTACTTATAGTTGAACAGAAAACTAACATGATGGAATTGATCCTTTCGTACGTAAATACTGACACAGAAAAGAAAACATTTTCCTATTGGAAATCCTCCTTGACGTCAAGCCGGTTAAGAATATCTTTTGAAAATCCTAAAAGCACATATTATTTACCTCGTAGTATCCCACGTTAGGAAATTTCTAGTTGAAACGATATGTTTACACTACGATATGATAACACTACAGTTTATTAATTTTTATTATATCTTATTATAACATATTTAAACAAAGTACGCAATTTTAATTGTTAAACAGTTGTTACTATTGCAACTTAAAAATGGAAATATCTTAAAATAATTCTAAAATTACCTTTCAATACATTTAAAACAAGAATTGTTTCGTGTTACTTGTTTTAATAAAATTGATTAGGCAATACAAAACAAAGTTTTGTGAATTTTATATTTTAGTAATTAACTTTTTTGTTACAATAAAATGAACGTTTATTAGGTAACCAAACAAAATGAATGTTGGAATATTTTTAGTTTTTTTGCTTCAAAAAAACCCCGATTTATTAAACTTTGTATTAATTCTTTAACCTATATTTACATCAATTTATTCAGAATTCTTAATGTATTACGAAGGATATATAAAACATAATTTATATACTCATAACCTTCTAGATTATATGATTGTTAAGTGCCAATCAACTCTCGTTTGCATACATTACTAGAATAAAATATATTTTTCTAAGATATTTAGTAACAGAATTTCTTTTACTTTAAATACTTCACAGTAATGTGGGTTTTACAGTATGTTAACTGTATAATATAACATCCGAACAGTTAACATATAAGTTGTTATATATCACTTGCGATAATAAATAAGTTAGGACAGCTTTATGAAATCTACACTATTGAAATACAACCTTATTCAAGTGTCATAAAAATGTCTATATTTTAAAATAACACTCTATCTACAGTTCTAAGGGATATGCACAAATAAAAAACTATATAGTTAACCTATAACTTTTAACGCAAAGGAAGTTTAAAGGGCAACAAAGGCTTTATCAACTGAATTCATGGCTAAAAGATAACGGTATTCTAAAGCCAATATCTCAAATGACAACATAATACTACTTAATAACGACTTCTCTCAAAGGATGTTTTACTTTACTTTTAGAATCTTTTTGTTGAAATTGAGTTATCGCAATCTATAACGTCTTATAAAGTTATGTCATAGGCAAATAAATTACTTTATTAGATTTCAATGGAAAAATTTCTAAAATAACATTGTTTCGTCATTCCAAAATCAAGCATTGTTAGGTGAATTACTGGATGTAAAAATTAAAATACAATTTACATATACATTGTCCTATTTGTTGTGTTATTCTGGAAAATTAAACAATGGAAACTTTTTTCAATTAGGCCACATTTTATATTAAATTTGTAATACTTATAATGTACTTAATATTGTTACTATACACACCACAACTTTAAGTGCATCTAAGTTAATTTAAAAAAAAAATACTGAATTGTTAATTTACTAGTTCAATAAAAATAAATGCACATTTTCGAGATATAAGACATGTCTTATACTTTTCACAAGATATTTGTCAGGCATTCCGATTGACTAACAAGATTTACATTGGTTAAATATCATTAAAATTTTAATTTTAAATATAGTTTCCAATTTTATTTTTATATTCTAACAATATACGGTTGAAGCCATATTTAGAATCAGGTAATATTATTTGCTAGATAACTTTTTTAACCTTAAACATGATTGTTAATGCCGTAATTGTCCTCAAACAAGTATTTAAATAAATCGTATTTCATTAAAAATCTAACTTTCAATGACGGCGCCCATTGATGATTTTATTTTTCGCCAATTATCCTAAAGAGTATATTTATTGCGCACGGACTTGGATTTACCCTTCATTTAAATCTGAACATTTGGGTAGACCTGATCTTGAGAAATATCTTCTTTTATAACAGCCACGTGGCCTATTTATTTTTTTGTTTTAACCTATTAGACTCAAAAACCAACATTTCTTGACGATTTGGAGACGAATAATTTTTATTTGTGTACTTACAGGCTACACATGAGTAAATATTTATAAATACTCGTTATGACAGTTGCTCCCAAATTTTGATTTAAAACCAATGTACGACTACATATCAAATTAGATAAAATTGGTCTATTCGTTTGGGCTATACAGCATTGAACAAACAGACATTATACAAAAAATCACATTTAATTCTTAGTACCTGAAAACATATATTATTTTTAATAATACGTTTTAACTATTCTATCATTTCATGCAACAATGTTACAAAATAACATGAATACTTATTGTTTTAAGCCAAGAAATGTCATTCATGGTACAAATTATTTTAAAAGCCACCAATGTGTTTTGGTAATAGCTAAAACCATTAATAGTAATTTTGTGGGTTTTTATAACAGCTACCCCATAATTTTGAGTAATCCAAAAGAAAATTAATATATTTAATAAAATATGCACACTAAACCAATTTGATTAAAATCGATTCACAGGTTTGGGCTACAGAGCGACAGAGATGTCAACCGGACATCACAACCAAAAACACCTTTTGGGCTTTAGGTAGCCAACCTTAAAACAGATGAATCAACAAAAAAGTCTAAATGGATGTTTTGATCAATTCATACTACGGGTTTAATTAAATGATAATTCAATCTAAATAGAATTGTTACCTCATTTATTTATTTATTTTTTTTTTACTGTTAACTATAAACTTTATATGAAATTATGTTTTTAATGGTAATAATAATACAAAAATGAACCACAAATGTCAAGTAATATTACACAGAACTTGCGATATCCACATGTTTATTAGAGGCATTCAGCTGTCCATTCACCTTCAACACTAGTTTAATGCAAGTATGTGGAGGTTTCCCTGTCAATGGTGGCACATACTTTATTCCAGAGCAAGTGCATACAAGTAATTATACAAAAAATTACAAAATTATAATTTAAAAATAACAGTGAACAATAGACGTAGCTCCTTTGAAGTTTAAATAATTACAAGATAAGGTTGATTATCTTATGAGTAATATTATGTAGAGTATGTAATATAAATTCAGACATTTTATTATGTCATTAAAGATATTTATTTACCTTGACACTCGAAATCTGTTTATAGAAACATCAATTTTTAAATCATCTTATAAAAGATAATGCACAGTTGTAAAGTTTGACTTGAAACTGGCCTGGTTGTTGTTAGATAAGAATTAAATTTCTATGTAGAACTGAAACCGGAAAGCTACCATTCTTTCTATAATTTTAGCCACGGCTAAATTCCAAGTCAATGAATTTGGTCTATAATTCGAAATCTGGTCTCCTTGTATTTTGTAATTATTGAAATTAATACAGCCTTTCTATAAACTGAAGTCATTGTAGTTCCTCATTTCATATTCTGATTAGATGTTGAGGTTTTTCAACATTTTCAGTTGATTTCAAGGTTCTTGAGGATATCTAAATGATTTTTTATAGTCCATGTGATTTTCTGTTCTTCAGTTTTATCACAGCTATTATCAATTCTGTTAGGCTGTAAGTCATTTTACTTGTTTCCTGCTTTCATATTTCAATTTCTATTTGAGCTGTATGTCTATTTCTTAATTTCCCTTGCTAGTGCATGTTCCCGAATGAAGAATGTGTCTATCACCCAAGTGCTTGTCTGAGGTTAGGATTGATTTTGTTCTTTAAATTGGTTCAGTTGACCTTTTTTGTTTGTAATTATCTATTAAACTATTCAGTGGATTTATATACTTCCGTGCTTTAGAACTTTTCGCCATATAGTATAATTTGAGATGTAGTGTTCGAAGTTTTGTATTTTGGCTAATTTCAGTAGTGTGTTTTGTAGTAGCCTTAGTTTTTCTCCATTTCTGTACATCATCTCTAATCATAATCTTTTTATTTTTCCCTATTAGAGTGTTACATTCTTCAGATATTGTATTATAGGACTCCAGCTATCGTTGTGTTTATTTACTCTTCGTCTGGAAATGCATTGTTGTACAAACACGAATGTGTTATTGCTCTTGATATTCTATCCTATTTTCAGAACGGATTCTTTGCACTACACATTTGACAATCCTACCGAAACTTCTTTAAATTCAATGAATTGTGTTAAAACGGTTATTGTGTATACGGTCATGTTATATAGACTCTTGTTAATTACTTTTTCTTTTTTTTTTTGTTAGGACAGCTCTGTGTCCTCTACACTTATCATCGGTTACTAATTTATCGTTCGGGTGGCACGGTCTTATGGCCTCATCCGAATAATGTTATTAAACAAAATAACGAAGAGTATGTCTCAGATAATTTAATTATGTGTTTTGTGTTTCCTATGTTATGTGTTGTGTTTAAATCTTGTGCGCTACACCTGAAGAAACCGACAGTGTTTGGCGTGAGAGCATTGAAGTAAAAATGAAAAATTGTATCAAGAGTAATGTGGTATGTATGCATAATTTATATGGAACTCAAGAAGCATAATAATATTAAATACATTATTTTTATAAATATAATATTATGTTACTCGCTAAATATAACAATTTGTATTAAAACAAAAATATATTTACGTATTTCATCCGCCCATAAATAATCGATATTAATATAACTAAACTTTAATTTTCATTAAATCAAATGTCCAATGACACAATTCAGCTTAATATGTGTATTTAAAAAAATATATCTTCAGTACAGTTTCACTTGAGATTGTATAATATCATCCCTAATTTTAAATATCAAAAGCAGCATTTTACCCTGGGCTTGCCTTAAAAATAATAAACTCTAAAACAAAATCAATTTTCTTAGCTTAGTAACCTTCCTTCTTACCTTAGAGGTGATATTTGTTTAGAAACAAAAAGTTTCTCAGTCATATTTGCCCTACAAAAAAAAAAGAAAACAATAAAAAACAAAAACCATTAGAGATGGAACAAGCTTTAGGGTGGAAGTGAACAAGTGTTGGTCAAAAGTTATCTTGTAGGAAAAAATACTTGAAGAAAGGTTTAGATCCAGAAGGGATCTATGGAATGGCCTCATCCGTAGTTACAAATCAGCCTCTGACGACTCTTAAGGTTGATGTACGTATGTAGTTAACTCAACCCATGAAGCGTTTTTCCTCCAGAGAAACTTACATAGATTCGGGTTACCACAATTAAATACACCACAGCTTTAGTGAAGATATAACTTTACATAACAATATGACATGATATTTCTTAGTAATTTTATAGCATAATTATATTTCACCTGAGCTCTTCCGAAAAATACAACGAATCTAGCATTGTTGATAATTGTAATTAGTATGTCATGTGAGTTGAACAGAAAATGTAAAGATAAAATTATTATCACATTTTAAAATTTTAATTTTATAAATTTCAAAATTGTTCATAAACGTTTATGGAGACACTTATACATAACATAAGTCATCACAAACTTAACTTTTTTAAATGTTAGTGTGCCGTAATTTGTCCATATAAATTAGAGTAGGGAATGTGTTGCTTCCACCTCAACGGAGGTGAAGTTCTAATTAGAATTCCCTTGATAAAACTTTCACCGTATTTTACAACCCCTCCAATTCTCACGTTTCCTCTTCTAGTAACTACAATAGTATTCCTTCGTCTTTACAAATATGAAATATCGTCTATGCATACATTTTTTTAAATCTCGTCACTTATTTATGAATACATCTTGCTTGTAGTTTTCAAATAATTAGCTATACCCAACTAATATATCTCGGAACTTTAGGGTAATTTGATTTATTACAATGTTTTTTTTTTCAGAGTTCTATTCAGTTATTAAAGTAAAATGCCTAGTTCAAAAAATGATTAACATTTCATACGGTTAAATATTTTTTAATGCAAGTAAAATTGAAGCTCAAATATATCAAAACTTTGTTCCATCTCCCCAATTCTCTCTTTCTGTGCTTCTTCTCGTCCCAAAATATCCTTTCAATGATATGGTCTATTGTTAAACAATTAATTTTTACGTTATACAATTTTTTTGAACACGGTTTACACTCTTATTGTGGTTAACCATGTCAGCACATCAATATAAAGATTGCCCCATAAAGTACGAAAGATTTATTTATGTAGTAAAATTTTTAATTAATTGGAAAATTTCAGATGATAAAGTTAATGCAATCTACACTTGCTACGGTTAAATGTGAAACACATTATAAAACAAATACCCCCCCCCCGCAACTCTGCTGTCACACTGTTGTGCGTCGATTGAAAGATTCAATGGATGTATATATAACAGTAACCAAATTTTGAACACATTCATTTTTCGACTGACTTGTTTCTCTTAAGAGAGAAAGAAAGTCACCATTTTTGTGTTTGATTGCTAAAAATTATTTAAGGTCAAAACATTGTCGTATGTATATTTCAAAATCATTTGAAAGTTGGACTTTATTTCCACTGCTCAGTATTTTAGGCATATATACTATTTCAATTAATTTCTTTGTTATGAAAACAATAGTACATTGAAGTAAAATTTATCATTTACCTCAAAAATGTATTATTTAAAACGTTAAAGATTTTTAGAAAGATAATTATTCTAAATACAATATTAAATTTAATATCTGATGGATTATTTCCTTCTATGCTTCTTCTGTACAAAGTTGTCAAAATATTAAAACTTCAATACCATCGAAAACGAATAAAATAGTTACTTTGTTGTAGTATCAGTTTGTTCCCAGAAAAAATAATTTTGAAATTTGTCTTATTTTCCTTTTGAAAAAATTGATATTAGATAAAATTGTATAGGATAAACATAATAAAATTACTGTGGTAACGAAAAATCTTTTCAATTAATTATTGTAATAATTACCATGACGTACCCTTATTTGTCTCAAGTAATGAAAGAAATAAATCGTAATGATGTGGAACTTCGTATTGTTATAAAAGGTAATAGTTGATAGTCTCCAGTTTACTTTACTGAGGATATTTAAACACCAAGTTGGCTATCGATAAACGAGGATCGAATTATTGAAACGAAATGGGCATAAAACGCTATTCGAAAAATAGTTAGAAGGGAGTTGAAGTTTGATAGAAGGGAAATAGATATATAATTCTTGTATGTATCCCGTAAATCTATTACACTAAATTTATTTCAAAAGGAATAACATACCTGGTTATTTCTTTAAATTAATCTATCATTTATTTACATTATTTATGTCCTTTATATTATGTATTATATTATTTATTTATATATTTCTTTCTAAAGCAACATTGTTATACATAACGTAAAATAAAATAAGGAATTTCTTTTCTGATAACAACAATGTAGAACTAAAATATTTGAAAATTACCACATCTCCAGTTCAATAACAAAAATTCCAAAAGTAAAGTAAAACATCCTTGGAGAAATACTGTCAATTCAGGTTTTATGATATTGTCTCTTTTACGACATTGGCTTTGGGAGTACCCTTATCTCCACCGTGCCATGAATTCCAGTTGCAAATGCCTTTTCTACCCTTTCAACGTCCTTTGGAGTTAAAAGTTAATCTATACTCTTGTTTTATTTTCGTTATATTAAGTTTAACTCTAAGTTTAGTTATATTCTAAATATATTTAATAGATTTTCAGATATGATCAAAGATGTTAAATTCTTTAAAATTATTTAATTTAAACTGTTGGATATAATCAACTCTAACTATTACCAACTTGTCTTATCGTTTTTATTTTATCAAAGTTTCATAACAAAGTAGTACGCACATATAAGGACAACAATTTACACTTGAATGAGCCTGTCTAGGTAAATTGGTGCGAGTATATAAATAATATAACTTTCTGCTAATAGTTTTTTTACGACATAATAGCACCAAATATCCACTTAAAAAAAAATATCGTAGTTAAACAATGAAGATATTCGTTTAAAATAAAATTGTACATAATTAATAAATCATTATTTTACACAACATTAAATTACTACAATCAGTAGAACGCAAAGAGCAATATTAAAATATTAATCATTCAAACTATATTGTGATTTATTTTTGCAACTTGTTCGTAGTTATGAAAATTTCCAAGTTACATATGATATATTTTACACTTTTAAGAATGTTTCCAACCCGTTTAGAATGGGAAGAAACCATTAATTTTTAGGACCATGAGTAAATTATTATGTTACATAAAACTAGTGGTTATTTGAAACGTAAAATCTAATAGCAGTATTTATGCTACTTAAAATGATAAAAAAAAATTCTCTTTTACATTTATATTTATAACATTTTTATATTTAACTAATATAACATATATATTTAATACGTTTTCGGCAAGCATAATTTTTTTTCAAAAGAAATATCGATGAAAATTTAAATAAAAATAGTTAATATATAATTTAAAAATAATATTTCTATTTAGGTTAAAATAAGGACATTTGTCTCCGAGTTATTACGAAAGCCATAATTACCTGTTTCAAATGTTATACAAGTCTTTAATATTTATAAAATCATTTACCTAATGTTTTTTAACATTTCAACTAGCTCATAGCTTATGATGAACTGTTATTTATTAAGGTAAATAAACTAGTTACACGACAGTTATACGAATTAAACTATAATGAAATACCAGTGAATGAAACAATGTATCTTTTATGTACGTAAGTAATCAGTCAAATGACTTTTGTGTAACCAACATTGTGGAGAAATTTAAGAAAAATTATTTAATTCATGTAAAAAAATAGATGGTAGTAGAAGATTGTTATTTCTTATTAAAGCTTGGAATTTTTGTTTATTTCTTGAAAGAAGTGCCATTTTTACACTTATATATATATATATATATATATATATATATATATATATATATATATATATTATATTAGAAAGTGCAATGTATTATTTTGCCGGATATACAATTGCACTGTTGAATAAATGTATTCCTAGAACGTTGGGAATAGTTTGAAGAGAAACTAATTGATACAGTTTTGGAGATTTTAGCCACCGCACCTTATTTTTGAATGGTTATTAAGTTACATATCCTGACCATACAAATATTTTAAATAATTTTGAATCTTTATATTGTTAATAGTTGTATTGTGAGTGTACGGATGTGTGTGATAAATGTTAACGAAGTCCAAGGGAAAGAATACGATTTAAGAATCTGAGGATGACCTTGAAGTAAAGGTAGAAACTAGTTATCCGACGTCCAAAACAAAGCAACTGGAAAAAAGGAAAGAATACTGTAAAGGACGTAAAATAATAATAATTGAGAAACTATTAATAACAAGTTCATATATAATAACGTCGTAAGTGGGTATCAAATATACATAAAAGAGAATCTCACTTTGCCTTGTCAATTATTGTGAAATACTTATTACGGTCTAAATAAAAAAAAAAGTTTTTCTTTTGTATTAAAAGAAATAATATTAGCTCATAAAAAATTTTAACTTAATAATATTGAACAGCATTTTAATTCTACATACATAACGTGAGTTTTTAAAACGATTATAGTAAACTTTACAAGAATTATATAAATACCATTTATATTTTGTTAACATTGATTTTGTCTAGACATGAGTATTGTAGAGCACAATTATTTTTATGCCTCGTGTTTTACAAGTTGTAAATGAAGTGGGTTAAATGTCTTACCATGGGATCTATTTAGACGTATTATTATCCTTATGACGTATCATAAAATAATACATCTATAGTAAATATATAAATTGGGTATCATTTGTTGTCTTGACTATGAAGTTACCTACGTTCACTGGTAAAATTAATTTAAACGCATGTTTTAAAATTCATATTTCTCAAAATAACTTTTTCTATTACTACATATTTATTAATGTAGGTTTCCTTCCTTCAAAGAAAGGAAACTAAAATTAAAGAAAGGAAACTAAACTAATTAAACTAAAATGTTCCAACTTTTTAGTCAACATTTATTTACGCACGTTTATTTATGAATCATATAATCAATTTGTATTTCCACAGAAGTTCACTATAATAACAGAAAAAATTGAAGTTCTAAATTCCTGTTATCATTTTATCATAAATTAATGCAGTTCCAAGTTTATCATTTAAAAATAAATTTAACCAATAATGTTTGAGGTAAATTCAGTATAATACAACATAACAAAAAATGCCGTAATGTTTTTCTACCTATTGACAAATATATTCTACTTCTTTAAAACACAAAGTCTCCACAAACGTGAAGGATACTTCCAGTTTCTTCATTAAATAGTCTAATCGTGGACTATGAAGGTATATTTTGTGTAATGTTTATAAGGGTTGAATTTACTTAGGGTGTGTTTTTAATATTTAAAGGATATTTTAGGTGGGAATTTAGAATTAACAACCACGAAACAAATATAATGTGCATTTTCATTATATGTAGCGGCAATATGATTTTCAAGTATCATAATATTTTCTATATGTAATTATTATTATTTCGTAATGACAGCAGTATTGATTGGAAGTTTCATTATTTGTCCGATTTGAAAATTAATTGTAGTCTGTGTTATTTTCGAATACCATTTCCTTGTTAATTAAATAGTTTAATGTGTAACATAATCTAAACTACATTTTTTATAAAAGTTACCACTTCAATTCCTTAAAAAACTTCAATTTTTGTTTTGATTTAATTTTTTTCTTCTTCAGTATGAAATTAAACAATATACAAAACTTGAGTTATTTATTTTTAAAGTATTCAATACCATAATGAAAACATTCACGTACATTTAATATGAACAGTTAAAATAACTTTCTTGCAAAATTAGTTAACTGACAATATAGATAAAGGAAAGGATTAACCCCAAAGATACAACAAAAAAACACTAACATCACAAAAACTGTATATTGTTTAACAATAAAATAAGGTTTCTTACTATAAAAGTAGATAAATGATTCAAATGAGATGAGACCCGATATTTTCTTCTATCTTGCGTCAGAAATATTATCGTATAAAACTCTATTTTTTTACATAATAGGCATAGATCAACATTTTACTACTATTAATGCCATTATATGATAAAAGTAAAAAATGATTTAATGTTTACATATATTTGTTTGTCTGTTATTTCGAACAACCTCCATATGAACAAAGTACGTAATAATTCTGAGCCCTAAAGCCGTATGTCTTTTTTCGTTATATTTCACACTAACTTAGATAATTCATGAAATTCATTAAAAAAAGAAAGAAACAAAAAAAAAATGTATGTTAAAACTCGAACACAAGATCTCACAAAAATTACGTATCCCTAATCAAACGCGTTTCATCGACAAAGTCACCATCCTCAGTTATGAATGAGCTACAATAACTAAACTACAACTAAACTAGCACTGCGCCAACCAGTATTAAATAAAAATAGCGTGGCATAAACCAACTTTCTAATATTAAGGCGTTAACAAGTGCATCGTGTCATTCTAAATAACTTTCCAAGTAGGTTGGGCTATTTGTCAATAATAAGATTAAGTAAGCAAAGTATAGTTTTATTTTTAATAACAAAATCTTGAGTGCATTGAAGTGAGTTTCAAGTGAACTTGAAACCACTCGGTTATACATAACTATAAAATATTTACTTATAGTTTGTGAAATATTTTTGAAACAAGATATGGTAAATATATATTTGTAATTTTAATTAGTTTTAAATTCATTTATTACGTAGTGCTATTGTGAGATTATTTTTAGTATTTAATTAGTACGCAATCATTTTTATTTTTGAACTGTTGTCAATGATGCCGCAATCTTGCCAAAATCTGAATCAACAAAGGAGCTCCTATTATGGCCAGCAGAATATTTTGAAAATAATTCTCAAATTCCTAATAATTGAACGTGTAAATAAATTATGTATGTGTTAATGAAACATATATATATATATATATATATATATATATATATATATATAACACTTCAATAGTTGTCCTATTTAATGTCATTTCCTAGCACTTCGATTAAGAGGACAGGCGTATATATCCCGAGCTATGCTTGCTGATTATAAACCATTCTTTATGTAGTTCTAAGTTATATTTTCTATCAGGTCTTTCTTGGCAAAGTCTTCTTCTCTTGATGATACTAGAATATTCGAGTTTATAGTATGCTATGTTTATTCTTTTTAATGCCACGTTGGTTTAAATGCCAGGTTTTTTACCCGTAAATGGAAAATAATGTAATAGAATTGAGTTAGTTGAAAATATTATAATTAAGTGTTAGGAATTTATTGGTTAGACAATATTGATTATATTTTTCTAACAGCCTCAAATTAAATAGTTAAAGTCACTATTAAAAATATCTACTACAGTAATTTGCAAATAATATTATTGGTAGTTATATTTAAAAACATATAGCACAGTAAAACAATATTGACGGCGCAGTTTCCTTCAACGAAATTATATTTTAGGCGCCGTCGCCAGATTGATTGGTTACATCTATGTCATTGATAGCTTTGAAATTTAATAACCCCTCCAGAGATAGGATATTAACTCTCGCTTAGCAAATGATTACATGGTTTCTTAAAACAATTTAGTTTATAGTCTCTGAGATTTATTGAAGCTTACACAAAACAAATTTATTTTTTATATAAACTTAAATTCTTACAATTCTAAATAAACAGTTTTTTAAGGACTTTTTTTTTAAATAAACCGTATAACATAAATATCTGTGATAATAATAATTTATATATATATATATATATATATATATATATATATATATATAATTATACAAAATAAAACTTACGCTACACTCAAACCATAATCTTTTAATTTACGTACCCATGTTCATACGTTCCATCTAAAAATTATAATTATGACAAAATAGAAGTGTAATACAACCTTTACTGATCTAGCTATAATTTCCAGGTAATCCAAAAAACTTATATAATAATCTATTTATTTTATCTTAATATCTTTGAAACACGAGATCTCATTGGGATATTTCTTCAATTGAGTTTTTCCCAATTAATTGTGTTAAAGAAGATGTAAGGTCAGTTAAAATTCAGAATAAGAAAATTATCTAAACAGGTTTCGATTTTTTTCTAAATGGGTGGGATTAACTATGTGGAAGGGAGTGTTGAAAATGGTGTAAACGGGCCTGCCAACTGACCAGGACAATATATATTATAGCCTTTTAAATTCCTATAATTTTACTTTAGTTTAGCTTTATCCAGATGAAACATTAACAATTTGTTATGTAAAAGTAAAATGTAGATTAAAATATCTAATATATATGCAAGTACTTAATAATTTCAGCTTTATTTATTATGTCTATCAATTCATTCACTAAACCAATGATGATATTATTTGTAAAGATTTAACAATAATATATTTAATTATAATATATTGCCTAAAAGTATATACATCTTGATGGGAATTTTTTTAATAGTAGGTATAATTAATTTTGCTAACTTAAAACTGTTTCTCGTTATCTTTTTCCCCTTTAAAATTAATGGTTTCTTTTGTATCTACCTCTCTTTCTGCCTCAAAACTAATAAATAATTTAATGTATTCTATAAGAGTAAAGGATTTGTATTCAAAATAAAGCTATAACATCATTTTATACACCTCATAACATTTACATACTATAAACAGGGCTTTGGTAAAATAAACTTATTGCATAGTCATAAGCTCTTTGCTGAGATAACGAATCCATTATTTGTTTTAAATGTTTTTGCCTTGCGTTTTTAAGGTGTATTTTAAACAAAATTGAAATTTGTACCTTATAAAACCAATATAATTGGGATGTTAAAAATGTGTACTGACGAAACTAGTAACTGTATGCAAATAATACAACGTAATAATGTTTATGTTGCCTTGGTGTACACTCATAACAGTGTGTTTTCGGCAATAAAGATATAATAAAATGTGATCAATTTGAACTGAAGTGAGAAACGTAAAAAGAAAGAAGTGTACCAAGTGTAATTAAAGGAAATGAAATGTACGAGACCCTAAACATTTCCCAATAATGGTTGACAAATTATATTCTCCCATCAGTAACTGCAATTAACAATTAATGGGTTTTTAGCGACACTTTTGTATTTTGTCAGAGATATCTTCAGTTGAACAGATTGTTAGATATCTCTCTCTCTCTCTCTCTCTCTCTCTCTCTCTCTCTCTCTCTCTCTCTCTCTCTCTCTCTCTCTCTCTCTCTTCTTAAAACAAAACAAAATAATAATAAGTCGAGTTTTTAAAGTGCGATCAATTCTTTTGCGTCAGTTTTGTAATACTAAATAAGTCATTGAAATCAATTGGATGAAATTATGGAGCCTGTATATTGTGATAAAACAAATGGATTTATTGAAAAAAAGTTTGACCTCTCTGTCCCGTATAACACAATTTGATATCATATATTATGACCCACATGAGACTGTTTCATGGGTATATTATTACAACTTGAGACTGTTTGGATTCACATAAAACTGCACAAATCTGAAATTATTGTAAACAAAATCAAAAAGGGAAAAATATCAAATATTGTATGTATTAAAATAATGAGAGATTTAGAAAACCGAGAATGGAAAAATAAAAGTTTTCGTTCAATGCAGTGTTATGCTGCATCTATAATTTTCTGTCCAGACAAGAAATCTAGTGCAAAGCAGTTACTATGCAGATCTTATTTTATTGATAATCAAAAATGTTTTTCAATTTATATATTCAATAAAGCTGATGATGTCTAAATGCCTAAAAAGAAATTTTATAAATATTTTATCTCGAAAGTTTTAGTCATACGTTGAAAAACTCAAATTCCAAAATAAAAAAAAAAATTTTGTAAAACTAAGTAAACTCAATAAAGAGTAAAAGGGTTAATTTAGTAATAAGTAGTAAAAGGTTAAAAATTAAAAGTAACTCTTTTTTTTTAATGGCGGCATTTGAGTAGTTTTTTTGAGTAGTTTTTTGCAAATTAAAGATAAACTAGAATAAAATTTCTAAAACGTAAAATTCAATACCGATACAGTATTTAAAGGAACACAGTTTTGGTAAATTTATTCAAATTCGACTAATCAGATTTCGGATTAACAAACAATAGAGGGTGAAAATTTTCAAATTAGAAATAATAATGTTAGAAGAAAAAAATATGAGTTTTTATGGTTGTAATTATAGGAATAAGTAAACCACATATATTTTTTATTGGGGGGGGGGGGGTTACTAAAACAAATTAGATGAAAAAACTAAGACCTTGGATGAAGAATTACATTTCGACCTACACAAACACAAAAAAAAGTTTCGATATATCTACGCAAAAAGAAGCACAAACCAAAGGAAAAAGCGTAAAATGTATTAAGGGTGAGAATATGGTCAAGAAAATAATACGAACACATTAAAACCCGAATAACTTGAAATTTTATTATCGAACAATCACGATTCGTGTTTCAATGGATTATACAAGGCCTAAGGCATAAGATAACTCTATTGGAATTACAAACCCAAAACAAAGATTTGCCAAATTTTAGGTTATTTGCTAAATTAGTTCAACTTTCAAGATTATAGATGGAAAACTCAGAGAATTGAGTCCCCACCACAAATGGGAAGAACCTAAAATATAGCGAATTGATAATTGTAAAATGCATAAAGGGTGGATTTAAATCATAATAAACAGAACAATAATAAAAGGAAGTGAAATATTAATGTTAAAGCGAAAAATTAGTGTATTCAAACCAAAATGAAGAGTATAAACGTTGAAAAATCCTAGGAATTTCTACAGGAATTTCTGAAGGAAATTGATGAATGTCTCCAACAGATTTCCTAACAGAAGTGAAAAATTTTAAATACTTGTATTATTTCTTTCGCTCAGTGATCATCTTCTCGCATTTCTTCTCCAGAGCAGAACTACTCTATGATAAGTATTATGCAGTCAAATAGTAAAAAGTTTAATAGTAATAATATCAAATCTAAGTTCAAACGAGATTAAGAAATGAAGTAAATTCAGATACATTTGGACAGTTTATTATAATGAAGAATTGGAAAAAGATAAATGGATAAGAATTAAAATTAATTTCAATAGTGAAGAATAAATAATTGAACACTGAAACAATTTAAGAGAAAGCAAATAATAATAGTAAATAAAATTAATTTAAAATCAAATAAAATTGAACTTCAAGCAGATACTGATAATTCAAAGACTGAGGATCTTTACAGCAGTAAATCGTCAGAAACGTCTCAACCAATGTCCACACAATTTCAAGATCGTCGCTTCAACACTTCACTTGAACATTTTGAGGAGATCATGTCCAAATAACAGTCGCTTATTCTCCAGATCACCATTCAGGATCCGAAGTCAATTTTTACATGTTTAACCAAGGTACCACTCATAATATATGAACTGAACAAATGTAAGGTAAATATGGAATATATATAAAAAATATTATTTGGGATACGTGAATTTAAATAGTGTCAATGTGTATATTTATGCTTCTATGATCAAAAATGAAAGATAATATAAATGGTAAAAATATGAAATGTAAATATTTTCATAAAAATTCAGATTGTGTTTGTTAAAAACGCTAGAAAGTTGAAAAACAAATTTTATATAATACATTGAGACATAAAATAGTTTCATCAATGTATTTAATATCTGATTTTAAATAATAAAAAGTTTAAAATTAATAAATTAAACAGTTTGGTTTTTGGTTTTATTTGTTTGTTTCAAAAATATAAATCCAATATCATATGTGTAATTTCATATGGATTTTATTTATGACTAAAAATATATGTTATCAAAAGGTAAATGATAAGTATAGATTTTGCTAATTGCTTTTCAAACTACACTTACAGAAAGAGAGTTTTATCATATGGTCAAAGTAGAGCCAGTATATTCAAATGAAAAAGTTCCCTTAAAAAATCCTTAAGAACAGTAGTTTTGTGACTAATACACATTTATAGATTTTAAAATTCAGAAATTATTGTTTTTATATTCATGTTGTTCTCACCTGTTAATATTTTACTCAATGTAGAGTTTGTTTTTTGAATCATAATGTTAGTGTATACGTTGGTTATGTGGAATGAATCTTGGGTTAAACCAGATTTTATGAAAATTTCATTAAATTTTAATATGAGATGGTGATTATTTTCTAACTGAAAGTGTTTTGAAACTTAAATTATTTTGTCTACCGTCTTTGATATTTTGTAGCCTGCTGTACTTATAAAATATAGTTTGATTGGGTGATCAGTTATTAAAATGTTTTGTAACGATCTCAACACGTGAGTGACAAGTTTAGTCATTTTCTTGAATTGTTTAATGTCATTATCTAATAGAAGTTTATGAATATATTTATTTTCAAATTTCATTAGTTAGTTGGGTTTATTTTAACTTGGTTATGGAGTTTTCGGTGAAATATATATTTAAATTTAACATAATTACCCTTCGTGATAATGGTGTCAAATAATTGAATGATTCTGTAATTTCTGGAGCTGGTTGTTTGCTCATAATATACGTTTGGCTGGCTTACTTTGTTATTAACCATTTTGAAGACATAGTTTACTTTATCGCTTACAATGTATCCAGGTTTTCTTTATATTTAGCAAACATTGTGTTTCAAACTTTTCGTCAATAGGAACGTTCATTAAATAATTTGCATATTTATATATTATTTTATATTTAAAGTCTTTATCAATAAATTGATATTTTTTTTTATTTTAGGGCCAGATTTTTTAAATTGAGTGTATGAGTTGTAGGTTGGTTTTAGACAGGGACTACTGGAATTAACTTCAATATTTAGGCTTATTTATATGTTTCTAAGTGTAAACATTTGTTTCATAAAATCTCTATTTGTTTTAACAAACAAGACGAAGGATATTAAATATCCCAAATAAAAATTTTAAAATGACAGAAACTCTCGCCGTAAGGAACACTATAAATAAGACTATTAGACGTTAAGTTAGATACAAATTGTATAGAAATAACAATAGTCGGTATGGAGATTACAAATAATAAAATAATTAAAATGTGGTAACTGATAATAAAAATAATGTGCATAATAAAATAAATTTATTTATAGCAATAAACAAGTATTCATTTATTTCTATTGGCAATTTTAAAAGATTACCGTTGCCTAACTACTGTATGTATATAAATAAAAATAACATTTGGTTAGGTTAGGTTAGGTTAGGTTACCATTCTAGGGATAAAGGAAATATTGTTTAAAGGAAACACACACACACACACACACACACACACACACACACACACACACACACACACACACACACACACACATATATATATGTTGATTTGTTCACGTATTTATGAATTAATATGTAGAGCATTATTTTTACAGGCCTATAATGTATTGAATACATTTGAGACTGACTTACAAACCTTGCTCTGTCTCTAGCGAGAACAACTTTTTTCATCCTATCGAATAATGGGATTACAGTGCATCTGCAAGTACATAATTACACTTCACGCTACACTACTCCATATCGATAAATTTAAAGTATTCCATGCATAAACAACAAGTAAGAAGTAACTAGGATAGACGCTTTTATCTACAGTTATCTTCATTTTTTGCTAATAAATATTCTAACTCTGTGAAAAGGCTATAAATTGGAATGAATATAGAATGGCCTCCTTTATGGAATTCCAATATTTATCTATGTTAAGTGTATGCAACACATATTTATGTTACAGCAGTGTAAGCTCATTCTTTTTGATGGAAGTTACATCGAATAATAAAGAAGTAGACCATATTTCTTCCATCTTACTGAGATGTAATCCAATAAAAACCAGAGATTAAAGATAACAGTAGATACAAGCAAATGATGAGAAAATTTATACCTAAATATTTTCTAACGTTTATTTTATGTAATAAAATCCACACAGTTTTTCATATCTTGTACATATTATACGTGCTTTTACGAATTATAAGGAGGTAATATTATTATAATCATAATGAATAAGTAATCATTAGTGACATTGTTCTGAAATATGTTAGACTACATCTTCAAATAAATTGTGCGTATACAAAACATATTTCCTAATGTAAAATTTTAATTTTAATCCGTTTTAAATAGTAATATTTTATATCCAAATTTGTAATATTATAACAGTTTAAACCATCTTTGGCAACTTCAGCAATGTAATTGTTCTGATGTATTTATAACCAGGTAATTTACAGATAGGTTCTAATGTAATTATAGTTTTCTTCTACCTTAAGGAGGCCGTCTTTTGGTAGTTGGAATCAAGCTGGGAAAGTTATGAGAGTGTTGGGACAATGCGAGTATTATTATTAGCGCTATTCATTTGTGGTTTAAATAGTGATTAGAGAAGATGCTGCTTGTATAGATATAGTTTTCCCTGACATACAAAGTAACTGCAATGTAGACGATTTTATTTACTTAACTTTGTAAGAAGATAATTATCAATTTTTATTGATAGTTTGTCGACTGGTCACCAAATTTGTTTTTGAATATACAGTAAATCACTTAAATAATCATAATAAAATAATGATCTTTTATATCACTGATATTGTGGGATGAATTAACAGATATATTATTGTACTACATGTAAGACCAACAGAAATAAATTAGGCATAATAACTTTTATCCCTATGATAGTCATATGGAAGTTTGCGATCATAGCACGATTATACCAGCTACGGTGGTTGTTGTTTATAGGCAACTAATTTCTTGGTTAACATCATATTCAGAGACAAAAAGGGCAAACTAAGGTGTATAATGATGTAAATAGCAATCTTAAATATCTCTCTGTGATAACGATATTTTTATTCATTTGTGTTTTTGTCTATCGAACGATTTAACCTTTGGGAACTCTTGCTGTTGTATTTTGCACAACAAATTCAATATTATGGACGAATTCTAGACAATGTAGAAATTGTGTCAGAATCCCTTCTTGTTTACCTCAATTCATCATACGAGATCCAATAATAAGTCAAATGTTTATTTTTAGAGGTACGGTAGTTTACATATAGTGGCGTTTGCATAAATTGCAAAGCACTAACGCCGTCGTCATTCGTCTGACTAAGTTCTTGCGGGTGTTTACATATCATATTTCCATGTGGTAATCTGACTTTGCACATTGGTTTAGTTTCTATCCATGCCACTTGAGTTTACGACGCTGCTACGTTATAGTGAATATATTATAGGTTAATTAACTAATTTCTGTCAGACAATCCAATTATCATCCTTGTGGATAAGTGGTTTCAACTGTTAAACTGTCATCGTCAGATCCAAAACATCGTAAAGTCGTTCAGCCATATAAAAACGCCGTCTAATTTAAACTGGCATTTATTTTTGAGTATTCATTACACATAAGTAGTTTCAAGTCTAATCTGTTATTTAGGTCCTTTTAATAAAATATCATAATTAAATTCAATTACAAGCCCAAAAGAACCCACCTAATTCATAAAAGACACAATCTAGGAGGCTACACCAAGCATTTTATGTTTAAGTTTTACGTTATATATATTATATAACCGGATCTGTTAAATTTGCAGTTCAAAGAAGAAAGCCGTGTTGTTTCAAAAAAAATGTAAATTCAAAACAAATGTGAGAAAACGTAAATAATAAAGTTTTTATTCTATAATAATTTTTTATTGTTTACATATATATATATATATATATATATATATATATATATATATATATATATATATATATATATATTATTTATACAGGTCTGAGTTCTGAATTTTATGATATTTATCGTCTACTGCAATTATGTGATAACGAAGATGGTGTGGCACTATACCTGGTGCTTCATAACTTGAAAATGCTGAAACTTACATCTTGAATGATGAAATTAGACAGTGAGGAAGAGAGTGAAATGGCTATGAAATTGGTTGTAGTAATATTATTTGTGAGTTTATTTTTGGTGATTTAGAAAATAGCGCCATTGAAGTAGCACCTAAAATACGACAAAAAAATAATATAAATAATTTTGCTAGCCCCCTGGAAACAGGATAAAAATGTAATTACTCCTCTTTTGTCTTTAAATAAATCTATCACTATTGATATGGTAGATCTTATAATATTATACACTAACGTGCATATTCAGACAGTATTAGTCAGATATTCCTTTGAAACGGATTGTATTACAACCTCAAGTTGTGAAATTCAATCTTTTTTTGCACCATATTCCAAATTGCAGTGGAAAAAGAAACTTTTGTGAATTTTGTGGAACTTTTGATTATTAATGGTATGCAATTTTTGAGAGGTGATATACACCTAAAAAAACTTTTTAGTCCTTCTGTCATTTGTTATAACTATTTTTTTTACTACTGATGGGAGACAGCAAAATTATAAACTGGTGGTAATTATGAAGACATTTGACTTTTTTTTTTTAATATATTAAAAATATTATAGCATGAGCCAATTATTCACCTTTAGTGATTTCTGTTCATGTATTTAGTAGATAATAAAAAACCCAAATATGAGATAAAATTTTACACATTATGCGATGAAAAAACTTTATTACGAAAATATAGATGCCTAAGTTGGGATCTATATTTTATTTTCTGCCAGGGAGGAATAACATTTCAAACAAACCCCAGTACATTTTCTGGGCATGGAAACCGATTGTAAACTTTAATAGGAAGTGGATACAATAGATCTTGCTACATTGTTTTTAGAAATAAAATAACCGACACTTGAATAATGAGAAAAAATTAAAAAGACAATAAAAAACTACCTCCTCAACTTCATCCTAATAAAAGGAAAGTCAAGTATGTTTCCCTATCGCAATGGAGATTACGAACTACAACTGGGATATTTACCATTATTTGTTTCATCACAAAATAAAACATAATGTTTGGAGAGCATAAATCAATTACAGCTCAGTTACCAAGTGATAACAAAAATGACAAATATGAGTCAAACACCAACCTAGGGTTAACTTTTGCTGGTTTTTGTATCATCAAGGTGTTCCCCTTTATTTGAGTTGTGTAATTATGTTGACTGCTCAGACCTAGATTTGTCTGGTTCTAGGTTTTTTTTTACATTACTAGTTTTATTTTAAGACCCTATGATATGTTGGCAATTAATATATTTCTCATGTTTATGACTTGGTAGCGGTATTTAATTTATATCCTATAAACATAGTGTTTCACTATTATACACAAGAGTTTGGCTAAACTATACCAATAATATGAATAAGTCATCATTACCAAATCACTTGATACCAGATTGCAATTTGTAGACTCAAGACACAAGTCAATCATAACACCAATTTGTAGACTCAAGACAAATCAATCATATCACCAATTTGTAGACTCAAGACAAATCAATCATATAACCAATTTGTAGACTCAAGACAAATCAATAATATCACCAATTTGTAGACTCAAGACAAATCAATCGTAACGCCAATTTGTAGACTCAAGACAAATCAATCATATCACCAATTGTAGACTCAAGACAAATCAATCGTAACGCCAATTTGTAGACTCAAGACAAATCAATCATATCACCAATTTGTAGACTCAAGACACAAGTCAATCATAACACCAATTTGTAGACTCAAGACAAATCAATCATATCACCAATTTGTAGACTCAAGACAAATCAATCATATAACCAATTTGTAGACTCAAGACAAATCAATAATATCACCAATTTGTAGACTCAAGACAAATCAATCATATCACCAATTGTAGACTCAAGACAAATCAATCGTAACGCCAATTTGTAGACTCAAGACAAATCAATCATATCACCAATTTGTAGACTCAAGACAAATCAATCGTAACGCCAATTTGTAGACTCAAGACAAATCAATCGTAACGCCAATTTGTAGACTCAAGACAAATCAATCGTAACGCCAATTTTTAGACTCAAAACAAATCAATCACAACACCAATTTGTAGACTCAAGGCACAAATCAATCATAACACAAAATTAGAGGATTTCGGAACCAAGTCTCAGTTGAAATTAAGGCGATTAGCAATAAATGGCATCTTTTGTACAGCTATTCCCGGCTTAACAAGGAAGTTAAACGGTATGTAATTAATAATTCACTCTGACGTCTTCACACTATCTAAATATTTTAGAAAACCTTTGTATTGATGTATCTTAAAATTCAAAGTCAAGAAATACCATTTTTGGATCTATATTAAAACTATGATAGCATTATAGCCTTTGGATCACCAAGAAAAAAAAATATAAAAAAATAAAAATGCAGATCTAGCTGCTTTGCTACGTATACGTGAAAATATTCCACCAAAGAAAGAGATGTTCACCATTCTCGCCACCTATTATATTCCTCTTCATTTATTTTTACTATTTTCAAATAATCACAAGATATAAAACCAAGAAAAGCCTTAGAGAATGCACGATGGACGAAAACTAAATAATCAGAAAGCATCTAAACAATCCGGAACACAATGAAGCACACCAAAATTATCACACTTGAAAAACACCAAGATTAAATACAAGAAAATAAAATCTTATAAACCTCAAAGACAAAATAAAAACGTCATTATTACATTATGCATGTGCAGTAATAATAACAACAAAACAATATTATCTAAGTTAGAGAGTTCCAACAACCTAAACAATAACCTGAATAAATTCATTCCTATATATGCACAAAAAATGTCATTGCATATAAAGCACATCTCACACATTCATACCTAACATTCAATCTAGTACTAAAAGTTTCATCATTAATTGGTGGAAATAAGAAATTGTACAATGATATCACTCCCAATTCCAAAAGGCCTATCCGTTCCAAATTTTCAATATGTCAATCGTACAATGACCAGGAGATATGATATTACTAGGTAATTTGAAATGAATAAAATTAACAATATAAGAGGAACTCGTTGTTTTAATACTTTTAGCGACAAAGAGTTTGACATTTTCTGAAATATAATAATAATCTACTTACGAGTGATATGATTAAAAATTGTAACGATGTGAGAGGATTTCAACATTACTGCAATACACCCACATCACAGTACCAGATCCCGAGAAGAGGCTTACAGTGCACTCTACGATGTATAATAGCATTAAATTCTATTGTCTGATGGAACTAGGATTATTTCGTTTCGGATTGGAGATAAAGTCAAAAGTTATTAAGAAGTTTTAGTAAATTTTGAATTTATTATCAGTATTTTTTAATTTATTCTAATTTATTCAAAAAATGAAGAAAAAATGACTTAATTGCAATTTATAGTAACAAATAATGTATATAAAAAACCACTTAAAAGGCTTTTTCAATTCTACTTTTAACATCTTAAAAATTGTTTAGAAATTATTAACATAAAAAAATCTTTATTTCAGTTAACCGTAATGAGCTACACTTGTGGAAACTTCAAAAACCAAATGAATGAATGTGTATACTTACAGTAGGGTTTGTGAGCATGTAGCAGCTGAGGATAATGATTTTGTCATTGAAACGTCGTCTTTTGTTTGTGTTGCACAAATAAAGTGATTTTGTTTGGGAAAATTTATTTTCATTCATTTGGTTAATAATATCTCTCAACGTTGTTTTCTTTGTCATATATAAAGCCATATAACAGTAAAATACTTAGTCAAGAAAATTCTTGACTTGTAAAAAGGACTAAATAAAATGTGGGTTTAGTATTTATTTCTAAAATCTAATACTACAAAGGATAATCGCAAGAAATAAATATAAAAATTTTTTAAACTAAAAAATATTACAATACAGTGTTTGTAAGACGCTCATAGATATTATTATTATACTTATTATTTACTCTAAATGTCCTTGTCAAAAGTGACTAATGTTACAACATCCATTTCAACCATAATTCAAACCAAGATATTATACATTTTGTTATACTTAAGTTAAATATAACTTAAATAAGTATGTACTATCATTATTGTCTGATAACAGTTTCATAGCCAAGTTATACCATGAGCAATTCCCAAATAATAAATTTTGTTGTTAGGTGTATATAAAGTAAGAAATATAAATTTAAGCTAAAAATGTTTTTCTTTTGTTTTCTAGGAAAAAGATAAAAATTTATATCTCGGAAACTAAACTAGATAAGGTGGAGTTTAATTTACTCAATTTGTTACAAAGAAGTGTACTATCACCTTAATTGTTTATCACATTTGTTTTACCTTTCACCCTCTATTACCTTTTAGTTTTAAAATAAAATAATGAACAATTCAGATTGTGCTCTTATTTTGTGAAATAATACTTTAACTCTAACAAATATAATGAACATAAAAGTAAATCATACTATTCTAATTCGATATTTATCTCTACACTTACAAAAGAATTCATTTTGTGAAAGAGGTGGGGTATGTATAGTAAGTAATTTAAAATACTTTCGTAAATTGTCGTAATACTTCTTGTGGGAGGTCATGTCGTTATATTTTGGTTTCACGGGCTATCTGTTTTCGCCCAAGTGTAAATTGCTTGTCATGAATAATTCAAAACTAGAGACAAATGTGTACATTGGTCTACAACAACATTTGGATGATGTGTTCCCTGTCGCATAGTGATATTAGATAAAATTATAAGTTTTTATACAACTTATAAAGAAAGGAATAGGTCAATATAAACAATAGTTTTTGATATATCAATTACATACAAAAAAGTTGACACGTAATAAGTTTAATGTTCAATTTGTAGACACGTAATTAGTAGACAATTTTTCATAACATTATAAGGGGAGAGAGGTTGTCGATTTTCGTTTCTAAATCTTCTCCTCTTATTGGAGAAAAAAGTAGATTTTACTAATTTTAGAAAAATCAGTGCCTCCATTAATAATTCAATTAAATACATGTTCAGGTGTTTATCAAAGTAAAATGAAATAATCCTGGTTATTAGTGCAGAACTAAAGATATATTTATTGAATTGTGTAAAAACAAGTTTACAAGGAAAGGATATGCCATTTACTTTTCTTTCTCTCTTTTACATAAATTTAAATTTAATCTTGTTGAATATCAATAATTCCTTAAGCTAAAATATAGGATAAGTTTTAATCGATTTGAAATTTTTTTTGTCTAAATTTGAAACTGCAACAACAAATATAGACAGAAGAAGACGTTAAAGTGCAACTTATTAGGAGTTAGTTTATTTCCAATACACATTGTCATCTCTTGTTTTAGTTTAATAAAGACATGAAAGGAAAATAACGTGCAAAGTAAAACCAGGATTTCTATATAACACTTGTTAAATTATATTGTGTAATATATGAACTTTAGAACAACAAATAGTATTTCAAATTTGAGTTTATCCATATTTTCAATTATATGTAGTGCTTCCCCCATGGTAAACATGGTCAGCAAGTATAATTCTAATTCTTCCCTTTTAGATTTTTCTTGTTGTTTAAAGGTGAAAAAACTTCTCATCCATTATCACCTTTTTTCCATAGTCATTTGCATAGACGTAAATAATTTTGTCTTCAATTGATAACGTATTTGTCCCCTTTGTAAGGGATAGAGAGAAGTTTTGATTCAAAATTATGACTGTTCATCTTAAATTAGGTCTTAGTTATGAATGAAGTAGATTAGTTACAACTCAAAATGTGTATTTTAAATTAATTTTTGGACGTGAAAAAAATGTATTAGTAAATCACAGACTAAATAACATCAATTCGGTTAGAGATTATATATTAAAATAATCTACATGACGCCTAAGATATTCGATTGGACTCTGTAGCTAGTTATAACTTGATTGTTTGAACAGTGTCATATTATCTATCACTCGTAATATGAGTGGGTTATGTGGAAGTAAGTAAGTGTGTTGTATTATCTCGTTTGGCGACATGTGAAGTTTACAATTACACTTTGTAATATATATATTATTGTAAATTATATATATTATATATTATATAATATATATAATATATTCTAGAATAGTCAGTTATTTGGGTTTTAAATATTTGTTGAAAGTCGTTTAAATTGCTTCCAGTAACAGTTTTAAATTTAAATATTGCAAGAAATTCATATTCACATTATTACTATCACCAGACTAAATGAAAAATCTTTTATTTTTAATTATAGATGTTTATAGAGTAACATATGTTACATTTGTTTTGTCACGATTATCCTCTCATCTCTCTCAAACTCTCATTGTGAATTTTATGAACAGTAAGAATCTTCAAATTTGAGGTGAAATATTTTATTTTATTTTTTAATTTACTGAATATCAGGACCATTATTGGGGAACCCTCATTTTCAAAATGATTGTTTTAGTTCTTAAAAATAATAAAAAAAGAGCAATGTTAATAGTCGATGTCTAACTTAAAATGTTCTATGTATAATATTTATCTTTTTTCAGCAATAAGTTTAATTAGAAAATTGTATACGAATTTGAGGAAAGGATTAGGCATTTTTGTTGTTATATTGAAAAATATTTATATAATAAAATCAGAAGATAAGTAAATTTTATCAAAACTACGAATTTAATTACTGTCACATATTAATAACCTACAACAACATCTTAAATTGTATCCATAGTCTTACATTTTATTCAAAGTTTTCAAACTACATTTTCAGGATATATCTTAGACATTTGTTTGTTGTAGATAATTGCTGTTTAGTTTGTTTTATAAATTTATCTATATTAAATTATTGTCCTTATCACTGGTTGTAAGTGTATTTTAACGAGCAGTCGGGTAAATAAAAATTTACATGTAAATATAGAACTTTATAAAAGCAAATTTTTAAGAGTGTGGATTTGAAAATTACGATTCATAATTTGAGTACTTAATTGAATACTTAGTTGTCTATTTCTGAATATAGGCTTATACTTAAAGGTATTTTGTTTGTTTTTTTTTGCTTAAAATCATGTAACTAACTCACTACATCCAGATGCTAATTTAAAAAAAAATTAGTTCTGTACCCAGTTAGGACTAGAAACTGTACTTATATTTTTATCTACAATAACTATATATATATATTGTTTTTTATATTAACGGTTTGAACATCTCATTCCTTGATTTATTATTGAATGTTTCCAAGAGAAACCTTTTAAATAATAGATTCGGTATTAACAAAAAGGTTCATAAGAGTGTATACTACTTTCATAATATATATTTTCATAATTCTGGAAGTTATATTTCATTCCTTAATATAGGAGTGTAAAATAATAAATATGTCTTTATAATCAGAATATTGTTTCCATACTCTCAGTATTTTGGTCACTGTTTATAATATCAATTAGGAAGTGTACTATTTTTCTTCAAATTCATCCGCACAACAGGAATGATAATTTGAAAAAAATAACTTTCTGTGTACAAACAAAATGGCTATTACAACAAACAACAAAACACAATAATTTTATAATATATACGTGTGATACAATGCTATATCTAATCATGTATCTAAATACTTTTTCAATGTACAATGCAATATTTAAAGACAAAAAGAAACATTTCTCAAGGAATGACAGCTAAGCATTTACATCAGGCAAATGGAAATGTCTCGAAAAGCTTTTAGTGGTTTAGTACTGATGTAACTCCGGAAATGACAGGATGTTTATAACGGTTTTTTACCTATATATATATATATATATATATATATATATATATATATATGAATACCACACTTCTTTTACCTTGCATTTTATAAGCATACAATAACTAATTTACTTAATAACAATTAAATATTTCTATTAACATGAATGTTTTTAATTTGTATTCACCTAAATATAGAAACAGAATTATATAATTCACAATATGTGCAATTATATTTATTTTGTTGGATATGTAAATAAATGTAATATATAATGTCTCTTTATTACGGTGTATTTGATATAAGTAGACAGATTACATTGCTTACTGCAAACAATTTTATTCCTAAACAAAAAACACTTAATGGTTTAAAATATTTTGCTTGCATTGATATAGAGTAACAGAAGTTTATGAGTAACTAATGGCGATGTTGACACTCAGGTCAATGACCACAAATGGTAACAATTATCTTTTAGGGTTGAGGTCATCAGTGATATTGCAATAGACTATTGCAGACTTATTAATCATTAGCCATCACTTACAGCAGAAGTCCGGCAAGACACAACAACTAGCCTACACAAAATATCTAGAATATTTGAAAGTAAACTTTATGCACCGCTTTTACTTCGAATAATAGGTTCCTTTTAATATTGATCCGTCTTTTAAAGGAAACGGGAATCTTTATTTTGAATAAAAAATAATAGTATTAAACCAATGTACATAAATTCCAATACCATCAATTTTACATTTAAATAACTAGGAATCAAATAAAAGAATTAAGTATATTCAAAAACCATTATAAACAAATAACACCTGTCAACAAAGCTTATCCGATTATATATATATATATATATATATATATATATATATATATATATATATATATATATATATATATTGTGTCTACAAATTGCTATCTTACTATTATCGGTCAGTCATATGGAATTATACACGATATTTTTGACGATTTCTTAAAACAATAACATACTATAAACTCCTAGTGTAGGTATTTTTTAATTATGATAATTTAGAAATTGAAATTTATTTGTTTATTCTTGAGTATCGTTTAGTCTATACTTGTTTCAAAAGTAAAAATGTAAGAAAGAGATTAAAGACAACATCACACTTGAAAATGTTTAATGAATTTTATTTGATCAATTTAATTTACCTTATGTTCATTTTAAGAATTAAATGAATCAAAATAAAAAATAATAAAAATATGTAATTGTTGTTAGATTGCGTTTGCTGAAATATACGATTATAACTATTATTTCAAAATTAATAATTTCTTTATATATCAAGTGATATTAATTGGAAAACTAAGACGCTCTGGAAAAGAGTTACTATGATTTCCAAAATCAGACGATTATTTGTCTTTGTTATAAAAATTAAAATGAGATACATAATATATGTTAACAAAATGGCAATAGTATAATTATAACCAATCATGTGCACTATAGTCTCGGTAAAATATGTACTAAATCCAATACATTATAAATAGTTTTTTGATTACCAAAAACGTTTTTAGACTGCTGGCATTCATAATTTTATTTTTTAAATTGTTGATTTCAAAATAGACCAGATATTGTAGAAAGATCAGATATAGACAGGCAGGCGGACAAGCACCAAGAATATGCTTAACTATGGGAATGTTAACCTTGACTACAATATAATAATCTTTTAAGTTTACTATAAACGTGATTCAACTCATAAGATTTCGAAATATTCTCTACTGATTGTGCATTTTTGTTTTACATTGTTCAAACGAATTTAACTAACGTGTTGAAATCCAAAATTTTCCTAAAAATCAAAGGTATATGTGGCAAAAAAATATCAACCAGCGTTGGATTAAACACTCCCATGGTTGAAAATTAAACAATATCCTATAAATATTTGCCGGTTTGCATCAATATCATAAATTATATTGATAGTTCAAGACGTGATTTAACAATAATGATCAATACACATTTTCACAATGTTAAGTCTCACTTCGTAAACAGTGCCCATGTGGACATTGTTTTAGTTAACTGGGACATTTGTCCATATCCTGACGATTCCCATAAGTGATATTTAATTTATTTATTTGTGACTATTACAAAATAAATAAGGTTACGGAAATTTGTGGCAAAAGACATAAAATATGTGTTAACAGATTTTTTACCTTTTCCATCAAAACTTGATATGAAACAATGCTACAATTTATATTATTTTCATTGCTAATTAATTGAACTATTTTAAAGTTATTTAATGTTATTTGTAATATAAAATTCTTGTTAGGCACTAATTACAAATAACATCAAAAATAACTTAAATAAAATATATAATAATGTAAAATAATTTTTAAAATATTATAAAAACAAATACTAGCTCTCATTATTCAATCATAAGTACTTTTCCATAACGCTCCTTAGGCATCCTACAACTAATTTATTCCCACAAAAAAGTCTTATTAATGACGTGGGGCGTGAAAGAGTTTTTAAGTCAAATATGCTTGATGGATATCATTAATGGATGCTTCACAAATATGACTGACGTTGACAATGTAATTACTTTGCTACAAAATTATGTATCATTAAAATTATTTAACACTATATCACGTTTAGCTTTAACTTTGTTTAGTATCCAATAATACACAAATCGAATGTAAGCCGCAAATTTATATTATTATAACATTAGTTCAACTTTTATAAATCGACTCAAAAGGAGCTGGAAAATTCTAGTTTTTCATATTTTTTAAATATAGTCATTTAAATTTTTATTTTAGCATACTTTAGCCAGAAACATTATAGAACTAAAAATCCTTTGTATCAAATGACTCAGTAGCCTACACATCCAATGTCCGATGAGATATTTGGAACATAGAATTTTAGATTTGACAACCTTTTATGATTACGATATTGGCTAATGTTTTATTCTTTACTCCCTAGAATGTAATTTTTTATGTATAACAATATATAGAAAACAGTGTTAAGTACATGGCAAAGGACTTTAGAGCTATAAGTTCACAATGCTTACTATTTTCTACAAAGGTTTACCTTCTTAAATGTGTTGATAATATATTGTTCATTTTCTTACATAGAAAAACTGCAAAAGTGGAAGAAATGTATTGAATTGTATTGCAAAAGTGGAAGACATTTCGCTATCTGATTTTCTTTAATGTTGTATTAGTCCGATTTTACCAAAATTGGTACAACTATATTTTTAAATTATTTGAAACAGTTGAATAGGGAAGAAATATTGTATTAGGAAGTTAGTTTTTAGCCTATTGATTTCAATTAGGAATATTTTAACAATTTTAGGTGTACATTTAGATTTTTTTTTAGATTTTATTATGTTGATAAATAATTTTATTGTGTCTTATTATATTTGTAGTTGGATACAATAGGATTTTGATATTTTGGCATTTTATAACTTTTACATCAGTTACTATTGAAATAGCTTGTTCCAATTCTTGACAATCTTTTTCGGTGAAATTGTGTCTCAGTATGATCTTTATTGGCCAGTTTGAATTAAAACAAACTTTGTCATCATACTTATATAAAGCCTATAATTGGAAATCGGGGGACAACTGTAATATACTCTCCTTAATTTTCCTTTGGAGTTTCCTAGTTCTGCTTTTTCACTCTCTTACATATGAGTAATGTATAAAATTTGTGCAGTGGATGAAATATTGTCAATTTATTTTTATTAAACATAAAATATTTAGGTCATTTGACTTCAAAAATGTGGTTCTTGAAATTTGTGTGACTGTCTACCTGTGAGCTACAACCGATGTTGTACTCGTCCCTTGACCTGTAACTTAGATCAAGACGGTAAATACAAGCTGCTAGACAGTGTTGACATTAGGACAATACGATGGTTTCTTAAAATTAGAACGGGGCTCGTAGATTTAAATTATAAAACGTTGATAAATGAAAGAAATTATGAATGTTCAATGTGCAATATGAATGAAAATAAGCCGGTATTGAACTTTATTACTAAATGTCCTATTTCATTGTGGTTTAGAAAAAAAAATGGTTTAATAAAAAAAGACCGAACAAATCCGAGTTCAACGCTTTTTTAAACGATAGGGATAGGGTGGAAAATGTGTGAATAGAGCATGGGACTATAGATGGAACTTAGAAAATGAATTGCATTGGTAGCTCATTTGGAATCTTGATAATATTTTTGTTTCCCTTATTTCTTCGTTTTTATAAAATATTACTAATTTTGCAAGCAAGATTGAATATTACCAGAAATGTACTTATTATTAGCTTTTGGTTTTAATGATAATCAGTTTAATAAGTAAATTGAGTTGGGAACTGCCAGTATCCTGTTAAACGCTTACCCGGCTGACGGTCTTTGAACATTGATTTAAAGTATATATACCTATTATTGCACTGTTGAAAATTTATATTAATAGTAGGCTATATTGTTTAAAACTTTTATCTTCAGCTTTGTTGTTTCTAATTATAAAACATAATCATTCTATAACTCGGATCTAACTTAGTAGGGGTTTTTTAAATTTATATTTTTTTTATTTTCCAGTACGTCTAAACAAAAATAATATACTCTTTCTTGAAATCATGATCGATAACCTGAAAAAAAATGGTCTCTTGAACGTTGGTCAAATTTGTCTGAATTGTAGTCTTCAGTGTTAATAAGTAATTTCATTGAAAGTTGTAAACTCCTCCTATAAAAGGAAAATATATAATTCGTGGTTAAGTTGAATTCTTGCTTCAATTCACGGTGAATGGGTTAAAGAACAGTTATTGTAAAATAATGGAAATAAAATGACTTTCCCACATTGATTATGTAACGGTATTGTCGAACCCAACACTCTATTTGCTTCATTCAAAAAAAAACTAGTAGTATACAAGGTGTACAAAATTATATATATATATATATATATATATTTATCAGTGGCTTCAATGATTGGAACACACAGATTTCATCCCAGTAACTTTTCGCCATCTGTAATTTTTCGTAGATAGCTTGTTTTTCTAGTGCTTTAATTAGATAAATTTTATTTCTCCTAAGAACTTGTGTTATCTCTCAAATAATGTAATGAGAAAAATATTGTGACACTCCTAGTGAGATTGACAGGGAGTTATAAACGTAAAATTGCCATTAAAATGTTATATTTGATTGCCTTTACCTCAAATATCTTTTACAAATAATTAATTTTCCAACGTCAAATATAGTTGACGTCAGTGTGTTTTAGCTTAGGTTGAGCATTGCTCGTAGTATCAATAATTGGGACAGTTCATATATATATCATGTTTACCTGCTTTGTAAAATTTTAATATATTCATTTGCCGTTTTATTACTATTTAATTTGGGATATTTGTAAATAGTTGCCTGATATCTCACTAGGTATAATCAAATTCAGCATTCGTCAAGAATTCTGTATGAAAAAATTCTACACATGATATAAACTCAATTCCTACTAGTAGTTGATTGATGTAAGTTTTTATTGCTTACGAAAAAATAATTAAGGTTTTTGCCAATTACTCTCTACCATAAATTTATTATACTTGCGATATAACAGAGTGGTTGGAATTATTATCTTCCTATTTCAGCAAATTCTATCTAAATGGATTGAAGATGGTTTATTCAAATGTTTATTTGGTTTAAATTTAAAAACAACAACATCCTAAATAGAATGTTTATGAACATTAAAAGTAGTATCTTAAAATCAGAGTGGCAAATTAAAAAAAAAAATACATACCACGATATTATTTATAAATCTGTGAAACATATACTTAACATTATTTAAGAATATTTTGAGATACATATGTCTCTCAGGAATATGTATATGCAAATAATTTACGTTTAAAGGCAGAAATTCAGGAAGAAAGTCGCCATTAAGATAGAATCGCTTTTTAATAATACTATAAGCTTCCACATAATCAGATACCGTTGTTAAGCTTATCGAAACCTTTATTACAAGAACCGAACTTAGTATTATATTGCTTTAAAATATAATGTGTTATACACCATAATAATGGTAAGTCTTAATTAATCCTCTAAACATTTCCGATAATGACATAGTCCGTCAAATTACACAAAATATTTTCTTTATAACAAAATATTTTAATTGAAAAATGTTGACAAATCTAATTAAACATATTGCTAAATGTTGTCTACCCTCTAATATCAGATCAGCTACCATTTTCCTTTTTTTTAGATCCGATAATTTTATTAGTTATCATATTAATATTTAGAAACTCAGGAATAGTGTATGTAGTATTGTGTAGTCTGTGCACCGTCCAAGTAATTGTTGCACGGTTGTTTATCAATAATATAATATGAATCGGAATTCAACTAGTATTGAATATAATGCTCCATATTAAACTAATTATTATAGAGATCAAAGATTTAGTTTACATCTTAAAGGTATAACAATAAATTTACAGGGATATACAAGTAGTGGTTTGCAGTAATTTCAGTTTCTAGTAATTTATAACTTATAAATTGACTTGATTAGAAATGGAAACATCTGTTCCTCGTAATAAGTTCAACAACATCTACAGATTGGATGGATTTATAAAATGTACATTAAAATTATATATTTTATATTTAAAAAAGCTATGGAATTAAAATGATTGTATTGCTGTAATTAAAACATTTTAGTAGATTAAAAAAATATATTTAAGCATATAATAAAATTGTTATGTTTCAATCAAAACAAGCACAATTGAATTAAATATAAAATTGAAGTTTATAGCACGCATATGAAATAACAACTGTATTGTATATAATTATTTGATGTAACATTTTTATTTCGTACGTTAAGTGTAGAATATTACATTTATAGTTCACTTTTATTCTATTATTTTGTTTGTATTGAAATATACAAATTACAATATATGTTTCGGAATATTATTTGATCTATCTACTACACAGTTTAATGTATTATATTATCTCTTAATTTAAATTGAATATAAAAACACTTTTATGAAGAAAATTAATTAGAAAGTAAATTAATTAAAGTCATGTGTATTTATAAAATTACGGTACATGTGTGAAACAAGATCAGCCACTGATATTTGTCTAAAAATATCACATATAAATAAAAAAATACTCCTTACTCAAATTCATAAGGACGTTAGATATTAACATATTTATATATATATATATAATCGTGCTAAAATATTCCATAGTGCAAGTGGGTATAATTATTGTTAAAAATTATTAATACATCAAACCTCTTCATTTCTAACAATGAAGCAGTGTTGATTTTATTGGCATGCAGATTTTTTAGTAACATGAGGACGGGATAAATATAATAGCGAGTTATTTTATATCGTTGAAAAATGACATTATTATACTTATTTATAATATATTTTTAAAATTATAAAATTCCATGGTAATAAACCTGCCATGTATAGTTTATTTTATTTTGTTAGATATATAAAATAATCATTATTATAAAACGTGTGTAACTTTAGGATAATATTAATGATTGTAACAACAATTAATATAAGGAAACGGTAAATCATATAACATTATGTTCCCTGATAATAATTATACTTTTAAGTAACTTAATTTCATATTCATTGATGTTTAATTAATTGTATGTGAAGCTGATTGTAATCGGGATTTTGAATTACTATTCCGTTGAAATATATCATAATTCTTGTTTATTATAATTAAAAACCAAGACCATTTGGGATACATTTTTCCAGCGTCCTTATGTTTAACAATATTAAACTTTTTTTTAAAAGTGGATAACATTTTTTAAGTATTAATTTAAAGACATCTCTGTAACACAAGGCCTTCCGCCTTCTCATCTCTATTTATGTTTATATACAATATTTTACATTTAAAAAATTGTTTAACAAAACTAAGTTAAATCTGGGAAAGATGAAAGTAGGGGAACAAAACTTTTTTCTTTATTTCAAAACTTTTGGACGTTTAAATGTTTCTCAAGTTTCCCCGTGGATTTTTATGGAAGAAGAGTATAATATATATACAAAATATTTTTCTCCCACAAATCAATATTTTCTAAATTTTTTGTTAGTTTTATAATTATTATTTTGAATATATAATAACAACAATAAAAACCCGAATTTCGTTGTTGAAAGCTACAGTATACTACCAAACTACAGACAAATAGTGTAAAATCGTTTCAGTAGTTAGGGGAGTAGTATTTATAATATACTATTATATAATCTAAGTATTATGTAGAGATTATAAGTTAATCGCAATATATAACAATATACGTATTGATATTGCCATAATTATTTTGTAAATTTCAGATTCAATATTAAAATAGCCTTAAGAAATTCTAAAAGGAATTAAACTCACTTTAGATAATTTAAAAACTACTACCGTACATCTACTATTCACCGGTGACTTTAATAGCAAATCGCAAGAATGGCAAGAGACACGTCCGAATAAAAGATGTACTGTGTCCATTAAAGATGTAGTAGAGGTTACTCAGTAGCAATATTTATTCATGGGTGGACCTCTGGCAAGGTCAAATATTATTTATCAATTTCTCCATCAAAAATGTGATGGACATTCCAAGACTGGAATGCGAAACACGAAATAACATTTAACAATTACCAGAATATTGAATTATATGTAAAGATAGTAAATACCTAATATAAAATAGATAAAAACTGTATAAAGTGTACTCAGGAACTTTATAGAAAAAATTATAAACCTATAATGTCGTTAATTGGAAAAAAGAAGTCATGACTTAAGTCATAAGTTCACATTTTCGTATGGATGTGCAATACAACGATTTCTTTGTCTTGAAACTCTTTGATAAAAGGAGTATTATATGTATTGCAATCGATACTATAATACTATGGGAATACACGGACGTAAAATCAATTCAAACAAAAAGAAACGTTTTGTCGATAAGGATTGTCTTACATAATGAACGTTGTCCGTAAGTCCTATTTTGGTTTTGACGATTGTCGCATACTTAAACTTAGTTGTCTTGGAGAGAAGATATATGGATGAGAGTGCTAACAAACTGTTAAAGAAAGCTGTTATGGATTGGCCTTCCGTTAAAGGGCAGGAGCGCTAAAAAAGCGACGAAAGAGTAGATGGACTTATAAACTATTTTAGATAACTGGCGAATTGAATTTATACCTCATACGACATAATTAGCTTCAAGTTACCGTAAACTACAATGTTTATTTACTGCTGTTTAAAGAACATAAGAAATGTATACAATGTAAGCAGAAATCATTAACATGAATAATTGTTCATAAGCCACAACTAGACAAATGATTTCTTTTATGACAGTCAGAGGTTATAACTAGCTTTGTTCTTGTACAATTGGCAATTATGAAAAATTAAAATTGTAGATTTCTATAAAATTATGACAAAATTCCTATTATTGAATGTAGAGGTAAAAATATGTAGTAATGTTGAGTAAATGACTTTGATATCTATAATGTATAAAGTCTTTATCAACAGTATTCCACCACAGAATATTAATCGAATCAGCTGTCGAGTGGGACAGCAATAAGCTTCTAGAACAAGCTCTAGTGGTGACTGTGGTTTCTTTATATTCCCAACTGAGTTCTCTAATGGTCGTTTTATAGTAAATGACAGTGTGAGTGATTTAGTTACTGAATCCCACAACAATTCAGAGTATTTCAGTGGATTTTAAATCGATATTTGTAATGTAACAAAATTTAATTGTAAACTTTGTTTTTGCTGTATATTTTACCAAAATAATTTTTCGACAATTTAAATAATACATTGCCTACAATATTAATAAAATTGTTAAAATAATATAACAACAAAAAATGAACATGTCCTAATAAAACAATGTCTGATTTAAAACAATTCAGTAACTTACGACCATAAGAAGGCATTATGAATAATACTGTCTGATTACTACAATCAGATTTGATAAAAATATTCCCCAACACAGTTTGGATAAGATAAAAAGTCTGTAAGTAAGAAAATTCAGAAAATTAAATTTAAAGTATGAAAAAAGATTTAGTCTTAAGAATTAATGTTATTGATTGCCTAAAAAAAAGAAGGTTTTGAAATAAATTTAACCATTTCTCCTCAATAAATCCTATACTATTACTTGAAAGTGAAAAGAAATTAATCGTACATCTGTTTATAAAAATCAACAATGAGGCCTACTTCATTTTTACTACGGAAAACGTATCAATTCCATCACAAACTTATCTTACATATTATATTTTGTAAAAAAAATTAAATGTATGTTTAAGAGTTTTAAAAATAAATAAACCCTTTAAGTTCAGGTTACATAAATGTGTTAAAAACATAAACACACCAAGAAACAAAATCATATGAATATTTCATAAATGTAATTTTACAATTTACATCATTATGTTAAATAAAAATATATTTTTTACAATAAATTCACCTTTCCTAATTGTATCTTAATTTATGTTTAACAATCCCAATTTTTTTATTATTTATTTATTTTTTAAGATATATTTTTTAATACTTTTTACAATACACCTCTAAAAACTTAATTTGTGATATAAAAAAAAATGAATTACAACCTATAACTTCCACTATTTTTTTCACGATATAGAGCTGTATATATATTTTTTTATATAGACAAATAAGAGGTTGGAAATGTTAGTTAACATTATGAAAAACGAAAGACATGTTTCTAGAGAAAGACGTGAAACTAGAACATCAAAAACAAACTTTATATAAACAAACAAAACTACATACAGTAAATATTTTAATTTCACATAATATGTTCAAGAATTATAGGTTTTAAGGAGCATAAAACACCCCAATTAGGCTAAAAATACTATGTTTACTGACATAAATGTAATCAAATTATTTATTTTTTGCGCTGGGTTGAAATTGAAATATATCAGATAAAATTATTTTATTGGCTGTTATTTAAAGAAACTTTCATACTTTTAAATATTTTCAACATCGTGTTGAAAACGTTTATCATGATTGAATTCATGTAACTAAATTAAGAACACTGTACAAACAGTGCATATATTTTATTTGTTTCCAAACTCATTATTTTCCAACCTTTCACCCGTCTGTCTTCCTCACATAGACGTTAGACATTGAACAATTTTTTTTGACATTGATAATATTTCTGTAAATATTATTGTTAATATTGATAAATTATTGTTATCGTCAATAAAGCTATCCGGTCTATAAGACTAACAACCAATGTTGTGAGTATAAAATTTATTATGTGTATAGTTTTATTGTATTTACTATTTATTCCAGGTTGCCACTTTTTACAGAATCTTTAACATAAGACATTAGGTAGGCCCATTTTCTGCTCATGTTATTTTTCACAGTAATGAACTGTTTTTTTTGTTTTTGTTTTTTTTATTTTTTTTTATTTTATTTTTTTTAAATTTATTTATTTTTTTAACCAGAAGATTTAACTCCATGATTTTTTTTCTATTTCTTATTATTACTTCTTAACACTTTAACACTGGGATTAATTGTCTGTTGTTTGTAACTGTGTAATGAATTTTTATTTTTTGTTTTGATTTAATCATTGATTACAGTATTATTTTTAGTGTAAAATGGAAACAAAAAAAAAACTGTAAACTCGTACTAAAATAGTTAAATGTACCTTAATTTTTAGTAAACATTTCAGGGTTGTATCTTTAGTAGTTTTTGAGTAAACGGGTCATTTTCACACCAAAAAAAAGTTTCTTTGATAAACGCAAATGAAGATTTTGTTATGCTATATCATACATGATTAAATAATTTCAGTGCAATATAGCACCATATGATGGTTTTTCTGGGGGTTATTCTTCGAGTTACGACCCTTCCAATTAGCTTTTTCACTTTCGCGGTGTAGCCATGCTTTTTTCAGTATGAAAAGCATCCTTTGCAAGCTCACATTGGCTCAGATGTTCTGAAAATTTCTGTAGAAACATGCACCTCCATTGCGTAGCTATTTTCTAGGAAGTTTGTCTTGAAATTCTGTTCATGTACATTGTAAAACTTTCTTTTACACCTACAGTAATTGATAATGAAAGACACATCCAGCAAACAGTCTCTATCAACATTTGCTACGAGTCACTACAAGCCCCTTTTTTGCCATGTATCATCCAATGCTACAGTCAGTTGTCTATTTTCATTTTTTTCCTGCACAGAAATCTCTACAACCTCTTTCATTACTCTTTTAGAAAACAGTTTTAGTAGCCTGACCTTAAACTTCATTTTAACAATCGTACGTAATTCATACTATAATCCAGTGTTTATTTCAAATAACTGAGTTCCATTAATTTGATTAGATTTTGAATAACTAAACTCTAAAATAGATTGTCCACAGTACAAGTGACAACTAACCACTAACTTACAATTCATATTTTTGCTGTGCTCTAGTTCTCCACCACATAATTTACGAACGCAATTTGTCAGCAGTACATTCATAAGTGAATCTACATAAATTAATACTTAAATAAACATATATAAACTATATACATGCTTCTATCTTCATACTCAATCCAGTTTATATTCCTATCCTTTATCTTCTTATTTCATGAACTAACACTAGGAATATCATCCACTTCTAGATCAAGATCAATGTTTGAAGTTGTCCTAGTTGGTTGGGCGTTCACAGTAATTGTAAGCCTACTTAACGGATCACCAACGTTTTTTTAAATTTTATAAACACAGATTTGGGCTTCATTATGTTTAAAAATATACACTAAAATTATTAAATAAATCAAGTACTAACTATTGACAATTTTAAATAAACCAAACACAATTCATGTCCATCAATTCAATTGAAAAGTATAACAAGCATAAGCAACTTATAATCAGATGTTTTTCTAAGTTACCAGGTTTATCAATATACAAAAGACTAAAATCATATACAAGCCAACACTACACTTCCTAGTACATACTATATAAAACAAATATTTGCCAAATAAATCGAGCTAAAGAAGTGATGTCTACTGCAATACAGAAGGATAATTACTAAAAAGATAAACTTACAACAACATTTGTATTTATATACAGTGGAACGGAAGAAACTTGAGATATAAATTTAAATTTTGACGTTTACTTTTAGATAAGAAGAAAAAAAAAGACCATATCTTAAGCTTCACATTCTTTAAAATACGAGTTACTTTTACAAGAATGGAAAATTTAGTACGGTTGTAACTAAATATAAAGTCAAATAATCTTTCTTTTATATATCGCGGCTTTTCGTCATGGAGGAATTCTTTTCAACAGAAGCATGTAAACATATATTTATGTATAGGTTAATATTCAAATTACTGATAACTAACAGTTAATTGTACTTTTATAAAACTTAACATTTACATACGTTATCCTGATTTGTCTATAAATAATGTATAATAAAAGTAATAAATTGTATAAATGCTTTTAGAAAAGTATATTCCATAAATGGTATAACCAGTAAACTGTGTAATCACATAGTGTAAAAATTGTATCCTACTTAATTACCTCCTCTTTACTTAATATTTGTATGCCTTTTCCAAAAACTTTATATATTTATCACAAGTAAAATAATTTCTGGAAATTTGAAGACAAGGTTTCGTTGAAAAAACATATTCAACGTTCAACAATTTACAGACCAAGCTAAAGAGATAGATCCTTTCTAGCATGGCCTTTGGTTCCCACCACCTAGAGTGGTGCATTTGAGGCGTATCATGTGTCGTTGAATTCATGTCATCTCAGCTCTGCTTAAAATTACCGTGGAAGAAATACTGTAACTGTAAACTCAGTTACTTAGTCACACAACAACAATTTATGCGCGTAACAATATTTTACCAAATGAACGCATTAAAGAATGACTTGTATCAAGATATAGTTGTTTGGGTTTTAACTTAACCTTTTAGTAATTCTAAAAGGTTGAATATATAATTATGAACCAAATAATTACATTACACCAACAATTATATACTCACTAATATATTATATTATATATATACAGTAGCGATCCGCTGAGGTCACTATCCGAACTCTTGATATTGTCACTTATTTTCGTCACTATCACTTGTCTGACTGTCGAAACCTTCACGTAAGTTTAACGTTTTATGATCACTTATTATGTCAATTTAGGGCTCTATTTCTAATATTTTCCTGTCTGACTTCTTCATTGGATTCACACAATCTGATCACATACTTTGTCAATTTGTAAGTAATTTCTTAACATATTTCCTCTTCCTTCTTACAATGATCCACACGAGATTTCCACTCTTATGGTGTAATATTTTTGCATGTGTAACCAGTTTTCTTACTTAGTTAATTGAAAATGACATCTTTGTTTAGCAACACGTTATTTTAGTACACCTTATATTATCTCGATATGGTTAAGGTCTGGATATGACGGAGGTTGACAAAGAACAATGTAACCGGATCCAGAAAAAAAATATATAAAGTGTAAACATTTAGTATTTTGGTTTAGTTGCTGTTATAATAATACGACGACACACATTTTAACCTGTTATGAGAATATACAATGTTTTTTTTTCTTGTAACCATTTCACGGTGTATGTTTTGGGTATTCAATGTGGGTGTTGGAATTAACTTAACGTTATGACATGGCGCATCATTATAACTACCATTAACAGAGTTTACTGGAATAATTTATTCCATAACCATTTTTCGTAATTATAAAAATTATTTCACTATGTTTTATGTTTAAAATTATGGTCAACGGGTTTTTTTTATCGAAATCACGAAATCTAACATCAGTAACACATTTTGTACAAAAACCTTTCTCGTTTCACGCATGAACATTGATAAGCCGTCGTCCTTTGTTGACAGATCTTTCTTACAAATTACTGGTCCCTCTTCGTCTCTATACTGTTTTAATCTTAAATGCCTAAGACGCCTTTCCCTTTCGTTAATATATAATTTTAAGTTCCATATTATTGACAGTTTTCCACCGTATAAAATTAACTTATTCAGAATTTCACTAAAAGTCATTTCAATGCAGGTAGTTGCTCGTTTTGTAAAGGAAATTGACGTAAGGTACGTTTTATAACTCAAATCAAAGTCATCAACGCCTGATTTCGTTTTTATTGCTGACATTTTCTTATTAGTTCACCATTGTCTATGCTTTGCTTTTTGTCAATATTCCCTTTAAAGACATCTATTACGCATCAATTATTAACGATATTATTTTTATGTATATTTTTGTTGTTGTTTGTTTATAATTTTATGAACATATTATATAAATTGTGTTTTAAAGTTCTTTTAAATAGAGCTGAAGTTTTTATATATAACTATTTATATTTTATTAGTGAATAAATTTATTTTAAGCAAATAAAGAAAAATATATAATTATAATTTACATATTATTGTAAATTACAAATAAAACACACACAACCATATTCTTTTGTTAAATTCTACATTTATTGGTCTAGCCGACCATGGTTTCGCCAGTTACGGCATTGACGAGTAGACATGGTCGGCTAGACCAATAAATGTAGAATTTAACCAAATAATTTGTGTGTGTTATTTGTATAACATTGAATTCTATCATGTACCTTCGGTCATTAGTATAAACAATATTATATTAAATTATTAATATAAATTAAAAGGGCAATATCGTTCTATGATGTTATGTATAAAAAGTATCGGCAATGTAAATGTTAAAAAAAAAATTTTTAAATACACTTTCAAACAAATCAACACCCAAATTCTCTATATATTGTTTACTATATATTACTATATATTGTACACTATATATGGTTTACTCTAAAATTATGTAACCATAATAAAATTTTAAGTGGTCTCCATAACAAATAATCTAAATAATATATACAAAATACCGCCTAGATTCGTCAAACTACAACTACAATTATCAGCAATTTATGCTGATATTGCTCCCCGTTCCTAATATGTTGCAGTATTTAAACAAAAGTATTTTATTATCTCTGTTTTTAAGTACAACGCACTTCAACATCTGGTGGACTGAACAATTTAGCTACGCTCCAGTGAATATTAGATAGACATTATAAAATGCTCAAATAAACATTGTTAAGATGTGAAATGTAGGTCATTACTCTATAAAACTCGTATATGTTATTTTTTTTAAATAAATACAATATTCACTTCAAATACGTATACAATATGTCTATAAAAGCGCAAAGTTTTTCAATGATGAGGACCGCTTCGTTTCCCCATATACCTCATCTAAAAACATAAATTATTGCAGTTTGTTTTTCAAACATGGAAATTATAAATTTTCAATTATTATTATTATTATATTATTATTTATTTATTATGATCAAACCTTTTAAGTTTTTGAGAATTTCAAAAATTATCATAAAAATGGCAAAAGGAAAAATTGTTTTAATAGACCTAGTATACTTTACCACTATATATTTTCGCTGCTTCAAATGCAAACAACATTTTTATATTTTGTGACAATATCAAGAAAATTGATTCTCTAAGATATACTACATTATTTTAAAAATTTTAATTGAGAACTTGGACATTGTTGTAAATAAAATATTCACTTACGTTTTAGTTCGGGGTGTGGAGGTATAAAATATTTACTTCATTTTTTAAAAAGTCCTGTTTCATATTATTATACTATGTGATAAGAAATATATACAATTAAATAAGAAGTCGTGATTAAATCAATATAATTTTAGACTGAAAAGAGTTTAAAAACCAACAGTCAATATTGGTTGAGATATACGAACAAGAGATAAAAAAGCAGTTCAGGTAAATGAACATATTTTATATATTCCATCTTCCGTTGTCAGACTATTCTATCGTTTCAATCGCGCCTATTGTCAAAGCTTTGATTCCATGGTAGCCAATTAATTGTCAAAGCTTGTGGTAGGGGATTCAGTTATTTTTAGTGTTCACATTCACCACAGTGCTCATTGAACAACTAAAGCTTGTTAGTAAACATATTATTGTTTATCTTTCAAACAATTATTAGTGTTAAATTTGTATGAGTGGCATTAAATAGTGTTTTACATTTGTAAATGAATACGCTTTAATATTAAATGTTGATTTTAATTCAATAGGATATCGACAAAAAGTATATATCTCCCGCAAACAGTATTAAATTAGCAAAATATACTTTTCGGTGTGTATAATGTGTTATAGCAAATTTAATTAACATTCGCTTAAATGTGATGTTTAAAATTCTAAAATGAACTAAAACTAAAATGAAAATAGACGGCAGTTAACGTGTGTTTATACATAAATACCCCCCTCCCTAGAATTATTAGTAATAATGAAATAAAGAAAAAACTTATTACTGAAATAAAGGATAAAATCTTTCTAATAAAACTAATTTTTTTAAAAATATCCCAAGGGATAAAATATTTACGACTTTTTAAATTAAATTACTAAAGTTATTTTATAAAGTTTTTTATATTGAGATAATTTTTGGTATAACTAAACAAGGGTATTTTAACACCCATAATATTCATGACTATTGCCACCATTGAAATATTCTGTAATTTCTATACAAGTTAATTAAAAGCAATTTGTTTGGGCTACCCTCCCTTCTCTAATATCGTGAAGTAAAAGTTTCCGTTTGTACACGCACCGTAAAAAGCAAACTCTATATGATCAAAAAAATTCAACAAATATTATGTACTAATATTTATTCAACTGTCATTTGTGAATAGTAAATTGAATTATTGGTTAATCTTCCCACTTTATCTACAGTATTTGTGTTTAGGAAAAAAATAAGAGACATTTGGATACAAAGTTTAGAAATAATAACTGTTCTGCGTTTATTTTCTCCCCCCCCCCACTCTCAGCCCTCCTCACTTTTTCTTAAACTAATTACATAAACATAAATTAAAATTTCAAATGTAACTGAGATAAAAATTTACTGTCTTTAAATTTTGTACAGCTGGCATTTTAATCTATATGACTGCTATTTTTTTAAGTTTTTGAGTGCATATTAAAAAAAAAATCAGACATTATAACTTATTTCAAATAATTTAAATTACAAAATTATAAATCATATGTTGTATAACAATTAATTAATCTGTTTCTTGATGGGGGCTACTTGTGGGTCAAAAATTTATTTCTTCTGCTACAGAAGTATTGTCAAAAATATTACAATCAATTCCAAATAAATTGTGTTAAATCGTAAACTTATTTGCTAAATATCACGCACATTTAAAAATATATTTACATTCTCAAATATACTTTGCACATTAGAAGAAAGGTAAAAGAGTTCGATCAGAAAACATACACTTTTTGCTATGTTCTATTATTCTTCTTTCTTAAAACTGAAAAACCTTAGAAATATATATTTAGTTTCAATGTTAAAAGTGTAAAAAGGTTTTACTAAAAAAAGGTGTTGCTCCAGTTATGTACCTCAGGATTACCACAACCGTACTCACATTTAATTGTGATGAGGCCTGATTGGAAATTATTTATAGCCAAGCGGAATAATAGTCAAAATTATAGATTTTTAGATTTAAAAAATATATATATATATATATCCACAATTTGAAGTTAAATTGTATGAAATAATAATTATTGTTTTCTTTGTTCCACTCGTTGTGAGAAAGATATATGTTAAGTAATAATTGGTCTAAAGCCTTTAGTTATTAGTCTGATATTTTGTTTTGTTATTTATTAAAATCCTTTAAATAAAATAATAGGTTTTTTAACCTTTACGTTTTAAAACTCTAGATATAATTTCTTTGCTAAAACAAGATATAAAGTTTACTAATAACAATGAATATAATGTTTTTATTCTATGTTTAAACTTTGTATATTTTACATTTTCAATTATCCTTATAATGTAGAGATATTTACAACAATAAGTTAATATCACGTATTATTTAAATTATTTCTGTAAGTCAATGTAGGCTATGTAATTGTATTCTAAATTGTATAACAGCTGTAGAGATGTGTTGAAGCTGCCACAAACAGATAAATGGATAAATAATTGATATTGTAACACTTATATCATATAATAAAAGATGAAGATAAATAATTGGTACATAAAATATCCTAAAACAATCTTAAGTGATTAGGATTAGGATATATAAAGCAAACATAAATATTAACCAAATAAAGAGAATAACATTAACTGTCTCATTACCTGATATTTTCATTATCCAGTTCTGTAAATAATATAAACATTTGGAACATAACTTAAATGAAATAGTGAATATCATAAAATGCATCTGTTTCTTTCTCAAGAGGATATTACATAATATAAAAACAGTGCAAGCTGGCACAATAAAATATTGTACAAATTATTGAAACACTATGAATATGATATTCTCTGAAGGCGTTACATTTCAATGCAATTTGTAACAGCTTTGCACGGTAGTGTGATATTAATAAGATTTGTATATTCTTTGTATTCAAAAGAGGCATACCAAAAATACATATATTTGAAATGAAAGAATATAATATAAATTTAAGAAAATGTTAAGTAGCACATTAACCAGTTTTAAATTCTAAATTCCCTTTTTGCTTAAACAAAAGATAAATAATCTTTTCTAACAAACTGCTTGTCAAGATACTATTGATGTTCTAACATCCAATGAACACCTTGTTTCGCCTTTCATTTCATTTACATTTTCGTCTTAAAATTGATATCTTCTATTGTGCTACAGATATTTTTAATAAACAAGACATTACTTAAAACATTAACATAATCTTTTGTTTACTTTTTGGTATTACTTATATATATTATCTGGTTTTGGTTGTTAACTGATTGAAGGTGGGAGTTCCGGAGCAAGTGTTTCTTTAGTAGAAAAGAAGATCGTTGTGAAAGATTTAGCCGAGATCAAACGTCAAAATAAAATAGTATCTGCGTCGTTTTTTTTTTTGTATAAGTATTAATAATAATCTCCGAAGAATAGTTTAAAAGATAATCGTCGTTATAAGTTTAAAAGTAATCGTCTTCATAAAAGTGAGTGAGAAATTTGCGTCGTTATAGAAGTGTTTGAACGTAAAATTAATACGTAATTAATTATTAATACAATAAATTAAAAGTAATCGTCGTCACAAAAGTGTGTGAGAAATAAGTGTAAGAAGAAAAGAAGATTCGTCGAAAAGATCAAGGTAAATCGATCCATCAACTGGCAGTCTACACGGGAACCACGTGCAAGGAACCAGGAACATCGGAGTTGTGATAAAACTTCCAAGCGATAAGTACAAATTAATGGACAATCTCAATTAAATAAACTACCACCAAATTCTATTATACATGTAAATTATAGTCACCAAAGAATCACGAACCCGTAAGGAGAAAATAAATAAAATTAATAAATAAAACATTTCAGTTAGCCGGAGCATTTTGTAATAATAAATTAAAAGTGAAAATTTTAAAGTAAAAATATGATGCACTCTTATTTCTTTATTTTAGGTTAGGACATTGTAGAATTAGTAATTTATATTTAACGATGTACTTAAAATAACTAGTAGGTAATGACGTTAATTATATAATAAGTATTAAGTGCATCAGATTTGGACAATTAATAAATGATATTATTGTAAATGTTTTTTTAACTTAATGTTATAAATAATTAAAGAAAGTTAAATTCTAATCGTGTTGAAGTGGTATTTGTTATTATATATATATATATTAACATTGATCATTCTTGTATGATACCTCTAAATTCAAAGGTAGGTATCATACAAGAATGATCAAAACTTCGAATTTCTTAAAATCGATCATAAATATGTTATTTAATTATCTCTCAAGTGTAGCCTCTAATAATCCAAACTAAACATATCGGTTGCTATGGCGGTTTGTGAGTTTTCTTGAAAATGTTAATGACCTGTATAAGAACGCAAATTCTCAAATGCAGCTCTATTAATTTGGGTCACGTTTTTATAAAATATGAAAGTTAATGGCCTAAACCCCTGTGAAAAATATCAATTAAAAAAAATTACAATTATTCATGAATAGTTGACAGAATAAAATAAGAAAATTGACCGATGTTCGCCATGCACGATTTAGCCTGAGGATTTATTTTTGGTGCATTTAAAGTTTAGGCGATTACTTAAATATGTGAGTATATTTTGTTTAAATGCTACATTTTACAATTTAATTAACTACGGATATGACATATTTTGTGATTAGTTTTCAATTATTGTTTGTTGTTTTTAATGATGGGTGAGTCAGAAGTTGTATCCAATGTTTGCACGTCATTTATATCTGTCGCACTTGATGTATTTGTTTATATTATTTAACCATTCAAAAAAAAAAACTAAAAGGTGAAAATATTTTATAAATTTACGAGCAATACAATATTTAAAAATAATGTTATGTAATAATTCCGCTATTTGTAACTAGGTACTATAATTTTACATAAAATCTTATTTTTTAATGGATTATTATGAAAATTGCTGTTTCAGAAACTAGAACATCTATCTTAAATGTTCATGTTTTGTGGCATAAGATTGCTAATTATAATTATATATAAGAAAGTAACATTCTTTATGCCTTCCTTGTCATTATTTTCATTTTATTTCACATTTCAGCGGTGTACAACAAATCATTAAAATTGCCGAGTAAGTCTGTGTCGCGGGCAGATAACGTAAAGATGTGTATACAATATTCGACCATAAACAATAACACACTTGAGGCGACCAAAAGGATTATTGATAAACGTAATTAATTGTGAAACGTGCACTAGCTCCTACCTAATGTCTCTTTATGGTCTGTGACTGCACAAAATCTATGTTATTGTTTACATTTCCATTTTTTTAAGTAGGTCAGCTTCATAGTTTGTGTCGTCAGGGTCTTCTTCATTATCTTCCAACTTTCTCTTAGCCAGTCTTTTTTGAGTCTTGCTACTTTTTTATTTCTGACGAGTTGCAGTTGGTTTCCATTATTCGGCGTTTGTCCATGGTCTTCATGCAGAAGAATATTGTAATTTTTTCCAATGTCCATACTAGCTTACTAAAATCCAAGCATTTGATTACATTTCCACTGTTAAAAAATGACAGTGTCGTACAGTCGAAAATATAAAGTTTTAATCCCATCAACACAACAGTATTAATATAGCCAAACAGTATTAGGGCCGAATTTTGTCAATAAATGCTTTATTTTTGCCACATAAGCCTTTGCCGTAGGACAAAACATTTTTATTTTTTTAACTTTTTAATTATGTGTATCCTATCCTTTTGTGAACACGGCTGAAACACTCTTTTTTGCTTATTTCACCACCAGGACGATAGGGTTTCATGTAACAACACCCATGGAATCTCTATATCCCTACTACTGGGTGCCACAGTACAGCTTCACTTGTACTGGAGCCTTTATAGTTTTTACTTCATTACTGGGCCTTACAATATTTGGACATGGTTTAGGCATCAATAACTTTACCAATGTCAATTATTCTAAACTGTTATTAATTCAAAACAATCGCAAATAGTGAAAAAAAATTAAATCAATGCTATGTCAAAATTGGAATGAATTAAAACCTTTACCATTTTATTGAGCTAAAACTTTCCAGAAGAAACAATATTTAAAGTAGTTTCCTATCACTTATGGGTTTTTTCCAGACTCGATTGCCACACATATGTATTTGATGAAAATGTACAACACCTTCCAGACAGAAGGACAGTTATCATTAGTTATCATTTTTAAATAATATAAACATGGCGGTTGATGATATTGTAACACAAACCAGTAGAAAGGAAAATATTTAATAATTATAATTACCAAAGGTATCAAATATCGAATATAAACTATTCATTAGACGTGTTACTTAGGGGTGAGATTTTAATATAAATCCTATAGGCAGTGATTGCCTGAAACTGGCAGTTGCCCAACGTCTACAGCTTTTAATCTTCTCCTACCTTCTAAGTCTTATTCTTGTCACAAAGCCAATACATTTTAGAACTATTAAATAGAATATTTTTTTACCAAGAAGAATGTGTTGTGTGGAGAGCGCATTGTGATATGTTAAACTCAATTTTGAATATAATGTTGTATAGCTACCAAGAATGCAGTATTAATAATTATATAAATAAGGAAATTAAATTTATTAAATTTTAGCGTTGAGCACTCTATAAAGAAAATTTCACTGGATTATTGGTTTCGAAGATCATACCACCATCTTCAGATCGAAATATCTCAAATTTTATTTCCTCTAAATTTTATTGGTGTTGTGCCAAGTCTGTATTCAAATGTAATTGGAATAAATGTGGTTTTAAATCATTTCAGCCCCTTAAATCTCAAAAAGTCAATGGCGTGTTGTCTAATCAGTTGAGAGAAGTTAGTGATCTGGCTATACCAAAGCAGCTACACTTGATTATGTTTATCTTAGTAAATGGGATAATTCCAACTTACTGGAAAACTTTAAAGGTGGTGTTTATTTCCAAACCGGGGAGACCTTCATTAACCGATATTCCTTTCCAAGTTGAGTGGCCAGAGTAACTTTAACCAAGTTATCTGTCCTATTTTCCTTTGTTGATGTTATCGATATTTCGTCTAAAAACACTGTTGTACTTTATATACGTAAATCTCTCTTTTGTATCTTTCTTAGGAAAGGGCAGCATGGCGGAGCTATAGAGGTTTTCTTCTGTTGAAGTTTTTGTATTGAAAAGCAATTTTCTATAATATCTTCGAGTGAGGCACAAAATAAACCTCCATTCTAGAGAGAAGATAACAATTTTCGGGGAGTTGGTACTGTTTTCTCTTTCTACATTTGTATGTTTTCCAAAAGTTTAGTTCAAAACGTAAATAATTAGATAATTTACTATATATACTCTATATTGATTTTCATAAATTATTTTCCCAATAAAATCCCATACAATTTTTATTTTAATTAAAAAAGCAACAATATTTGTAAATATGCAATTGTTGCTTTAGTTTACTATTTACTTTATTATTAAATGAAAGAGCTTTGAATTGGAATCTTAGAGATCAAGTCAATGTGTAGACTGCTCCTGCTTACGTAACTGTTGTTCTGATAATGTACGCTTGGTTAAAGTTTTTCAACACAAATAAGTCATATCCGATCTTCATTGGAAAATATTTTCCCTTAAATATAAAACCATTTTAATTAATTTATACTAGTCTAACAAAATGATTAACATGTGGAGAGATTTGATATTAAAAAGGCTTAATATTTCCATAATTTAGTATTAATTTATATAAAATATGTGGCTTTTGTTAAACGTATCAAAGACGTTATCATAACGTATAAACGTTATCTAGTATCAACAAATAGAAGAAAACTGCCTGATTTCTCTTTATTTTAACAAAATCAAAGAAATGCTAATGTATGCAAAAGAACATCTGAGAGAGTTCTATAGTAGTTAAACACGCACATTGCCTACATTAATAGATAGAACAAAAATCTATCACGAAACTATAGTAAAATTATTTAAAAATTAAAATCAAAATAAAGATAAATATACTTTTATCAAATAAGAAAAAATCTTTCCACAATTCAAAAACATGTCAATTGAAGCTGTTAAACACTTACTTATGTACGAATGAACCCATGTTTGGTTTATACTTAAGAATATAGTTATAATTATGCTTATTATTACAAATTAAAACAAATTTATAAAACTATATTATATACCTAAATAATGAGATATTATTTAATTTTTTATGGAAGAATGCAGTATGCTACAATAGTCTGTCAATTAATTGCAGCAGTTAGTAAAATAAAACATAGTTAAAGTTAAAAATAATTTTACTCAACTTCATCATAAATATTAATGATACAAAAACGTCCCTTAAGATGTCTAACCAATTAGTGGAAGTAATTGGTGGCTTCAAAACGAAGCCTACTCATTAGTACTATAATTATTTATGTTGTCAGATGTCATTTGCACCTGTTCACAACAAAACCTTTACGTACTTTATTTAGGAGATGTACAGTATATTAATTTTCTTCACGTGAAAACTTGCCTTATATTAATTTAAAATGAAATTGATGTTTTTTGAAAGAGGATTTGATTGAGTATATGAGATATTTTGCTGTATGTATATGATATTATATATATATATATATATATATATATATATATATATATATATATATATATGGCGATAAACGGTGTAACACATTGCAAACACTTTCCATAATACCAAATAAAACCCCATTAAACACATTTCACCTAAAATGAAACTGAATTTTTATTATCTCAAGCAGAGACAAGACAATGCTTGCAAATCATTTCATGATAGTTTACCCTTATTTTATAGCACCTGAAGAAGGACCACGTCATTATAGTTATTATTTATTTAGCTTCTAACTTTTGCTAATTAAAAATGAGTATTTTATTACATTCTAATATTTCTAGAATTTTTAGAATATCTAGTAAACCTATTGACAACAAGCAGAATGGTCACAATATGGAACTACTACGCAATACTGATAACTTGATCATAATTAACAACCATTGTGGTCAATTAGAGGTTAAACGGAACAAAATCATTGCATTATTTTTTAACACACTTATTTACAAAATATCAAAACTTATCAACCCCATGGGGGCTCACTATTGTGCACATCAGAAGAAATCGGGTTTTGCTATATCTAAATTCTTTTTCATAATTATAGGTTTAGAATACATCACTATCCTTCATCTTCATATAAGGTTTTTCTTCGCCAACTCAACCGAATCTAATGCTATGAAAGTACTTCATGGTTAGTGGCCTTTTTCCTTTTTTGTTTGTTAGCAATGATGAGAAAGAATATTTTTGCCTTTAACCAAAAACCACCCAAACTTGTAAAAAAATAATATTCGACACCATCTGCCAATACGACTTATACCGGAGAAAAAAACAAATGCAATTTTCCATCATTACTGGAAGTTTTTAAAGGTAATTTTAAATTTCGATAAGTTGTTAAAGGATGTATATAACTATCAAAAGAAATTTGTTATAATAAAAAAAATTAAATATCTACACTTAATACCGATTAGTATCAATAGATATTGCCATTGTCATTAAACTCAAGTTTTATAAGACAGAAGTTTAGTTTTATTTTATTTTTAGATCAATAATTTTTTCCTTGATTGTAATTGTATAGGACATGCAATTTCATATTAGTTTTTGTCAATAACATTGCCATTCCATCAAAAGAAATTTTTAATATTTCACGTTTAGTTTCCTTTTTAAGTATCAATTGTTATTAGACGTTCTTTGATAAGCAATTGCATACTTTTGGTAAATAATATTCTTCAATCATCAAATCAAGTTTAATTCGATGGATGTTGAGATTAATTAATTTTTTTTTAAACTTACATGCAATACTCCTATTGTTTTGTTTCAATAATATTCTAATTTTATTAAAATCAAGTTTTCAAAAACAGCATATCGAGTATACTATTCTTTTAGGTACAATAGGCCAGAGGATCTAGTGTGGCCGAGCGCATACTTCAAACGAATTACGAATTGGGAATACAAAATGTAAAAATGGTTAAGAGTGTGATGTCTAATAAGTTGCTGAATATTATGGAAATAATATGGAAGCATTTTCATTGCTGAAACTGAAAGTGACTCATTACTTAACTCAGATAAGGGTCCTATTCCTAATTCAAGTTTATTCTCTTTGTTAAAACATAGGTAAAATCCTGACGTCATGTTAGGCTTTTCGATTTAATATAGTTTTATTTTAATGTACATGTTATGTTTAGTTCTTGAGGTAGTTTTTTTGTTATATTGAACATTATATGTTTTCTATTGAAGTAATTTAAAGATATAGTCCATGGTTATCTGTGAATCTACAAATTTTTGTTTTTGGTTTATTCATTATTAATATCACTTAATCTTAAAATTTTAGAAAAGTGTGGCCGGTATTGATTCAAATAAAACATACTTCGTATAAAATTTGAGTTTGATGCAATAGCAATATTATTGACACAAACCAGTATGAAATTGGATCAAAAAAATCTTAATATCTATTGTATAAAACTTGAGTTTGATGCAATAGCAATATTATTGACACAAACCAGTATGAAATAAATTGGATCTAAAAGAAGATTAACGACAAGAATAATTGATAAAAGAAGAACATGAAACTCGACATCCTTCGTATCAATTTTTTTGGTGAATAAACAAGTATTACTTACATAAATCCGTATGATATTACATGTGAACAAATGTCAAGAAATATGATTGATCTTAATATGACCTACATGTTCTTTAAATCTGGTTACGCGTTTTTTCTAGGTACACCTTTTCACAATCGTTACAACTAACTTCATAAATACCAGACTTCTCCAACATCGGGATTTTATCTTTATGATAACCTAATACATTATTTTTAAAGATAATTACGACTTTTATAAGCTATCTTGATGTCAAGATTCTTAAAAATGGAGTCCAAACCTTTAGTAAGGGCAGAATCAAAGGGTAAACTGCAATATCTGACTTTTAGTTTTACCTGTTGGAGAGTCATAGAATTTATTCTGTCACTCTTTATTCTCTGTTTCCTTAATATGTTGTCAACAACTTTAGGTTCAAAACCATTAAAAAAAGCTATTTCCTTAATTTGATTTATTTCTTTTAAACAACGAGTTTTAGTTAGAGGCATATTATTAGCTCTGTCTATTAAGCTATTAGAAGCTGCTAATTTGTTTTTGGTACATTGATTTGACTTACTACGTATAAACATATTATTGTTAGAAGGTTTTCTGTATAAATCAAATTAAATGTTGTGTTCATTCCTAATAAATAATAAGTCTAAAAACGGTAATTCATTTCTAATTCATGAGTAAATTTGATGGATCGTGTATACCATTAATTTGACTTAGAAAATCAGTAACGTTGCCTTGTCCTACAAAAACATCATCTACATGCCTCAACCCCATTCTGGGAAAAAATTTGAGGTTGTTCTTTAAATCTTCCTCCAAATTTACTCATAAATAGTTCACCTATGTAAGGAGTCAAGCCATTTCCCATAGCTGTACCTTCGATTTGCTGAAAATATTCATTATTAAATATAAACTAATTTTGCTTCATACTAACCTCAGTCAACTTAACATATTAATTATTTTCTGAGGTACCACCTAATTATTAGTTAGAAACTCCTTAAGGAGTGTCAATGTTTCCTTTATACGGATACTTGGACACAGAAAAAAAACATCAAAAGAAACTAAAATTTCATCTCTTTCGAGTTTTGTTATAATAATATAACGCAAATAATTATTTTATTTTATTTTATTTGTGTATGTGTTATTGTACCAAACTTGTGGTAGGGGTTTCAGTGTTTTATATTGTTCACATTCACCACAGTGCTCATTGAACATCTGCTATGTAAATAGTTACGTACTTATTCCGTCAATTATTTCTGAATCTTTACTTGAGATTTTGTCCATGAATTTGGGTCATTTGACTAAAACTTCAACGAAATTTAATAAATAACGAAGTTGTAAAAAGATGGCAATAAGTTTTTTTGGGGGCCAGGCTACCTGAGAAAAAATGTTTTCCTAAAATTAAGCAGCTACCCCAAAATTATGAGTTATTTTAAAACTTAAAATAAATTTTAAAAATTTAATAATTTAATCTTAAAGTTTGACCAAAAAATAGTCAAATTGAAAATTTAAATGAAATCGGTCCACGCTTTTAGACTATAGATCACTACACATACAAGTAAAGGCAGACGTCAGAGAGACAGACAACTGACGACAAGGCAACAAACTGACATCAACACGAAAATTAAAGTTCGGAATACTTGGAAACAGATTTATCAAATCACCATAAACATGTTTTAAATATAATTATCTATATCTATCTATATAAAACTATGTATAGAAATATACAAAATTACTTTGTACTATAAACAGATAATATTCTGTCCGTTATTTACACATCGTTTTGGTAACCAATTTTTGCAACTACAATAACGATATTATTTTACTATGTAAATTACATTGGTGAATATAATGTACGACGCAAAACAATGACAATTAACTTTGAATTGTTTAATTGAAGATTATTAGAACGTGAAATAAAAGTGAGTCTTCTGTGCAGCTAAGGTATTAAACAAATGTGTCATGGCAACCCCTCCCGTTTGATGTAGAAGGCGGTTCTGAAGAAAAATTATCTATACTCTTCTAAAATACATTCTGCATTTTTCATATTATATTATTATTATATTAGACTTTAACACTCTATATGTACAAGCATTTTAAAACTTCATCAATAAAATATTACACAAATATTACAATTTTATATATTTTCTTTTGCAGCTATGATAATTATTAAACTAGAATAAATAATACATGAAAAGACAACATTGGACCTGCTAAGGAAAATTATAATTTATTTATGTTCGCAGAAAACAAGATATGACTATACTAATAATGAATAATTCGTCTACATATTCCATTAGCAATGAATAATAAATGTATGATCAGAGTTTTAGTAACCATTTTAATGTCATGTTTTATATAATAAAGTAAATTACGATGAAACTTTTCTCATAATATGATAATAATGAAAAAGTAAAATACTTGATTGAGATTCAAACATATAATGTTAAAAAAGCACGCTTAAACCGTGAACATTATAGGCTTACTTTTCATTAGCAGGTTATATTTTTTCTGAGCTTTTAAAGTCATATTTGTAGTCACAAGTTAGCAATATAGGTACATTATTTTTATTCTTAAAAAAGTTGATTATTTTACTTTTGAAAATAGTCTGAATTAACTAGTTTCAAAAGCTTAGAAAAGAGTTGCATTCTATAAATGGAAAACGATACATAAGAAAGGAAAACGTTTTAATTTAGTTTAATCTTTAATTTTATAAAGTATAATGTGTTGCCTTGGACTGTTTAATATATAATATAGTTAATTACCTTAGAGGTTGTCCTCAGTCCTTAGTTGTCAGGACTTAGGACAACCTCTAAGGTAATTAACTATATTAATCTTTAAGCACATATTTAACTAAATTTTTGTATGTATTATATATATATACTTCCCGGTATAACGTTCGTAATATCTTAGAGTAATTGATATCGGTTAAGAAATAAAAAGAAAATATTGTTGTTGCAATTCGGTTTTTTTTATAGGACAACAGAATTACAGAACTATAGTAATTGATAGGTTGACAATATGTCGTAATTAAATGACAATATGTACTTTGTGTTTCGTTATCACAAATGTGTATGACAAGTAGAAAATGTAAGAAGTAAATAATAGTAATTTTGTTTTCTTTATTTACATCTTTATCTTTAACAAATTAGAATAAATTATAATGTTATGATCATATGTTGAGGATTTGTCAAAACACAGATTTCACAATATCATATAAAAGCTATACTTTTTTTACAATACTATACGCAAATTATAAAAATAATTTAACCAAATATACAATAAATTTAATTTACCAAATACATTTATTAGTACTGTACTTCACTTATTATTAGAGAGTCTCTTTATTTCAATTGTATTACAACTCCTCTCATGCATACCTAGTATTTAATTAAAGCCAATTTTTTAATAAACGTATTCTTCTTTGACTTTCGGGGCACTGATTTTATTTTATTATTTTAATATTATAGACATTTTTTATTGAAAACTGTATCGTCAATTGTAAGAAATTAATAACTTGAACTCCTGTGATAGTTTTTAATAATAATTATTAATTAATATTTTATGTTTTATATTTCTACAAAATTAATATCTGTAGTGTTTCTTCTCTTAACAAACTTTCTATAATGTATGCTATCACCTTATAAAATTTACCACATATTTTATTTTAGTCTTGTATGTTTTATTATTGTAGAGTAATTTATTCAAGAATAAATTAATTTATAATAGAGCAACATTTTATAATTTATTTTCCAAATTTATGTCAGTTTTTATAATTTAAAACTTATTGGCGAAATAAAATTTAATTAAATTCTTGTTCCAATCGATATTTAACTGTTTAGGTTTACTAGTGTAAAATTTATAGGATGTTGCTATTTATAGCTTGATTTTTGTGTAACTTAATAGATTTCGTTTATTTGTAATCGATTGATATTTTTAGGTTGTTTTTCTAAACATACCAATATTTTATATGATTTAAGTTCTTTTAATATGTCATAATATTAATAGGTCATTACGTTATTTGTATTGTTGATAATATATCGACAATTTTGTAAGAGGTTTCAGTTCATAAAAAGGAAGGAAGGGTGTAATTTTGAGTGCTTTGGTTTTCTTTTGCAATGTTATAACCTCAAATAATGCTTAGTTTTAATAAATAATGATGATGTTAGAATAATATAGCAACGTAAGCATAATTAATTGTATTGTAATCTAGCTTAGCGTATGATCTGAATTAATTACATCTGAATTATCGAAATCTTCTAGAACATCAAACTGTTCACTTAGTATGTTCCTAGAATATTATAATCTTTTGATTACCCTCTCTGTCTGGTCAATGAATTGTTTTAGTATAGGTTTTCATGTAGCCTTACCTCATAAATGAATATAATAATTGTGCTGCTGATAACATCTTGCATAGGGTAAACAATACCAATACTCTATGATGATAAATGTTTTCCAATACAAAATCCATTAAATCAGATTGTTTGAGGGCACTGTCCTCTACTCTGATCTGATCTGTTATATATGTAACTCCCGATTTTCTTGGAGGATATAATCTGATTTGTGCAGTTTAAATAAAGTGCTATAAGTTTTCTGGAACAGCGAGCATTTTCCTAAATGGCAGAATACATGAAGCAGCAATACAGTATTTTACATATATTTGTTTTTAGTATTGTTTGTATGTATGATGTTTATATAGAACTTTTAATTATATTTTGTATTTTAATAACTCAAATGATCCTAATTATTGACAACTCAAATATGTACAAAGCTACTCTTCATCATGTATATAGCAAAATAAAAGCTAGTTCAAATAGAAAGAGGCGTCGCATATTCTGTCTCAAATGGTTGTAGGATTTCAAAGCAATCGCTGAAACAATAAAACGAAAAATGTAACTAATTCTCCAAGGAAACATTCACTGATCCGAAACAGCGTGACCTTATGCGACATATTGTGTTTGAGACTAATGGTGATATGAACAAATATTTTGATACTAGATTCAAGAAGATTAAGCGTCGAAAATCGTGATGGTGGTAAAGACTTTGAAGTAGAAGTACAAGAGCTGTTATTTCACACTAAAAGTGATATGTATATTTCACCAAGGAACAATTATCGTAATATCAAATTAAATTCCGTCTCAATAAAAGTTGTTTGTAATATAAGTAATCTCACAAACTTTCGGATCTATCTATAATTGTCCTATGAAGTGAAAGTGAAGATAAAATAACAACTTCGTAAAACAATGACTTTGCATTAACCTTGTATTTAATTAATGTTGGTTACTCAGACCAGCCACTGAAATAATGAGAGACTTTTCATCCCACTCTTTCGCCATATCAATCCAAAATCTAATCATACTCTGATAACCAACAATTCATAAAACGTAGTGTTATATATATATATATATATATATATATATATATATGTCATTTATTTTTTTGAGTTAACGCCAAACAAAAATTGTTGTAAGCAAAAAACAGGTTAGAATTATTCCAAATGTTATCTGCATGAGTTTCTAAAATTTGAAATTATCGACGACTATGTAAACTGTGCTTAGATACAGTTTAATCATTCCATCGCAATAATGGTGAGTACAGAGACCAGGTAGGATATAATTAACACACTTTAAAAACTCTCAGTTAATTGTGATTATGAACGAAGAAATGAAGTTTACAAATGAAATAATTGAAGTCATATCACATACTTATGGTTTACTAAATATATCGACATTACACTTGACATTAAACTAAATTGAAACATGGAGAAAGTAAATTACTATAATTTAAGTTTAGAAAAATCTCATTCTCAAAAGTAATTAAAACTCTACTCATTCTCATAAGTAAAGTAAAAATCTCAGATAATGATTTCAAAAAATAACGGTTCAACCGTAAATAGTTCATAATTGATCACTTTTTTCCAAAATCAACTATACGTTTTTGTAAGGTGCGCTAGTTACAACCTCTACTGTATTCCACATTTAATTTCAATGAGTTAAGCTATTGGGACACGCTAATAAAAACACCAACAATTGTATTTCCTACGGCCACAGTAGGTGAAATTAAATACCCCTACACACTTAAACCTAAATTTGGACAACCTAAATTTTATTATTAAACATAATGGCTAAGTTTTATTCATTTTATCACTAAGCAAATCACATGTCATATGTTAAATCTTTTAGGGTTTGCCGCATTTTTTTTCTCACTTTTATAGTCCATTAATGGCTGTGATAGAAGAAAGGAAGAACCATCTCATCCCCACACTTTCTGTCATCTGTATGCAAATGAGGATTTTCAAAGTTTAATAAAAACCGCGTCGTTTGCAACTGACACCAGGCTGTAACCGAGGGAAGGGTTACTTATTACTCGCAGATGAGGAAATAAAGCGGTTATTGCCTGCTTTCTTTATACGCATAATGTTATGATAATAATCAAATTAAATAATTTCAGAAAACGCAAAGAGTATTGACGTTTTGCTTTATTTTATAATTTGTACCTGGAACGCATATTTAATACGAAAATTAAATTCACACACGATTAATAGTTTATAATCAAAAACCACAACCTATTTAACAAATACATACTCTGTTATAAATTGTTACATATTTCAGTCACTTGTTAGGACATGTTTATTGTAAAATATAGTATAATTTAAATGTACATATACAAAATAATTGTAGAATTTTATTTATACAACAATATATTAATACCATTTAGAAATATTGTATTTTATGACTAGGATAGACGTAGAGCTGAATAATATTTTGACTTAAAACATTTTCAATTTCCATACAAATTTTCAATTATTTATAACTCGAAAAGTATTTTTTTTTAATTTCGAGAAAAAAACAATTCTTCCAGATTATTATTGATTAAAAATTTTTTTAAAATAAATTTGCCACTAATTTTGGTCATAATATTTATATCTGTTTCTTCGTTGGACCTCATCCATTTGCTTACCCAAATTTAAAATTACCTTACACCTGCAACTGCACCACACCAACATCAACAATATTATTTGTATTAAAATCAGACAACGATTTCAAAAAATAATTGTACAAGCTGACATAGTTGCAATTGAAATATTTTTCAGATATTCACAATTTGTTTCTGAATTAATAATACGGAAATTCAATTACATTTTACCCATATTGCAGTAGTTTTTTTTGTGTGTGTTGTTATGGCAATGTCTGTATTTAAATTACCTATGTAATGTGTATGTATAAATGTATTTAAATGTAATGTGTATGTATGTATGTGTAAATGTATTTAAAATAATATGTGTATAGCAGAGGTTCTGGTTAGTTCAGTTGGATGTATGCTTAAATCATTATACTTTAAATTTTTGAAACAAAAATTGACAATATGGGCCTCACATAAAGAGTTTTTTGATAATGAAATTATTAAAACTTAAATATTTCCCTTGCTTCTTAAGATAGAGATTATAGCATATTTTTGTTTCAAGTTGTGTTTCAAATAAGTGTAAATTTCACTAAATAGGACTGGCAAGCAATATTCTTTACAGTAAGACCATAAAAACTTTTATAACTGGAGTAATTTGATTTGTGAAATTTATTATTCAATATAGTTTACGATCCTCTAAACGTACAAATGTGTATTGATATTATTATTTATTTTACAATATTACAAGTACAATTGAGTCTATAAATAGGTATAAAACATTTCTACATCAATTATGTACTTATGTAATTTTAACGAGCCAATTTTAATAGCAAATTCGCTTTTAGATAAACTTAAAAATAATGTCATACCTAGTTATAAATCCCATGAGGGGAATATATACAGGGTGATTCAGACCACCCGTGCGCAATATATAGCGACTGAAATAAATGAGCTACAGCCTTCGTTTTAACATAAACCCCCCTATTTCGACCGTAGAGAATTCAATAAAATGTTTCTCAAAAATGCCCAAAAATGTGCTTTTTTGCGGGTTTGTTTGTTTGGTTTTGGATATTTTTCAAATATAAATGTAGGTCGAATGATACCTCATTTTAAATGGCTATGTACACTAATAATTTAAAAAATATATTTTACCTATCTTACTGTGTATGTACAGGATGTTTCAAAACGTTAAAAAAGTAGTTTTTACAGTTATTTTTATTGTTACACATAACATAGCCAACATAAACCAATTTCTTATCCTATATTCTTGAGAAGATATCCTTTCCAAAAATGTGCTTACTTTGCCTTTTACTCAAATATTTTCAAATTTTAAATATATATATATAAATTTGTAGAATGAAACAGATTAAAACTCAAAAACTCCAAAGAGTAACGTTAGCCGTGAGGCACATCATTTAAAAGGTCTTTCAAAAACAAACGGAGGTTTGTTTTTTTTTATTTAAAGTTTGAGTTTATCTCTAACCGTTAAAAATGGCGCCTGGGAAACTTATTTTACAACACTCTTTATCACCTATTAATCAATGACAATCAACATTTTTGGGTGGGGTGGTAGGGGGTGTTGACACCACTCTTTCCTATGCACGCTTACTCATACAATTTTTCATTAAAAATATACAAATGATTTTAAACTTTCAAGTACTATTAAAATTTATTTAATAGCTTCCTTATCTATAAGCAGAAACAAATTGAAGTTCTCATTCATAACAGGTCAGAGACATGGAAACAATGATGTAGATGGTCAAACAATCTCATTCATAGTTAACTATTATCCTCAATGAACTGTCTTACTGTTAGTAAGATACCCATTTCGGCCAAGATGAAATCTGACAGAAACCGTTTCGCCTATAAACCCAATTTAAGTTTCGCTTTGATCAGCTAGGTTTCCTGTTATATTGTAAAGACCCTTGAACTTTGTAAAATCAATTTTTAGGAAATTCATGATTCTTTAAATTTAAGAGGGTGGTAAGGCGTTTAATGTTGTTTTATTTTATGATACACATTCTTCCTGTCCATGTCCGCCCATCATGATAACTTATTATGTGACCCCATTTCATCCCACCCACTGTCGATTATATCTTGAAATAGTTACTCTCATCATAGTTGAACTTCGGATAGTGTTGTAAGATTGGAAACTCGTTTAATCGAGGGTTGTCGAAATTACATTTATAGTATTTGATGCCTTCATGTTCCTAAATTGCACAACTGATACAAAAATCACTGAGATAAATCATTTCCATACCGCTCACTAAAATGAAAACAAATTTACGGCGGATCCAATTTCGTTGTCCAAACTAATTAACTCTTTATCGACCTGGACTTTTTTTTATAATGGAGACAACAATCTCTAATGGTTAATTTGAAAACATCGTTAACATTTTGTCAAATATCTTCCAGTCGAATTTCAAACAGTGCAAATTTTCGTAGAGAAATATCTAGAATTCAAGTACCTGTCATACATTCTATCTCTCGGTTTGGAAAGCGAATAAAACGTATAGAGGGTTTTCCAACTGATTAGCTGTTATTAGGGTCCACAAAATTTGTGTTGATTGAAGGAACGTTGGATAGTTTGTTAATATCCCAGCTCTGGAAAAAGATCTCTACGGGGTATCATGCTTATATATTATCAAAATTTGCAACCTAAAATCATCAGTTAACGTTAAATGAGGGACTCTCTCGTATATGCTTGTTAATTCGAGTGTTAGGTTCGTAGTATTGTATCATCACTGGCTATTCCGGTCAGATTTGAATAAAATTTTTTGATTCAAGTTCACTACAACCCTCTGTAATCTTCAAAACACTCATGAACATTTTTAATGACACAGAGAGTTCAAACTCTGTAAATAATTGTTTACTACTAACCGTACTACATTTACGTGTGAATGCTTCTAATTTTATGAGATTGATACTTATTTATTTATTCATAGTAAAATGCAAAAAAAAAACTTACAATATATTGAAATTGTAATTTACATCTGTCACCTAAAAATATATTTATAAAATACTAGTAGTATGAAGAATTCAATAAATTGGAATTATAATTAAATGGAAGTACCCTCTTTCATACTATTTTGTACCAGCAAAGAATATTAACAACTTCGACTTTGATTCTCTACTTACATACCAATTAGCTAATTAAAGATAGAGAGATGGAAACTAAAATGTAATAATAAATACTCTGAAATTATACTGCGTTTAAAATTTTTATTGGGTATTTATTGAGTTAATTATTATTATAATTCAAATTTTGTTTGTTTACACACTACAGTACATTTCATTATAGACGTGTTAATGATGTCTATGTTTTGTTGCAGTTTAAACAGCATTTGATTTCATGACACGTAGACCTAGTCTTTTCAACGTCTGTAAAATAGCTAATTTTTTGTAGCTTATAGTTTCATAGGACACTTATGTGACTAGTGAGTATTGTATGATAATTTTTAATAATGAGAGCACATGAAAGTTGTGAATTCAGCAGTCAAAAAAGTTATAACATTAAAATGCCCACCACCACATAATTATCTTTCCCTAAAGGACCTCCCAACATTGTTGTACCAATAAAAATGTAATTTTATTGTGATTTAATTCATTTTAAAAATCCTAAGTTCAGGCTCCTTCGTTAGTAGAGACTGCTCCACTTGAGCACAAGATTGGGGTGGGGATGGTGGGGTGTGGTGAGGGCTGGTAGGAGGTGTGGTTGGGCGTGGTTATGGATGGTGGGATGTATGGTGGGGGTGTGGTGGGGTGGTAGGAGGTGTTGTTGGGCGTGGTTATGGATGGTGGGAGGTATGGTGGGGATTGTGGGGTGTTTTGGGGTGGTGGGGGTATGGTTGGGCGTTGTTGTGGATGGTGGGAGGTATGATAGGGATTGTAGGGGTATGGTTAAGCGTGGTTGTGGATGATGGGAGGTATGGTGGGAGATAGTGGTGGTGTGGTGAGAGGTTTGGTGGGAGATGATGGGAGGTGTTGTGGGAGTGGATGGGCTGTTTGGGTATGGTGGGATATGGTGTGGTGGGAGTGGTTGGGCCTTGACGTCACATGTATACATTGACGATAGTGACGTCAGACATAGTTACCCGAAGGCGAACACACTACTGAGCAATTGTGTATTAGCCTATTAGTAGAAGGACCCCCACCACCTCCCACCAAAGCGCACCACCGTAGGTTTTATCTTGTGTGACATGCCTGTAAAGTTTTTCGGGACCTCGAAAAACTCGCGTACTTCTTACGGTACGGGTTTGGGTTGTACCTCTAGGTTAAGGTTACTATGAGGTTATGTATACAACAAATCAAAATACAGAGTAGTGTTCACAGCTGGTACATTTAATGTGTTATATATTTATATAATGTGTATGAGGTTCAAGCGTTAGCTACTAGGGTGTAGCATCGGTCAATCACTATGCTCACAACAACCTACTTGTATCATATACGTGTTGCACCTAAAACCTATGACCAAAGATAGTTATCCTAACCCTTGTCTATTATAATGTATGAAAATTTTATATTCCTACTTTTGCCTAAACCTATGTTCACCACAGCCTACTTTTATCATATACGTGTTACACCTAAAACCTATGAACAAATATAGTTAACCTAAGCTATCTCTAACTTATGTCTATTATAATGTATGAAAAGTTTATGTTCCTACTTTTGCCTAAACCTATGTTCACCACAGCCTACTTGTATCATATACGTGTTACACCTAAAGCCTATGAACAAATATAGTTAACCTAAGCTATCTCTAACTTATGTCTATTATAATGTATGAAAAGTTTATATTCCTACTTTTGCCTAAACCTATGTTCACCACAGCCTACTTGTATCATATACGTGTTACACCTAAAGCCTATGAACAAATATAGTTAACCTAAGCTATCTCTAACTTATGTCTATTATAATGTATGAAAAGTTTATATTCCTACTTTTGCCTAAACCTATGTTCACTACAGCCTACTTTTATCATATTATACGTGTTACACCTAAAACCTATGAACAAATATAGTTAACCTAAGCTATCTCTAACTTATGTCTATTATAATGTATGAAAAGTTTATGTTCCTACTTTTGCCTAAACCTATGTTCACCACAGCCTACTTGTATCATATACGTGTTACACCTAAAGCCTATGAATAAAGATAGTTAACCTATCCTATCTCTATACCTTGTCTATTATAAAGTATAAAAAGTTTATATTATTTTTTTTGCCTAAACCTGTGCTTACCACAGCTTACTTGTATCATCTACGTAATACACCTAAAACCTATGACCAAAAATAGTTACCATAACCTATCTCTAACTTATGTCTATTATAAATAAATATATTATAAGACTTACCGTCACAATAGTCTATGTTTGTCTGTAGTTATCTCACTACGGCCGTTTCGGCTATTCAGCCATTTTCAAGTGTTATGCGGGTATTACCGTTGTCTTAGTTTAAAATATAAATTACGAACACACGACACATAACAAACACACAAGTTCTTTAAACATTTAAAACATTTAAAACATGATGTAGTAGGCCCACTATCACAACGCGTACTGTATTATACTCTATTATAATGTATGAAAAGTTTATGTTCCTACTTGTATTCAAAATAAAGAGGAGTGTCCCCAGCTGGTACATTTAATGTGTTATTTATGAGATTCCTCCATTGTCTATCATCTGTCAACCACCCAAAGTTATGTATTATATATTTATATGAGGTTCCTCCGTCGACTACAAGGGTGTAGCATCGGTCAACCACCCAAAGTTATTATAATGTATGTATGACAAGGTGACTCACACGGTTAGAGCTACTAAAGAATTACCGTGTAAAGAGCTATGGAGCCAATTTACATTGTTTCCTCCCAAAGTAGGGAGGGGAAAAATTTTCGTACTCTAAGGACAAAAATTCAGTTTAAATTTCATCCACCACCCGAGAATGTCACGGAAATTGATTTGATAAAAAGAGGCTTTAAATGTTTGGTGGACAAGATGAAAAATGGAACAGCTGATGGTGATCTGTTGGGCTTTACGTTTACTAGTCTCAATTTTAAAACAAAAACGCCTGGATACGTTGCTTTTCGTAAAGCTTCCGACATTTTTGTCGATCTTTTATAGACAATTTTCGGCGGATTAATCCAAAGCACCGGTAAGAAAGCAGCGATAATTTCGAGGTTACGTGCAACAGAGTATCTCAACGAAATAAATAGTGCCACCAAACCATAAACACACTAATTTACGTAATGGATGTAAGGTTTCCACAATCCCGCACGAAGAAATTTCAAAACACGTAGTGTAACGATGAAAGGAGTTAATGACCTTTATCAAGCCGATCTAGTGGAAATGATTCCATATGCTAAAGAATACCAAGGCTACAAATATATACTGACAATGATAAAATTTGCGATTGTAGAACGATTGAAGACAAAGTCTGCTCTAGACGTATCTATAGCGTTAGAACCGATACTGAAAAAACATCCTATGAATAACTTTCAGACCCATCAGGGGAAGGAGTTTTCAATATGCACGTGAAGAGGTTAATGAAAAAATACAATATTAATCACTACGCCACTTTTTCAGACAAGGAAGCGTCTATGGTGGAGCGCCCGAACTGTACTTTGAAAAACATAATGTGGCGTGAATTTACGGCACGCGGAAGTTACGAGTGGTTGGAGCTGCTGAAAAACGTAGTAAAGACATACAATAACACTGTGCACAGTACTATCGGCAAGAAACCCGCTCAAGTGCTGAAAAAGCATGAGAAAATGTTACTGGACAAAATAGCACGCAAGAGTACAACAGCACTGGCTTGATTTAAAGTGGACGACAAAGTTAGGATAACGAAATTAAAAAAAAAAAAAACTTTTGCTAAAGGATATCTACCCAACTGGACAAACGAAGTGTTTACCGTGTACGCTGTTGTACCGACCAATCCTGTAACGTACATTCTAGAAGACTCGAAAGGAGACATTCTGAAAGGAGGATTCAATGCTGAAGAATTAGGCAAGTCAAAGATCGGCAACGTATATCTTATTGAAAAAGTACTACGCAAAAAGGGTAACAAAATACTGATACAGTGGTTAGGGTTTGACAAGGCACACGATAGTTGGATTGATAAAACTAAGCTTGTTGTTTAGGTTTTGTATTTAATAGGATATCACTGTTAGTTTTCCACAGTATTCAAACAAATGTTAGGCAGCGTAATGCGTTTAAAAAACACAGCGGATAAACTGCGTGTAAGAAACTTTGACGTTGTTGCAGGAGGCGGCTCAACAATGCACCGTCACAGTTCTTTATTACCAAACACAGTTCGATCTATAGTGTGCAAATAGTGGCAAGACTAATGTGCTATTTAATCTGCTCTTCAATCCAAATGGAGTGACATTTGCCAACGTCTACGTATTTTCTAAATCACTCCAGCAGCCAAAGTACCAAAGTTTTTGGAAACTTTAATGGGAAATACCAAAGAAATTGGTTATTACACATTCACGGACAACGAAAATGTCATCCATCCTAGTGAAGCAGAGCCAAATTCGATAATAACTTTTGACGACATAGTTTGCGAGAAACACGACAATATACTTAACTATTTCACCATGGGACGTCACAACAATATAGATTCTTTCTACTTAGGACAGACGTACAGCAGGATTCCCAAACAATTGATTCGAGACAATGCCAATCTCTTGGTCCTTTTCAAGCAGTACGATCTCAATTTACGACACATTTACAATGATCACGTAAACAATGATATGGTGTTTAGTGCTTTAAAAAACATGTGTGCAACCGCGTGGAAGATAAACATGGATTCGTTGTAATAGATAAGGACAGTGAACCGGAGAATGGAACATTTAGAATTGGTTTTGATCGAATTGTAACAGATTTTTAAGGTACAAAAGGCGTGATATTTGCAACAAACGTCGTATACAAGATGTCTGAGAAGAGAGAGCATCTAACGCTGGAGATAGCAAGATTGCGCAAGGCTATAAAGGAAAAGCACAGACAGTTGAGGTAAGGAGAGGTCGAAGAGGAACGAATGTATACTAAGAAATACACACCAATAATTAAAGAGTTGGAGAAGAGTGGATTGTTTTTGCCGAAACAAGAAATAAATACAAAGAAGAGTGGGATGGAAAGACGGAAATAGCGGATGAGTGGAGCAGCGAGAGTGAGGAAGGGAAAAATGAAGAGTGGACTGTCGGGGAAGTACCGGCTACTCCCAGGGTTGATTTCATGGATACTGAAATAATTGCAGAGACTCCGGACAAACCGGGGGTGGGTATAGTTAATTTTGGGTAGGTACTTTATTGGTTCATGTGGACTGTGGTAAGCATAAGATTATGCAAAAGTAGGAACATAAAATTTTCATATAATAGACATAGGGTTAAGTTAAATATCTTTGGTTTAAGTGTGCACAAGCGTTGATATTGTCTGTGTTATTGAGCGCGTGTATGTGTATATGTGTTGCGATATGTTGGTAATAATAATTTATTTTAATGTTTTAACGACCTCAGCAGAGCGATATTCTGAAGATGGAACGAGTTCCGAAACACGTCATATGATTATAAAGTAAGTAACTACTTTGTTATTAAAATGTCCCATAGACGGACATTATTGTTTATTTATTATATAAAAAAGAGTGACTTGGATACAAACATAATGAGTTTTATATTATTTAAGTTTTTCTGCCTTACTAATGCTTGCCTTTGTCTTTGTGAATGCAGTTATAAACAGGTCCAAGAATGAGGCAACATTATCATCAGTAACAAGAAACTAAGTGAAATTTCGTCTTGGTCAGAAAAAAAACTAACTGTGTGTGAAATGTTCTAAAATAAATAATAAGGCAAATCAGACTCTTTTTTTCAATTATGATTGGACATGCTAGCAATTTTTCGGATTCACGACCCCAAAGGGGTTAGTTTTCTAAATTAATAATATTGACGTCAAAACCTTTTGAAATCTTTTTATCTATATCAATTAGTTTTTTTTTTTTTTTTTTTTTTTTTTTACTGTTGGCTAACTGATTAACGAACACACGTAAACATAAAAATATATAATTTCACTTGTATTTTTTTTCCTATTTGTTATATTTATTGTAATTTTTTTATCAAAAATCATTTTGTGACTTATCTCATTAAACAAAAATAAGATATTTTGTAATTTTGAATAAAAAGGAAGGGTTTATTAAATTTTCTTTTCTTTTGGGGTGGGATCTTTGTTGCCTCATTCTTGGACCAGTTTATAACTCCATTCACAAAGACAAAGACAAGCATTAATAAGGCAAAAAAAATTAGTTTTCATGTTTCCCAATGAAAGTCAAGTTCAATGTTAGGCATTGTACTTTCTCAATAAAAACACATAGTTACGTTACGATAATTTTGATTAAATTGTATAGTGAAATGTTTATGTTATAAATTTAAATTACAATAAGTTTTAAATGGAAGTTTTAAATGTGTAAACTAATAAATAATCAAAGAAAATAGAACGTAAACAAAATTTTACAGCCTAATTCAAAAATACTAAACATTTATGATAGTGAACTCAAAGCAGAAATTAAATTATAAAAATTTTATCTCAGTAAGATGTTTTTGATCTATTTGATTACCTGGAGCAAAGCGAGGTGATTGCTGCTAGTGAAAGACCCTGACGGCACTATGTAACTTTAAGACACAGACATTTAACTTCTTTTTTTAAAGAAAAGAACTTATTTAAGAATTTTGAGAAAACATCACTTAATATAATTGTTTTGTATGGTATTATTTAATAATAATATTTCATTTACTATCTCCAAATATACTTTTAATTACACACAGTAATATTACATTATTACACACAGTAATGCACTTGTAGTTCATTTGCCTGCCTAGCCAAGAATGTCCTTTATTGGCTCTCCCCAATTTGACATTACCTCCTTCACAAAATTTGACAACGTAACACAATTATTTTTCAAAATAAAATTACTTTCCTTGTGTATTAAAATAAATTAAGAACCTTTACAATTAAAAAGAAATAAATCAAATGTTTACAATTGCTGTATAACATAATTACTCTTACACTTTTACTTTATAATATAACTTAACTCTAACAAATTCTCCCAATTAATTTTTAACATATAAAATTCAATTCAAAATATTCAGAAAATGTAAATCTTGTAAGAGGTTTTTTTGATCTTTGTGATTTTCTAGTAATTGGTAACTTATCATAATCATCATTTTTACCTTTCGTTTCTTGATTTGGACTACTTTGAGCTTTTGGCTCAAATAAACTATATCTACTTTCTATTACTGTTACATCATTTTCATTTTCAATATCACTATTGTCGCTACCTTGTAACACTGTTTGGTTTTTATCAATTTCCAGAGATTCTGAAGATATAATTGTATAATTAGATGAATTTTGATTAGCCGTATAGTTTCCCCTTACACTATTATTCGGAATAATTTGATTTTTATGCCGTTTTACAATATTAATTAATAAAATCGTTAAAAAAAAAATTAACATTTTAAGTTTCGATGTTACTATAATTCTGTGCTTAGTGTTATAAAGCATGTGTGTAGCCTATGTTGTAATGATTATTTAAGAGCACATTTTGTTTTTTATACAACCATATTATATGTGTGTTTTCAATAACAGAATATGTGTGTTTTAACAAGAAAAGTGTGTGTTAATTTAGTGACCATATTTTGTGTATTTTTTGGGGAAATTACATTGTGATAATATGGCCACTTACGAAGTTATTCTACTTCTTTTGTCAGAATATACGAGACGAGTCTATGAGTAAATATCCTTTAAAACAAAAAGGTTTTCAACAAACTTTACATTTGGTGAGATCTAAAACACACGTCCTAACAAATTTCTACCTATTTAAAGTGTGTATCAGTACAATTTTAAAATATAAAAATGAGGATCATATAATACAAAATATGCTAATAATATCATACACACATGATAATAAAACAAAATGATTTCTGTAATGAATCAGCTACATTGCCAATTTTTTGTCATAAAAAACAGATAAATATGTATAGATGACACTCTAGTGGCCTATGTTCAAATTTGGTACTTTATATAACAACCTGAAATGCTACTTAAAGAATAACAATAATTATGAAATTAAAAGTGGGACTATTTTAACAATTACTGAGTATGATATAGGTAACCGCCAAAACGATTTATTGTAGTTTGTTTTAAATTTCAACATATATCATTCTATAGACAATCTTGGAGGATGTGTAAATAAATAAATCCTCCTATTGGTTTCAAACTGCTTCCAGTTTACTAGGAAATTACCATAATCACTCTAGTGAACGAATTTTATATCCAATTTTTCATTATAACCTGGAACAGTACTTTGGTAAATAATACAAACAACATAAGTTCAAATTGGACGATTTTAGCTACAACTATTAAATTTGTGACCATAAAAGCACTGGAATGTTCGAATTTATTCGTTCAACGTTTCATTGTATGTTACTGTATAAATAATCTCTGTAAAGCTTAAAAAAATAAGAAATATCTGGTATCCATACAACATGATGGCAGGGTAATATTACCAAAATTCGAGCTAAACCAATGTTCAGAATAAAATTAAAACGGCAAACATTATTTTATTTTAAACGTTAATATTTCAAATCCATAAATCAACCTTGAGTAATTTTGAGCTAGGTGGTGCAATTATTTTAATTAATCTTGCGATATTAACAAATTGGTCTATCCTTTGCAGGTGCAAAGATAAATAATTTAAAAAGACAACTTTGGTAAAAAGATACTTCACAAGGCCAAATCTTCATTTTGACTTTAGAATTATTTTTGTATTGATCATTATATTGTTTGTAAGATAAAATAAAATTATCTGCAACATGTCAAAATATTTTTAATATAGCTATAGACATTTCTGTACTCTTTGCCTACAGTCAAAATTAACAAATACTTTTCTAATTTTGTAAAGTCTTTTTACCTTGCTTTACCCTGCAAACAAATGCTGAAAATTGTATAACTATATAAAATCAATTCATGCTTATTCCTAGTTCACAAAATAAATATTTAACAAGTCGTTGAAATAAGTTACAAAATATTATTATTGAAATAAATTTATGTAAAGAAAATATTTTAAATCATCATTTATTATTGTTTCACAATTATAACGTTATTTACTAGGAGGCTTTATAACTTCTTTTGTCTTTTAAATTACTTTATCGAGTTTTCCCGATTATCTTCTATAAATAGTCAATCAAATAGCACACTCTCCATTGACATGGCCTCTTTTAGTTACGCATATATGAAGCTAAGAACTTAGCTTTTAATTGAATATAATAAAAATTATGCGTTCGCGCGGTTAATTATTAAAAGTAACCTAACCAGCCATTCAATACCCAGCATATTATTGTGGGGGTCCGTGTAAACACAGGCTCCATTATTGTCAAAATATTCTTGGTGGTTGCTTCAAACCTCTAAGAAACATTATCTAACATTTTGCCTTTATAAAACCTCAAATCTTGAAAACGATGAAAAAACTGAAAAGATAACTCCAGTTTGCGAAAATAAAATTCCTACAAAAGATCTACAAAATGGGATACACCTCTATACGGGATGGTATTTGAGATTCAAAAGTTCAACCCCCCCAGATCCTCCTTAAGTTGAAAATATCACGAATATAAAAAAAAAGTTTTTGATTCTTATGAATTAAGATAATTTTTAGTTACTAATTGCGGTAAAAACGGTAAACAACTAACGATAATACACACTACTATGGCCTACCATATTTTATCGCCATTGTTAGCATTTGGATGATAATCAAAAACAAATACAAACAAAATAATTAAAAAATCGTCATTTCTATAAGGCTTCACAAATGTAAATGTTAAAATTCTGTTATCATTAATAATTTGAAAAATATATCTTTTCTCTGCTAAAATTAGTAAAGAACTAATATAATGTTATGTTTGAATTAAATAACTATTTTGTCTAGATAAAAGAAATGGAAGGAAATCTATTTTATTTAAGTAAGTCGTTTAATTTATTCTAACTATTAGGAAAATATTTCTGAAATTTTTTAAATAAATGTGTGCAAAATGACGTTTATTGGTTTAAACTATTTGTGATATTAATTATAAATTTTTATTTTGAACTCTGTTTTAGAAAATGTTAATTATCTTTCTCCATTTATATTAATGTTATACAAGTTGATATTATTTAAAAAGTAATAAAATCATATCACAAGCTACCATTAGGCATTTTTAATTCTGCATTAATGGAAAACATTTTACACAATCGAGAGAATACAAAAGTTTTAGACAGTATTATGTATAAAATGAGTGTAAATAATTTAATTTGTGCATTTAAAAAGTAGTTTTTTTTTAATAACCGGAAATAGAAGAAGATACAAAACAGAATTAGAAAGTAACGTTGTAGTGGTTAAAAATTGTTTTCTGGTTTGTTATTGGATGTTACTTTGTAAATTTCTTAATATGTTTTTCATAACGTAAGTAATAAAAAAATATTTTAAAAACTAAAAACTAATATTAGTTGTTTTAGAGTAAGTACCTGTTATGAACTACTGCTTTTAATACATTTATGTCTATAACTTTTTACCGAAACGTTTCATAAGTGGTCTTAGCGACTACCAATTTGGGTATTTGGATATTTTTAATAAAAATAAATGAAATATTAATTTGAAAGGGTTACAATTTTTAGTACACGACAAAGGGTGTCCTAGAAGGTAAAGTTAGAGTTCTATATTTAAATAATTCAATGACGAGGCTAAGTATTTTAACTACTGAGACGTTCGATATCTATTTACATTTTGCATTTTATTATACAAATAGAATCACTATAATTTTATTTTACAATTATAATACGACTCATTTAAAAACAATATAACTTTCAATTCTAAATTTGTAATGTAATAAATCCAATCCTTTTTATTTAAATACATTCAACTTAATTCCTCTAAATGTTTTTAAGAAAACGAAAAAGTCAGAGACGCCACCTGTGTGATATGAACATGAGACTCCTGATTGTGAGACACTTGCTCTATCGCTACGATACAACGAGGTCTTAAGAATTTTTTTTCAAATTAAAAGTACGGTATTAATTGAGGCATACTTACAGTAGTATAAAACACATTTTTCTTTAATAATAGCCTTAATTATGTATCGTTGAAGTATAGACATACCTACAGTTTCTAGCTTTATATGCATGTAAGTTTTGTTTTATATCATTTTCACTATGCAAATTACTAGTGAAAAAAAAATTCAAAAAAATTTGAATAATAGATGCCTTGAAATATACTGTATGTCATGTTTTTCAGCTTTGTAATAAATAATTTTAACTGGTATTTGATTTTAATTTAAATTAAAGCCATCCAATAGATCCATATTTATTAATTTTTATATTATATAGTGCCGGAAAAGCCTACTGTAATTTGTTTTTATTTTCCAATTTCTTATTATTTTTTTAAAAAACTATCTTCAATAATATGCATAAAGAGAACTTAAAAAAGGGATTCTAAACCAATTTGGTTATCTCAAAGAAAGGCCCCAGGGAAAAGTTTTTTGGCCAGGTAATGAAAGGAGTGAAAATAAGTAGATTATATATAATTTCACTATGCACATTAAATTTATATGTTTATGGTTTATTTATAAAAGTAATAAATAACTTCGACTCAACGTTTTTTTAATATAAACTAAAAAATAAATGCATCCCATTTGTAAGCCGCTCTTACAAAATGTTTATATTACGCTAGTCTCTTGTGTAGCATAAATAAACTACAATACAGTGTCAAAAAAGGACTTCGTATAGGCTAATAACTCCGCAATTAGTAACTAAAAATAATCTTAATTCATAAGAATCAAAAACTTTTTTTTATATTCGTGATCTTTTCAACTTAAGGAGGATCTAGGGGGTTGGACTTTTGAATCTCAAATACAATCCCGTATAGAGGTGTATCCCATTTTGAAAACGTAATGAGTGGGCAGGGATTTTTTGGTACACAATTGTTGGCCCCTTATTCATTGATGGCAACTCAAATAGTATAGTGTATAATAATTTACTTGAACAGAACGTCAAGGTAACCCTTTGATAAAAGATCGTTAACAAATTCGAATTTTGAATTTGAAGTTAACAAATCCTTACTGAAACTTGGCTTGTTGGTTAGCCGCTTATGGTTCGTAACAGCTCTTCCCTTCTTCAATTGCTAATCCAAAGAGTTGACGTCAATAAATTATGCACAGAAGAGTTTGGCATAGGGAAGAACACACCCGTCGAATAAACAATTACATTCGTGAAGTCGTTGACGAACAGTGAAGCCAGAGTTCACAGCAAAAATCGGCTACGGGATATGATTGTAGAAATTAAAGAGTCAATGTTTACCGAAGAATGTTGGTCTTGTTTTACCTCAACAATACATCTTCGGAGGTATCTACCGTGAGACTGGTGAGTGCTTTCTTGTTAAAGTTCCGAACCGAAGCGTAAATACTCTGATGAAGGAGATCAAGAAGCATATAAAGAAAGGAACCACGATCTACTCATATAGCTGACGAACGTACAAGACTGAAGAGCTCGAGAAGACAGATTTTGAGTAATTCATAGTCAAGCACATATACAATTTTGTCGAGACCACAACAGAGGCTTACATTCAGACTGTTGAAAGCACGTCGGGAACCGTTAACGGCGATACAAGAGACGTAATCATTTGGAGTTGTATCTGGCAGAGTTCATTTCGCCAAAACACACTGCTGGAGAGAAAGATTTCGAGGCTTCGTTGGCGGCAATTGTAACTTTGTGGCCTCCAGAATATCAGATGTTGTAGATCTTATTTATACAAGTTTCATCATTCTTATATGCTCAAATAAAAGTTTGCACCCATTTTTTTCCATAAGGGGGTCGAGATAAAAGTAAAGTACCAAAATTTTTAACTAAACATACACAAATGTGATTTATAGAGTAGATAATAAAAATAATAATTGAATAAAATAAACTATAATATTAACCTATATTTAGATTGATTATATATATATATATATATATATATATATATATATATATATATATATATATATATAACGGGCCCGGCGAAATTCAGTAGCATTCTGCATAAGTCATACCCGGCAAAATATGCACCTATACACTTATTAGTTCTTGCATAAAAATACTGGACTCATAGTATAACTATAGAACTTTATTGAGTTTACTTCAATAATCCTTAATATTTTTTTATTTACAGCAAACATATTGTACTTAATCGAACTGCTCAAAGTGTTATCCATTCTGTACTGAGTGAACACCGTTTGGCTACAGATCTAAATATTTTTGTGTAAATTTCTGTGTTGTGGTTAAAAATGGATTCAACTACCCACTAATAATTTCTTTTAAGTGTTCCAAAATAAAATTAAGTTTTCTGTAGCAGCTGGACCTTTTTATCGATGATCTTCGAACTGAATGTTTTGGAGAGATGACAATTAAAATGTTTTGTTTTGGTATTTAGAAGCTAAACTTGAATTAAATTATAATAAACCTGATTTTAGAAAAATGGTAATTTTGTATTTTTTCTTCTCTGACAAGCCCTTCATTTTGAGTTTTCATTTAAGTATTTTTTAAAGTCTCGAGGTATGGTGAATACCAAGTGTAAGTGAAGACCAAATTTTGACATAATGCAGTCATTAAGATTTCAACAATATAAAATATACTATAAAGATGTAGATACACAATAAACGTGTATTGTTAATTGAACAATGGAGCGGTATACAATGCTTGTGACTAATTGAAAATAAGGTGATGTCGTAGCAAATTGATTTCTCGATGTGTTATCATGTTTTAATTAAACTGCGTTTCCTAATCTTGGTTTTCAGTTTGAAGATCACTGAAATGAAGTTCACTTACGTTTATTTTTTTGTGTTTCTATATTTTGTCGGAGTCCCAGTAGAAGTTAGATATGCAATGAGACGAAATAAAGGAAACGATTCTAGATATAGTAAGTATACTTATTTTTATGTCTCGGGTGTAAGGAATAGATCAATTAAAAAGTTTTTGATCGGTTAAAAAAATCTAGGTTACGTTTTTCACAGATATGTCAGTTATGATGACTGAAAATTGGTATTTTGTGTAATCGGCAGTGCAGTAAGATACAGACCAAACAGGGGAACTAATCTAATCACATTGTGAGTGGGGATATTTTAGCAGTATATCAAGTTGTTTTGTGTAATCTGTAGTGCAGTACGATACACACCAAACAGGGGAACTAATCTAATCACATTGTGAGTGGGGATATTTTAGCAATATCTCGAGTTGTTTTGTGTAATCTGCAGTACAGTACGATACCGTCCAAACAGGGGAACTAATCTTACCATATTCGGTCAGTTGGGATATTTTAGCAGTATCTCGAGTTGTTTTGTGTAATCTGCAGTACAGTACGATACCGTCCAAACAGGGGAACTAATCCAATCATATTGGGTCAGTTGGGATATTTTAGCAATATCTCGAGTTGTTTTGTGTAATCTGCAGTACAGTACGATACCGTCCAAACAGGGGAACTAATCCAATCATATTGGGTCAGTTGGGATATTTTAGCAATATCTCGAGTTGTTTTGTGTAATCTGCAGTACAGTACGATACCGTCCAAACAGGGGAACTAATCCAACCATATTGGGTCAGTTGGGATATTTTAGCAATATCTCGAGTTGTTTTGTGTAATCTGCAGTACAGTACGATACCGTCCAAACAGGGGAACTAATCCAACCATATTGGGTCAGTTGGGATATTTTAGCAGTATCTCGAGTTGTTTTGTGTAATCTGCAGTACAGTACGATACCGTCCAAACAGGGGAACTAATCCAACCATATTGGGTCAGTTGGGATATTTTAGCAATATCTCGAGTTGTTTTGTGTAATCTGCAGTACAGTACGATACCGTCCAAACAGGGGAACTAATCCAATCATATTGGGTCAGTTGGGATATTTTAGCAGTATCTCGAGTTGTTTTGTGTAATCTGCAGTACAGTACGATACCGTCCAAACAGGGGAACTAATCCAACCATATTGGGTCAGTTAGGATATTTTAGCAGTATCTCGAGTTGTTTTGTGTAATCTGCAGTACAGTACGATACCGTCCAAACAGGGGAACTAATCCAACCATATTCGGTCAGTTGGGATATTTTAGCAATATCTCGAGTTGTTTGGTGTAATCTGCAGTACAGTACGATACCGTCCAAACAGGGGAACTAATCTTACCATATTGGGTCAGTCAGGATATTTTAGCAATATCTCGAGTTGTTTTGTGTAATCTGTAGTACAGTACGATACCGTCCAAACAGGGGAACTAATCTTACCATATTGGGTCAGTCAGGATATTTTAGCAATATCTCGAGTTGTTTTGTGTAATCTGTAGTACAGTACGATACCGTCCAAACAGGGGAACTAATCTTACCATATTGGGTCAGTCAGGATATTTTAGCAATATCTCGAGTTGTTTTGTGTAATCTGAAGTACAGTACGATACCGTCCAAACAGGGGAACTAATCCAATCATATTGGGTCAGTTGGGATATTTTAGCAATATCTCGAGTTGTTTTGTGTAATCTGCAGTACAGTACGATACCGTCCAAACAGGGGAACTAATACAATCATATTGGGTCAGTTGGGATATTTTAGCAATATCTCGAGTTGTTTTGTGTAATCTGCAGTACAGTACGATACCGTCCAAACAGGGGAACTAATCCAATCATATTGGGTCAGTTGGGATATTTTAGCAATATCTCGAGTTGTTTGTGTAATCTGCAGTACAGTACGATACAGACCAAACAGGGGAACTAATCTAATCACATTGTGAGTGGGGATATTTTAGCAATATCTCGAGTTGTTTTGTGTAATCTGCAGTACAGTACGATACCGTCCAAACAGGGGAACTAATCCAATCTTATTGGGTCAGTCAGGATATTTTAGCAATATCTCGAGTTGTTTGTGTAATCTGCAGTACAGTACGATACCGTCCAAACAGGGGAACTAATCCAATCTTATTGGGTCAGTTGGGATATTTTAGCAATATCTCGAGTTGTTTGTGTAATCTGCAGTACAGTACGATACCGTCCAAACAGGGGAACTAATCCAATCTTATTGGGTCAGTCAGGATATTTTAGCAATATCTCGAGTTGTTTTGTGTAATCTGTAGTACAGTACGATACCGTCCAAACAGGGGAACTAATCCAATCTTATTGGGTCAGTCAGGATATTTTAGCAATATCTCGAGTTGTTTGTGTAATCTGCAGTACAGTACGATACCGTCCAAACAGGGGAACTAATCTTACCATATTGGGTCAGTCAGGATATTTTAGCAATATCTCGAGTTGTTTTGTGTAATCTGTAGTACAGTACGATACCGTCCAAACAGGGGAACTAATCTTACCATATTGGGTCAGTCAGGATATTTTAGCAATATCTCGAGTTGTTTTGTGTAATCTGTAGTACAGTACGATACCGTCCAAACAGGGGAACTAATCTTACCATATTGGGTCAGTCAGGATATTTTAGCAATATCTCGAGTTGTTTTGTGTAATCTGAAGTACAGTACGATACCGTCCAAACAGGGGAACTAATCCAATCATATTGGGTCAGTTGGGATATTTTAGCAATATCTCGAGTTGTTTTGTGTAATCTGCAGTACAGTACGATACCGTCCAAACAGGGGAACTAATACAATCATATTGGGTCAGTTGGGATATTTTAGCAATATCTCGAGTTGTTTTGTGTAATCTGCAGTACAGTACGATACCGTCCAAACAGGGGAACTAATCCAATCATATTGGGTCAGTTGGGATATTTTAGCAATATCTCGAGTTGTTTGTGTAACCTGCAGTACAGTACGATACAGACCAAACAGGGGAACTAATCTAATCACATTGTGAGTGGGGATATTTTAGCAATATCTCGAGTTGTTTTGTGTAATCTGCAGTACAGTACGATACCGTCCAAACAGGGGAACTAATCCAATCTTATTGGGTCAGTCAGGATATTTTAGCAATATCTCGAGTTGTTTGTGTAATCTGCAGTACAGTACGATACCGTCCAAACAGGGGAACTAATCTAATCTTATTGGGTCAGTCAGGATATTTTAGCAATATCTCGAGTTGTTTTGTGTAATCTGCAGTACAGTACGATACCGTCCAAACAGGGGAACTAATCCAATCATATTGGGTCAGTGGGGATATTTTAGCAATATCTCGAGTTGTTTTGTGTAATCTGCAGTACAGTATGATACCGTCCAAACAGGGGAACTAATCTTACCATATTGGGTCAGTGGGGATATTTTAGCAGTATCTCGAGTTGTTTTGTGTAATCTGCAGTACAGTACGATACCGTCCAAACAGGGGAACTAATCTTACCATATTGGGTCAGTGGGGATATTTTAGCAGTATCTCGAGTTGTTTTGTGTAATCTGCAGTACAGTACGATACCGTCCAAACAGGGGAACTAATCTTACCATATTGGGTCAGTGGGGATATTTTAGCAGTATTTCGAGTTGTTTTGTGTATTCTGCAGTACAGTACGATACCGTCCAAACAGGGGAACTAATCTTACCATATTGGGTCAGTCAGGATATTTTAGCAATATCTCGAGTTGTTTTGTGTAATCTGTAGTACAGTACGATACCGTCCAAACAGGGGAACTAATCTTACCATATTGGGTCAGTCAGGATATTTTAGCAATATCTCGAGTTGTTTTGTGTAATCTGTAGTACAGTACGATACCGTCCAAACAGGGGAACTAATCTTACCATATTGGGTCAGTCAGGATATTTTAGCAATATCTCGAGTTGTTTTGTGTAATCTGAAGTACAGTACGATACCGTCCAAACAGGGGAACTAATCCAATCATATTGGGTCAGTTGGGATATTTTAGCAATATCTCGAGTTGTTTTGTGTAATCTGCAGTACAGTACGATACCGTCCAAACAGGGGAACTAATACAATCATATTGGGTCAGTTGGGATATTTTAGCAATATCTCGAGTTGTTTTGTGTAATCTGCAGTACAGTACGATACCGTCCAAACAGGGGAACTAATCCAATCATATTGGGTCAGTTGGGATATTTTAGCAATATCTCGAGTTGTTTGTGTAATCTGCAGTACAGTACGATACAGACCAAACAGGGGAACTAATCTAATCACATTGTGAGTGGGGATATTTTAGCAATATCTCGAGTTGTTTTGTGTAATCTGCAGTACAGTACGATACCGTCCAAACAGGGGAACTAATCCAATCTTATTGGGTCAGTCAGGATATTTTAGCAATATCTCGAGTTGTTTGTGTAATCTGCAGTACAGTACGATACCGTCCAAACAGGGGAACTAATCCAATCTTATTGGGTCAGTTGGGATATTTTAGCAATATCTCGAGTTGTTTGTGTAATCTGCAGTACAGTACGATACCGTCCAAACAGGGGAACTAATCCAATCTTATTGGGTCAGTCAGGATATTTTAGCAATATCTCGAGTTGTTTTGTGTAATCTGTAGTACAGTACGATACCGTCCAAACAGGGGAACTAATCCAATCTTATTGGGTCAGTCAGGATATTTTAGCAATATCTCGAGTTGTTTGTGTAATCTGCAGTACAGTACGATACCGTCCAAACAGGGGAACTAATCTTACCATATTGGGTCAGTCAGGATATTTTAGCAATATCTCGAGTTGTTTTGTGTAATCTGTAGTACAGTACGATACCGTCCAAACAGGGGAACTAATCTTACCATATTGGGTCAGTCAGGATATTTTAGCAATATCTCGAGTTGTTTTGTGTAATCTGTAGTACAGTACGATACCGTCCAAACAGGGGAACTAATCTTACCATATTGGGTCAGTCAGGATATTTTAGCAATATCTCGAGTTGTTTTGTGTAATCTGAAGTACAGTACGATACCGTCCAAACAGGGGAACTAATCCAATCATATTGGGTCAGTTGGGATATTTTAGCAATATCTCGAGTTGTTTTGTGTAATCTGCAGTACAGTACGATACCGTCCAAACAGGGGAACTAATACAATCATATTGGGTCAGTTGGGATATTTTAGCAATATCTCGAGTTGTTTTGTGTAATCTGCAGTACAGTACGATACCGTCCAAACAGGGGAACTAATCCAATCATATTGGGTCAGTTGGGATATTTTAGCAATATCTCGAGTTGTTTGTGTAATCTGCAGTACAGTACGATACAGACCAAACAGGGGAACTAATCTAATCACATTGTGAGTGGGGATATTTTAGCAATATCTCGAGTTGTTTTGTGTAATCTGCAGTACAGTACGATACCGTCCAAACAGGGGAACTAATCTAATCTTATTGGGTCAGTCAGGATATTTTAGCAATATCTCGAGTTGTTTTGTGTAATCTGCAGTACAGTACGATACCGTCCAAACAGGGGAACTAATCCAATCTTATTGGGTCAGTCAGGATATTTTAGCAATATCTCGAGTTGTTTTGTGTAATCTGTAGTACAGTACGATACCGTCCAAACAGGGGAACTAATCCAATCTTATTGGGTCAGTCAGGATATTTTAGCAATATCTCGAGTTGTTTTGTGTAATCTGCAGTACAGTACGATACCGTCCAAACAGGGGAACTAATCTAATCTTATTGGGTCAGTCAGGATATTTTAGCAATATCTCGAGTTGTTTTGTGTAATCTGTAGTACAGTACGATACCGTCCAAACAGGGGAACTAATCCAATCTTATTGGGTCAGTCAGGATATTTTAGCAATATCTCGAGTTGTTTTGTGTAATCTGCAGTACAGTACGATACCGTCCAAACAGGGGAACTAATCCAATCTTATTGGGTCTGTCAGGATATTTTAGCAATATCTCGAGTTGTTTTGTGTAATCTGCAGTACAGTACGATACCGTCCAAACAGGGGAACTAATCCAATCTTATTGGGTCAGTCAGGATATTTTAGCAATATCTCGAGTTGTTTGTGTAATCTGCAGTACAGTACGATACCGTCCAAACAGGGGATCTAATCTTACCATATTGGGTCAGTTGGGATATTTTAGCAGTATCTCGAGTTGTTTTGTGTAATCTGCAGTACAGTACGATACCGTCCAAACAGGGGAACTAATCCAATCTTATTAGGTCAGTCAGGATATTTTAGCAATATCTCGAGTTGTTTGTGTAATCTGCAGTACAGTACGATACCGTCCAAACAGGGGAACTAATCCAATCTTATTGGGTCAGTCAGGATATTTTAGCAATATCTCGAGTTGTTTGTGTAATCTGCAGTACAGTACGATACCGTCCAAACAGGGGATCTAATCTTACCATATTGGGTCAGTTGGGATATTTTAGCAGTATCTCGAGTTGTTTTGTGTAATCTGCAGTACAGTACGATACCGTCCAAACAGGGGAACTAATACAATCATATTGGGTCAGTTGGGATATTTTAGCAATATCTCGAGTTGTTTTGTGTAATCTGCAGTACAGTACGATACCGTCCAAACAGGGGAACTAATCCAATCATATTGGGTCAGTTGGGATATTTTAGCAATATCTCGAGTTGTTTGTGTAACCTGCAGTACAGTACGATACAGACCAAACAGGGGAACTAATCTAATCACATTGTGAGTGGGGATATTTTAGCAATATCTCGAGTTGTTTTGTGTAATCTGCAGTACAGTACGATACCGTCCAAACAGGGGAACTAATCCAATCTTATTGGGTCAGTCAGGATATTTTAGCAATATCTCGAGTTGTTTGTGTAATCTGCAGTACAGTACGATACCGTCCAAACAGGGGAACTAATCTAATCTTATTGGGTCAGTCAGGATATTTTAGCAATATCTCGAGTTGTTTTGTGTAATCTGCAGTACAGTACGATACCGTCCAAACAGGGGAACTAATCCAATCATATTGGGTCAGTGGGGATATTTTAGCAATATCTCGAGTTGTTTTGTGTAATCTGCAGTACAGTATGATACCGTCCAAACAGGGGAACTAATCTTACCATATTGGGTCAGTGGGGATATTTTAGCAGTATCTCGAGTTGTTTTGTGTAATCTGCAGTACAGTACGATACCGTCCAAACAGGGGAACTAATCTTACCATATTGGGTCAGTGGGGATATTTTAGCAGTATCTCGAGTTGTTTTGTGTAATCTGCAGTACAGTACGATACCGTCCAAACAGGGGAACTAATCTTACCATATTGGGTCAGTGGGGATATTTTAGCAGTATTTCGAGTTGTTTTGTGTATTCTGCAGTACAGTACGATACCGTCCAAACAGGGGAACTAATCTTACCATATTGGGTCAGTCAGGATATTTTAGCAATATCTCGAGTTGTTTTGTGTAATCTGTAGTACAGTACGATACCGTCCAAACAGGGGAACTAATCTTACCATATTGGGTCAGTCAGGATATTTTAGCAATATCTCGAGTTGTTTTGTGTAATCTGTAGTACAGTACGATACCGTCCAAACAGGGGAACTAATCTTACCATATTGGGTCAGTCAGGATATTTTAGCAATATCTCGAGTTGTTTTGTGTAATCTGAAGTACAGTACGATACCGTCCAAACAGGGGAACTAATCCAATCATATTGGGTCAGTTGGGATATTTTAGCAATATCTCGAGTTGTTTTGTGTAATCTGCAGTACAGTACGATACCGTCCAAACAGGGGAACTAATACAATCATATTGGGTGAGTTGGGATATTTTAGCAATATCTCGAGTTGTTTTGTGTAATCTGCAGTACAGTACGATACCGTCCAAACAGGGGAACTAATCCAATCATATTGGGTCAGTTGGGATATTTTAGCAATATCTCGAGTTGTTTGTGTAATCTGCAGTACAGTACGATACAGACCAAACAGGGGAACTAATCTAATCACATTGTGAGTGGGGATATTTTAGCAATATCTCGAGTTGTTTTGTGTAATCTGCAGTACAGTACGATACCGTCCAAACAGGGGAACTAATCCAATCTTATTGGGTCAGTCAGGATATTTTAGCAATATCTCGAGTTGTTTGTGTAATCTGCAGTACAGTACGATACCGTCCAAACAGGGGAACTAATCCAATCTTATTGGGTCAGTTGGGATATTTTAGCAATATCTCGAGTTGTTTGTGTAATCTGCAGTACAGTACGATACCGTCCAAACAGGGGAACTAATCCAATCTTATTGGGTCAGTCAGGATATTTTAGCAATATCTCGAGTTGTTTTGTGTAATCTGTAGTACAGTACGATACCGTCCAAACAGGGGAACTAATCCAATCTTATTGGGTCAGTCAGGATATTTTAGCAATATCTCGAGTTGTTTGTGTAATCTGCAGTACAGTACGATACCGTCCAAACAGGGGAACTAATCTTACCATATTGGGTCAGTCAGGATATTTTAGCAATATCTCGAGTTGTTTTGTGTAATCTGTAGTACAGTACGATACCGTCCAAACAGGGGAACTAATCTTACCATATTGGGTCAGTCAGGATATTTTAGCAATATCTCGAGTTGTTTTGTGTAATCTGTAGTACAGTACGATACCGTCCAAACAGGGGAACTAATCTTACCATATTGGGTCAGTCAGGATATTTTAGCAATATCTCGAGTTGTTTTGTGTAATCTGAAGTACAGTACGATACCGTCCAAACAGGGGAACTAATCCAATCATATTGGGTCAGTTGGGATATTTTAGCAATATCTCGAGTTGTTTTGTGTAATCTGCAGTACAGTACGATACCGTCCAAACAGGGGAACTAATACAATCATATTGGGTCAGTTGGGATATTTTAGCAATATCTCGAGTTGTTTTGTGTAATCTGCAGTACAGTACGATACCGTCCAAACAGGGGAACTAATCCAATCATATTGGGTCAGTTGGGATATTTTAGCAATATCTCGAGTTGTTTGTGTAATCTGCAGTACAGTACGATACAGACCAAACAGGGGAACTAATCTAATCACATTGTGAGTGGGGATATTTTAGCAATATCTCGAGTTGTTTTGTGTAATCTGCAGTACAGTACGATACCGTCCAAACAGGGGAACTAATCTAATCTTATTGGGTCAGTCAGGATATTTTAGCAATATCTCGAGTTGTTTTGTGTAATCTGCAGTACAGTACGATACCGTCCAAACAGGGGAACTAATCCAATCTTATTGGGTCAGTCAGGATATTTTAGCAATATCTCGAGTTGTTTTGTGTAATCTGTAGTACAGTACGATACCGTCCAAACAGGGGAACTAATCCAATCTTATTGGGTCAGTCAGGATATTTTAGCAATATCTCGAGTTGTTTTGTGTAATCTGCAGTACAGTACGATACCGTCCAAACAGGGGAACTAATCTAATCTTATTGGGTCAGTCAGGATATTTTAGCAATATCTCGAGTTGTTTTGTGTAATCTGTAGTACAGTACGATACCGTCCAAACAGGGGAACTAATCCAATCTTATTGGGTCAGTCAGGATATTTTAGCAATATCTCGAGTTGTTTTGTGTAATCTGCAGTACAGTACGATACCGTCCAAACAGGGGAACTAATCCAATCTTATTGGGTCTGTCAGGATATTTTAGCAATATCTCGAGTTGTTTTGTGTAATCTGCAGTACAGTACGATACCGTCCAAACAGGGGAACTAATCCAATCTTATTGGGTCAGTCAGGATATTTTAGCAATATCTCGAGTTGTTTGTGTAATCTGCAGTACAGTACGATACCGTCCAAACAGGGGATCTAATCTTACCATATTGGGTCAGTTGGGATATTTTAGCAGTATCTCGAGTTGTTTTGTGTAATCTGCAGTACAGTACGATACCGTCCAAACAGGGGAACTAATCCAATCTTATTAGGTCAGTCAGGATATTTTAGCAATATCTCGAGTTGTTTGTGTAATCTGCAGTACAGTACGATACCGTCCAAACAGGGGAACTAATCTTACCATATTGGGTCAGTTAGGATATTTTAGCAGTATCTCGAGTTGTTTTGTGTAATCTGCAGTACAGTACGATACCGTCCAAACAGGGGAACTAATCCAATCATATTGGGTCAGTTGGGATATTTTAGCAATATCTCGAGTTGTTTTGTGTAATCTGCAGTACGGTACGATACAGACCAAACAGGGGAACTAATCTAATCACATTGTGAGTGGGGATATTTTAGCAATATCTCGAGTTGTTTTGTGTAATCTGCAGTACAGTACGATACAGACCAAACAGGGGAACTAATCTAATCACATTGTGAGTTGGGATATTTTAGCAATATCTCGAGTTGTTTGTGTAATCTGCAGTACAGTACGATACAGACCAAACAGGGGAACTAATCTAATCACATTGTGAGTGGGGATATTTTAGCAATATCTCGAGTTGTTTTGTGTAATCTGCAGTACAGTACGATACCGTCCAAACAGGGGAACTAATCTAATTACATTGTGAGTGGGGATATTTTAGCAATATCTCGAGTTGTTTTGTGTAATCTGCAGTACAGTACGATACCGTCCAAACAGGGGAACTAATCCAATCTTATTGGGTCAGTCAGGATATTTTAGCAATATCTCGAGTTGTTTTGTGTAATCTGCAGTACAGTACGATACCGTCCAAACAGGGGAACTAATCCAACCATATTGGGTCAGTCAGGATATTTTAGCAATATCTCGAGTTGTTTGTGTAATCTGCAGTACAGTACGATACAGACCAAACAGGGGAACTAATCCAATCATATTCGGTCAGTTGGGATATTTTAGCAATATCTCGAGTTGTTTTGTGTAATCTGCAGTACAGTACGATACCGTCCAAACAGGGGAACTAATCCAATCATATTGGGTCAGTGGGGATATTTTAGCAATATCTCGAGTTGTTTTGTGTAATCTGCAGTACAGTATGATACCGTCCAAACAGGGGAACTAATCTTACCATATTGGGTCAGTGGGGATATTTTAGCAGTATCTCGAGTTGTTTTGTGTAATCTGCAGTACAGTACGATACCGTCCAAACAGGGGAACTAATCTTACCATATTGGGTCAGTGGGGATATTTTAGCAGTATCTCGAGTTGTTTTGTGTAATCTGCAGTACAGTACGATACCGTCCAAACAGGGGAACTAATCTTACCATATTGGGTCAGTGGGGATATTTTAGCAGTATTTCGAGTTGTTTTGTGTATTCTGCAGTACAGTATGATACCGTCCAAACAGGGGAACTAATCTTACCATATTGGGTCAGTGGGGATATTTTAGCAGTATCTCGAGTTGTTTTGTGTAATCTGCAGTACAGTATGATACCGTCCAAACAGGGGAACTAATCTTACCATATTGGTTCAGTGGGGATATTTTAGCAGTATCTCGAGTTGTTTTGTGTAATCTGCAGTACAGTATGATACCGTCCAAACAGGGGAACTAATCTTACCATATTGGGTCAGTGGGGATATTTTAGCAGTATCTCGAGTTGTTTTGTGTATTCTGCAGTACAGTATGATACCGTCCAAACAGGGGAACTAATCTTACCATATTGGGTCAGTGGGGATATTTTAGCAGTATCTCGAGTTGTTTTTTTGTAATCTGCAGTACAGTATGATACCGTCCAAACAGGGGAACTAATCTTACCATATTGGGTCAGTGGGGATATTTTAGCAGTATCTCGAGTTGTTTTGTGTAATCTGCAGTACAGTATGATACCGTCCAAACAGGGGAACTAATCTTACCATATTGGGTCAGTGTGGATATTTTAGCAGTATCTCGAGTTGTTTTGTGTAATCTGCAGTACAGTATGATACCGTCCAAACAGGGGAACTAATCTTACCATATTGGGTCAGTGGGGATATTTTAGCAGTATCTCGGGTTGTTTTGTGTATTCTGCAGTACAGTATGATACCGTCCAAACAGAGGAACTAATCTTACCATATTGGGTCAGTGGGGATATTTTAGCAGTATCTCGAGTTGTTTTGTGTAATCTGCAGTACAGTACGATACCGTCCAAACAGGGGAACTAATCCAATCATATTGGGTCAGTTGGGATATTTTAGCAATATCTCGAGTTGTTTTGTGTAATCTGCAGTACAGTACGATACCGTCCAAACAGGGGAACTAATACAATCATATTGGGTCAGTTGGGATATTTTAGCAATATCTCGAGTTGTTTTGTGTAATCTGCAGTACAGTACGATACCGTCCAAACAGGGGAACTAATCCAATCTTATTGGGTCAGTCAGGATATTTTAGCAATATCTCGAGTTGTTTGTGTAATCTGCAGTACAGTACGATACCGTCCAAACAGGGGAACTAATCCAATCTTATTGGGTCAGTTGGGATATTTTAGCAATATCTCGAGTTGTTTGTGTAATCTGCAGTACAGTACGATACCGTCCAAACAGGGGAACTAATCCAATCTTATTGGGTCAGTCAGGATATTTTAGCAATATCTCGAGTTGTTTTGTGTAATCTGTAGTACAGTACGATACCGTCCAAACAGGGGAACTAATAAAATCTTATTGGGTCAGTCAGGATATTTTAGCAATATCTCGAGTTGTTTGTGTAATCTGCAGTACAGTACGATACCGTCCAAACAGGGGAACTAATCTAATCTTATTGGGTCAGTCAGGATATTTTAGCAATATCTCGAGTTGTTTTGTGTAATCTGTAGTACAGTACGATACCGTCCAAACAGGGGAACTAATCCAATCTTATTGGGTCAGTCAGGATATTTTAGCAATATCTCGAGTTGTTTTGTGTAATCTGCAGTACAGTACGATACCGTCCAAACAGGGGAACTAATCCAATCTTATTGGGTCTGTCAGGATATTTTAGCAATATCTCGAGTTGTTTTGTGTAATCTGCAGTACAGTACGATACCGTCCAAACAGGGGAACTAATCCAATCTTATTGGGTCAGTCAGGATATTTTAGCAATATCTCGAGTTGTTTGTGTAATCTGCAGTACAGTACGATACCGTCCAAACAGGGGATCTAATCTTACCATATTGGGTCAGTTGGGATATTTTAGCAGTATCTCGAGTTGTTTTGTGTAATCTGCAGTACAGTACGATACCGTCCAAACAGGGGAACTAATCCAATCTTATTAGGTCAGTCAGGATATTTTAGCAATATCTCGAGTTGTTTGTGTAATCTGCAGTACAGTACGATACCGTCCAAACAGGGGAACTAATCTTACCATATTGGGTCAGTTGGGATATTTTAGCAGTATCTCGAGTTGTTTTGTGTAATCTGCAGTACAGTACGATACCGTCCAAACAGGGGAACTAATCCAATCATATTGGGTCAGTTGGGATATTTTAGCAATATCTCGAGTTGTTTTGTGTAATCTGCAGTACAGTACGATACAGACCAAACAGGGGAACTAATCTAATCACATTGTGAGTGGGGATATTTTAGCAATATCTCGAGTAGTTTTGTGTAATCTGCAGTACAGTACGATACAGACCAAACAGGGGAACTAATCTAATCACATTGTGAGTTGGGATATTTTAGCAATATCTCGAGTTGTTTGTGTAATCTGCAGTACAGTACGATACAGACCAAACAGGGGAACTAATCTAATCACATTGTGAGTGGGGATATTTTAGCAATATCTCGAGTTGTTTTGTGTAATATGCAGTACAGTACGATACCGTCCAAACAGGGGAACTAATCTAATTACATTGTGAGTGGGGATATTTTAGCAATATCTCGAGTTGTTTTGTGTAATCTGCAGTACAGTACGATACCGTCCAAACAGGGGAACTAATCCAATCTTATTGGGTCAGTCAGGATATTTTAGCAATATCTCGAGTTGTTTTGTGTAATCTGCAGTACAGTACGATACCGTCCAAACAGGGGAACTAATCCAACCATATTGGGTCAGTCAGGATATTTTAGCAATATCTCGAGTTGTTTGTGTAATCTGCAGTACAGTACGATACAGACCAAACAGGGGAACTAATCCAATCATATTCGGTCAGTTGGGATATTTTAGCAATATCTCGAGTTGTTTGGTGTAATCTGCAGTACAGTACGATACCGTCCAAACAGGGGAACTAATCCAATCATATTGGGTCAGTGGGGATATTTTAGCAATATCTCGAGTTGTTTTGTGTAATCTGCAGTACAGTATGATACCGTCCAAACAGGGGAACTAATCTTACCATATTGGGTCAGTGGGGATATTTTAGCAGTATCTCGAGTTGTTTTGTGTAATCTGCAGTACAGTACGATACCGTCCAAACAGGGGAACTAATCTTACCATATTGGGTCAGTGGGGATATTTTAGCAGTATCTCGAGTTGTTTTGTGTAATCTGCAGTACAGTACGATACCGTCCAAACAGGGGAACTAATCTTACCATATTGGGTCAGTGGGGATATTTTAGCAGTATCTCGAGTTGTTTTGTGTATTCTGCAGTACAGTATGATACCGTCCAAACAGGGGAACTAATCTTACCATATTGGGTCAGTGGGGATATTTTAGCAGTATCTCGAGTTGTTTTGTGTAATCTGCAGTACAGTATGATACCGTCCAAACAGGGGAACTAATCTTACCATATTGGTTCAGTGGGGATATTTTAGCAGTATCTCGAGTTGTTTTGTGTAATCTGCAGTACAGTATGATACCGTCCAAACAGGGGAACTAATCTTACCATATTGGGTCAGTGGGGATATTTTAGCAGTATCTCGAGTTGTTTTGTGTATTCTGCAGTACAGTATGATACCGTCCAAACAGGGGAACTAATCTTACCATATTGGGTCAGTGGGGATATTTTAGCAGTATCTCGAGTTGTTTTGTGTAATCTGCAGTACAGTATGATACCGTCCAAACAGGGGAACTAATCTTACCATATTGGGTCAGTGGGGATATTTTAGCAGTATCTCGAGTTGTTTTGTGTAATCTGCAGTACAGTATGATACCGTCCAAACAGGGGAACTAATCTTACCATATTGGGTCAGTGTGGATATTTTAGCAGTATCTCGAGTTGTTTTGTGTAATCTGCAGTACAGTACGATACCGTCCAAACAGGGGAACTAATCCAATCTTATTGGGTCAGTCAGGATATTTTAGCAATATCTCGAGTTGTTTGTGTAATCTGCAGTACAGTACGATACCGTCCAAACAGGGGATCTAATCTTACCATATTGGGTCAGTTGGGATATTTTAGCAGTATCTCGAGTTGTTTTGTGTAATCTGCAGTACAGTACGATACCGTCCAAACAGGGGAACTAATCCAATCTTATTAGGTCAGTCAGGATATTTTAGCAATATCTCGAGTTGTTTGTGTAATCTGCAGTACAGTACGATACCGTCCAAACAGGGGAACTAATCTTACCATATTGGGTCAGTTGGGATATTTTAGCAGTATCTCGAGTTGTTTTGTGTAATCTGCAGTACAGTACGATACCGTCCAAACAGGGGAACTAATCCAATCATATTGGGTCAGTTGGGATATTTTAGCAATATCTTGAGTTGTTTTGTGTAATCTGCAGTACAGTACGATACAGACCAAACAGGGGAACTAATCTAATCACATTGTGAGTGGGGATATTTTAGCAATATCTCGAGTTGTTTTGTGTAATCTGCAGTACAGTACGATACAGACCAAACAGGGGAACTAATCTAATCACATTGTGAGTTGGGATATTTTAGCAATATCTCGAGTTGTTTGTGTAATCTGCAGTACAGTACGATACAGACCAAACAGGGGAACTAATCTAATCACATTGTGAGTGGGGATATTTTAGCAATATCTCGAGTTGTTTTGTGTAATCTGCAGTACAGTACGATACCGTCCAAACAGGGGAACTAATCTAATTACATTGTGAGTGGGGATATTTTAGCAATATCTCGAGTTGTTTTGTGTAATCTGCAGTACAGTACGATACCGTCCAAACAGGGGAACTAATCCAATCTTATTGGGTCAGTCAGGATATTTTAGCAATATCTCGAGTTGTTTTGTGTAATCTGCAGTACAGTACGATACCGTCCAAACAGGGGAACTAATCCAACCATATTGGGTCAGTCAGGATATTTTAGCAATATCTCGAGTTGTTTGTGTAATCTGCAGTACAGTACGATACAGACCAAACAGGGGAACTAATCCAATCATATTCGGTCAGTTGGGATATTTTAGCAATATCTCGAGTTGTTTTGTGTAATCTGCAGTACAGTACGATACCGTCCAAACAGGGGAACTAATCCAATCATATTGGGTCAGTGGGGATATTTTAGCAATATCTCGAGTTGTTTTGTGTAATCTGCAGTACAGTATGATACCGTCCAAACAGGGGAACTAATCTTACCATATTGGGTCAGTGGGGATATTTTAGCAGTATCTCGAGTTGTTTTGTGTAATCTGCAGTACAGTACGATACCGTCCAAACAGGGGAACTAATCTTACCATATTGGGTCAGTGGGGATATTTTAGCAGTATCTCGAGTTGTTTTGTGTAATCTGCAGTACAGTACGATACCGTCCAAACAGGGGAACTAATCTTACCATATTGGGTCAGTGGGGATATTTTAGCAGTATCTCGAGTTGTTTTGTGTATTCTGCAGTACAGTATGATACCGTCCAAACAGGGGAACTAATCTTACCATATTGGGTCAGTGGGGATATTTTAGCAGTATCTCGAGTTGTTTTGTGTAATCTGCAGTACAGTATGATACCGTCCAAACAGGGGAACTAATCTTACCATATTGGTTCAGTGGGGATATTTTAGCAGTATCTCGAGTTGTTTTGTGTAATCTGCAGTACAGTATGATACCGTCCAAACAGGGGAACTAATCTTACCATATTGGGTCAGTGGGGATATTTTAGCAGTATCTCGAGTTGTTTTGTGTATTCTGCAGTACAGTATGATACCGTCCAAACAGGGGAACTAATCTTACCATATTGGGTCAGTGGGGATATTTTAGCAGTATCTCGAGTTGTTTTGTGTAATCTGCAGTACAGTATGATACCGTCCAAACAGGGGAACTAATCTTACCATATTGGGTCAGTGGGGATATTTTAGCAGTATCTCGAGTTGTTTTGTGTAATCTGCAGTACAGTATGATACCGTCCAAACAGGGGAACTAATCTTACCATATTGGGTCAGTGTGGATATTTTAGCAGTATCTCGAGTTGTTTTGTGTAATCTGCAGTACAGTACGATACCGTCCAAACAGGGGAACTAATCTTACCATATTGGGTCAGTGGGGATATTTTAGCAGTATCTCGAGTTGTTTTGTGTAATCTGCAGTACAGTATGATACCGTCCAAACAGGGGAACTAATCTTACCATATTGGGTCAGTGGGGATATTTTAGCAGTATCTCGAGTTGTTTTGTGTAATCTGCAGTACAGTACGATACCGTCCAAACAGGGGAACTAATCTTACCATATTGGGTCAGTGGAGATATTTTAGCAATATCTATAGTTGTATTGTGTAATCTGCAGTACAGTACGATACCGTCCAAACAGGGGAACTAATCCAATCATATTGGGTCAGTGTGGTTATTTTAGCACTCTTTAATTAATTCAAATTTAATTTTGTGTTTCTTCTAACGACCAAAACTATATTTTTTGAAATAATAACATTAAAAAAAAATTTATACATAACTAATACACTTCAATGTGGCCACCATTTTTTTCTTCTACACACATCTAGACAATGGTCTATTTCAGGCCACATGTTGTACAGCATGTCTCTTGTTACAGTGGATAGTGCATATCTGATTCTTTCTCTTAGATGAGGTGAATTGCCAATTTTTTTCGAATAAACTTTGTTTAGATCAAGGACTTTGTTCATTGTCCTATTTATTAATTCGTCCATTGTTGCTTCATATATTATAGATAACCTTTTCACCATACTTGTTTCACTATTTAAAATGCCAATTTGAAAGATTTATATAAGTACGTGTGTTCATTTTGTATTAAATAGCATATTCTTTAATATAAAATCCATAAACAAAGCTGTTATTAGATAATATCTATGTATTTTTTACAGAACACTGCGTTCCAGGCGAGAGGTGGTTTGATGGATGTAACTGGTGTAGTTGCCAACGACGTACGTTGCGTACGTACTACAACGAAAAAACTCTAACTTTTTTAGAGTCAGACTAATTACGCCCCCTATCTTAATTAATACGTAACAGTCTCGAATCCTGAGATTTTTAGCCTACAGGATTCGTTCTCGCGTGACAAAAAGAATAAATTATCCAATCCACTGGAAGTTTTTTGGCTTACTATCTTGCTGGCCTGGATTGAATAACTTCTTCGATAATTTGAGTTGCCCCAAATTACCGGTACCCCCCTTTTTATTTACGACTTCCAGAAACTGTATTTATGATTACCCTATTTCTCAGGGAGAACACGAATTTACTTTATTTTTGAATTTTAATCTCGCAGGTGTGTCCTTAGGAATACCTTTTTGATACAATATATTTTTCCCTTTTTTATAATCACAAACCTGAAAATATAGCATAAAAATGTGCGACCAATTCTAAATAAAACACAGATTTAGAGGATAAATGAAAAAATTAATTCTTTTAATTAACTGAAATAAAACAACTGAAATAATAAACTTGACACAAGTCAACAAAATAAAATTCAAACCATTTCTCTAATAAAACTAATGGATAATAACTAAATATTTTTCTTTTGAGCAGAAGGCAATTACTTATGAATTTCTTAAAATTGATATATAGAAAACAAAAATTTCTATTATTTCTGAATTTAACTTATTTGATTTATTAAATTTATTTATTGAAAAGATTTTTATTCATACATGAGATTGACATTATCTATTTAATATATTCATTTAATTACACACAAAAAAAAAATTATCTCAGGAAAATCAGTGAGACTCTAAAATCGGGCCAATTTTGCCCTTTAAAAAAGGAAATTTGGATTTTCTCAGACCTTGTCCGCCGTGTTGTCGATCCTGAGTCCTGAGATGCTGATGGTCCTCTGGTGTCTGGTTGGTTGAATTTCGATTAAAGTTGTCTTATATTTTCTCCATGGAGTTCAGAAGGCTGGCTAGTTGTTCGAATCCATTCCCTTCTATCGATCTCGCTGACGCTGTTTTAATACGTTGGCATTGTAACACTTAAACTTCTTCAAACTATTTTTTAAAAGAGACGTTCGGGCATAGTCACCCCTAGCAACTGTTTTGACGATTTTTTCCAAGAGACCCGTCGGGCATAATCACCCCTAGCAACCGTTCTAACAAATTTTTCATGAGAGACCTCTATGAGATTCGTGCGGCTCTTTTTATAGCCAAAAACTATCGTATATCGATACCAATTTTTTTCCCTCACTGGACCGATACGATATTTCCATTTATGGTGTATTTCTATGCAATTTCTTGATTATTTTTGGTGTAGGTGGTTCAGTTATTTATTATTAATTTATTTATTATGTTTACTGTTTTTATATTGTCCTTTTTAATCACTTTGTTCTAATTAATCCTTTAATTTATTTTTGCTGTAAGTTGGTATTCTGGCTCCGCCTCTAACTACGTCACTTATCCTTGAACATTTAAACCCTGCAACTTGCAACTGGCTGATGAAAAAATCTTCATTGTTTTCCTTTTAATTGTCTATAACACTTTTCCTAACAGTTTTTTCGTTTTTTCGTAACCGGTGTATTGTAGCTCTCGACCGCGGCAATTTCCCGCACTTCGAATGACATTTCTCGGACTATTCATTCGCCTTCAATAGCTTACGTAAGAATTTGCGTAATTTACAGTTTTTAATTCTTACACCTTTAAAGTTTTTTCTTTCAAACTTTGTAACTTTGTTTATTTCGTAATTTAAACGCACTAGCCGTGATAACACAATTCTACGACTTCTGGTAGTGATGTAATCCCGTGCATATTTTCACACCTTTGGGTTTGGGGTTTATTTATTAACTGATTTTCCTGAAATTTACACAACTTTTAGATATTAGGTTTTAACCTCTTTTTGCAAAATTTCCACTTCTTATCTTTTTTCCTTTTCATAATATAGCGTGAAAACCATAACTCTTTTGTTTTACTCACATTTAAATTTTTAATCATTAACTATAGTATAACTTTATTTATTTAATTACTTCTATACAATCCTTTTTTCAAAATTTATTTTTATTTACTTTTATTAGCTTTTATACTTAACCTTTTCTGCTAACTTTTTAAATATCAATTTTTTTCAAATTTTATCAAGAATACTTTTAACTTAAAATTACATTTTATTTTCAAAAATATCAAGGTTTTTTAATTTTTATTAATTTTGAAAAATTTTAAATTCTTCATTTAAATATGCCGTAACGCCTGTTAGTTAATATGAAATAACAGTACTAGATATGTATTGCATACAACTTGTATTACAACTACATATCCTTATACATTATTATTTCATACTTTCAAAATTCATAAAAAATGATTTTTCAATTCAAAATCCGCCGACATAGGAATTTACCGTTAGAACAAGTCGGTAAGATTTGACCTTGGACCATTTCATAGTTCAATCTCACCGACCGGCTATAAGCAGTAAAAAGTTCTACAAAACATCCAAACCTTGCATTGGGATTATTTTTTGATATTTTTCTTTTTTGCCCAAAATATAACCCCATACAACGAATTTCCGTTGTAGTACATTGTTGCGTGTACTCTGAAAGGCTGCCAACTATTAAAACCAAAATAAACCTACGGATAAAAACTACAATGTTTCGGCTGTCTGACTACATTACTATCAAAGAAATCTTAGCATCAGGCTGCCCCAATATCAATTTTGATTCTGATAATAGCAGTAATATTCCTAAAACAATACAACTGTAGATCTGTCAGGTTTTTTTTTATGATCAACCTTTTCACAGATAATAACAAAGTTATTACTATATATTATATTGGTGGTTATTATTCCTATTCCTGCTATATTTTTGACGCATTAACACTAAGTAAAAACCAAATGTCTGATCCTACTATTAAACTTAGCTCGAGTTATAAGGTCCATTTAAGGATGGTTAAAAAAACCAAACTCACTACAGTGCGGAAAGTTAGTCATAAATAGCCGGGAAAACGTCAATATGATGACGTTAATGAAAGTTTTAATTTGACAATAGGAACAAATGCTTTTTGACAGTACATTCTTAATATAAATGACAAATTAGTTATAATGTTTTTATACAAAAGTACATAAACAATTTTTTTAACTGAAATTTGACATAAATACTAGATAAATACAAGAATTTAATAGAAAAAATTAAATTAATTCTACCATAATCATTAAAATCTAAATAAGTTATACTTTTACCTATAGATATTTAATAGCTAATCAAGCAATTTACAAGTTAAAAAAAAAAATTAAAAATCCCATCAGAAAAACTCCCTTTTGTGAATAACAATATTATTTGACCCAAATAACAATTGAGCATTTATTTCTTATTTGAACTTAACACAAATATTTGTGTTTCTTCTTATTATGTAGTCATAAAATAAGGTTTTTTCTTTTCAATCGAAAATCTATATATTACAATTTTATTAAAGATTTTTTTTAAACACTTCTTTTCACAGTGCAGCAGTGTTTTATTTACCTTCAAAACTCCACAAACTGAAGTTCGATTTAAATAATTAAAATTTTGTCAGTATCACTTTGTATATTTATTCATATATTAAAAAATTTGACTTATATAAACAATTAAACAAATAAAACACAATATTTCTTTTGTAAAATTCTATAATTTATTTGGTCTAGCCGACCATGGTTTCGCCAGTTACGGTATTGACGAGGCTCTTACAAGACTAAATGCAAAGCACACCATAACTATTATAAAAGGTTGAGAAAGGCAGGAAATTCCCGTTAACAACCAAAGAACAAAGACCCGGGGGAAAAACCCCCCAGGTCATTCACACAGGTATTAACCAACCTTGAATAGAGGTTGAAGTAAAGGAGAAAATGACAAAAATTCCGTTTGGTCATTTAAAACTAGATTATCATCATTACACAAAAGTCTCTTAATTTCTAAAATTTCCAAAACATTTAATTTTCTACTTTTTACGTTAACATGTAGAATTTCAAAATTAACATTAGAATAAAAATCTGTCAATGCATGATTTTTTAAATGGTTAGAAAAACTAGAATCATTATAACCTAACCGCCAACTCCTTTCATGCTCACCTAACCTACACTTAAAACTACGGCCTGTTTGGCCAACATAAGCAGAATTACAAATACTACATGTCAGTTTGTACACACCACTTTTTTGCATTTTTTTCTATTCTAAGATGTAATAGAAAAAATGCAAAAAAAAGAAAAAAAAAGTGGTGTGTACAAACTGACATGTAGTATTTGTAATGCTGCTTATGTTGGCCAAACAGGCCGTAGTTTTAAGTGTAGGTTAGGTGAGCATGAAAGGAGTTGGCGGTTAGGTTATAATGATTCTAGTTTTTCTAACCATTTAAAAAATCATGCATTGACAGATTTTTATTCTAATGTTAATTTTGAAATTCTACATGTTAACGTAAAAAGTAGAAAATTAAATATTTTGAAAATTTTAGAAATTAAGAGACTTTTGTGTAATGATGATAATCTAGTTTTAAATGACCAAACGGAATTTTTGTCATTTTCTCCTTTACTTCAACCTCTATTCAAGGTTGGTTAATACCTGTGTGAATGACCTGTGGGGTTTTTCCCCCGGGTCTTTGTGCTTTGTTTGTTAACGGGAATTTCCTGCCTTTCTCAACCTTTTATAATAGTTATGGTGTGCTTTGTATTTAGTCTTGTAAGAGCCTCGTCAATGCCTTAACTGGCGAAACCATGGTCGGCTGGACCAAATAAATTATAGAATTTTACAAAAGAAATATTGTGTTTTATTTGTTAAAATGGAGTTCTATCAAGTACCGTCGGTCATCAGTGTTAACAATATAAACAATTAAACCTAACTTCACTCCACCTTTTAAAAAGTGACTATTAGGAAAAGTCGTAATTCGTTGATTTATAAAAAAAGGAAGTATGTGAGAGCAACCAAAAGAGAAAAAAGGTTGTTCAAAACTAGTTAGGAGTATAAATAATTATTTTAAAAAATGTCTCAGAAGTTTTCACAACACATCTTACAAATATTAAGTCAATCAATTTCTGTTCCTTCATTTAGTTTTCTAACTGAAAATTTAGGTTTAGTGTATTGAGTTTCCGAATTTTTAAAGAAATAGAGATTTCACCAAATCAAATTTTTCCGTAACCGCTATATCCTCCAAACCTACCCTTTCCAGAAGCCTGTTCCTCCAAAACCACCACCTACGTGTCCCCAACCGCCTCCTAAATAGCCACATTTTTTTAAACCGCCTCCTTCTCCTCTAAAATGACCACCTCGGTGTCCTGCACCACCCCCTAAGTAACCACTTTTTCCAAAACCACCATATTCTCCATAAGTGCCTCTTAAATATCCACCTTTTCCAAAATCACCACCCCCATATCCATTAACTATTTCTAAATAACCAGATTTTTTTAATTAGTGGGACTAATTTACTAATATTTAACAAAATTTACAGAATTCAAACAATAATTTTGGTTCTAGGCTAATCTTGGGTGTTGTAGACAATTACAAATGGGGTGAATGGGAGTGATGATGCGTTGTTGCTGATTATCTAGCAACTTAATATAGGAACTTATTAAGTGAGTTCCCTTAGCCTCTCTCACTCCAACTCCAGTACTTAACCTACCAGAAGTGCCCCTGTTAAGCTGAGCAACCCAGTGGAAGGTTGGGTTACCAATCCCAGCGGGAAATTGGGTCAGCGAACAGATTTGTACTGGGGGCTGAGGATTTCCGCCGTTTTTCTTCTTTGGAAGGTTCTCGAAAGCAATGGATATAACAAATATGGTAGTACATACCCCAGGTGGTAATTCAGGAAATCTGATAAATCTAACCTCTTCGGAGGTCGGCCCCAAGGATCCTGGGGGGCCAGTCATTGCCTGAAAGTGATCCCTTTAAGAGAAGTTCTATTTTAAACAGGTCTCCGACTGACAAAGATCCGCTTGTGAGAAGTACATCAAGATTAGGTAACAAGTTGCAAAACCAGGAAAGGATATCTCCACCAATGTCTAGTGCTCTCCAAGTGAGTTACTACGACGGATGGCAAGAAGAAAAGAAGGCCAGAATTAAATTAGAACTAACCATTGAAGGTCTACGTAATAGCAATAAACAGTTGGAAGCTAAGCTTGCAAATTTGGGAAAAAGTCAAGCATTTTCATCAGCTACGGTTCAGCAGGAGACAGTGTACCATACTGATGAGAAAGAACTCGCAAGGGAAACCGATTGGACCCTATGAAAGAATAAAAGAATTAAAAAAAGGAAAGCAACTAATAGCCCCAACATGAAACCGGAGTCTCCAGTATACACTGGAAAAGTTGGCGTAAAGCCAACTCAACAGAAAATCCCAAGCAAGCCGCTTGCTCCTCCAACAACTAATGTAACCGGAGTGAGCGAATTTTCCAAACTCCAAGAAATTTTAAAGGATACATTACAAGAATGTAAAATAACTGCACTTAATAGTGACGCTTGGAAAATCAACACTTCTGACCCAGATTCATATAGAGCTTTAGCAGAAAAGCTGAATAAAGAAAAAATGCAGTGGCACACGCATGAAAATAAAAACGATCGGTCACTTAAAGTTATGGCCCGAGGTTTACATCCTTCATGCGATAAGAATGAAATAATCGAAGACCTGAAAAGCAAAGTGTTCAGCGTCCTAGACGCGGTGAACATTACTAAAAAAGAAAAAAGGGAAGAACAAAATGGACAGTTTGAAATCATTAAAAGAGGATTACCATTGCTTATGCTTACATTCGATAGGAGTTAAAATATAGATAAGATATACGATATTTTATTTATTTATTTTTTTTTTATTAAGACTGGGGAGAGTGTTTTAAAAGCGCCTCCTGCACTGCGACCTAATTAGATCTTTTGTGCCCCCCTCTTGTTGGACTCAGGAGAGATCTATGTCTTTGACAAAATTGATCAAACCCCTGGTCGGGAGGTTTAGTAATTTTTCTTCCGAAATGAAGATGAATTCTAGAGATTTTTGTCTTTTTTGGCATAAGGCCGGGCACTCCATGATGATGTGTTCCATGCGTTCCACCTCTTCACCACAGTACCTGCAAGTATCATCGTCCACCAGGCCCATCTTATTTAAGTGATACCTGCAATGGATATGTCCAGTTAGTATACCACAGAGGAGTTTAAACTCTCTTCTGCTTAGGTTTAGCACTTCCTTCCCTCTCTTTTTTTTAGGGCTAAGGAATTTCTTGGAGTGTCTAAGACCCGGCAATGTGTTCCAGGTTCTGTTGATTACTTTGTTGGCCCAGTTGGTAATAACCTCCTGGTAGTCCCTAGGGCCAAATCCATACATAGGAGATGGCCCTGTAAAGGGTTTAGATGCACCAAGTTTAGCTTGCTGATCTGCTTCCTCGTTGCCTGCTATACCCTCATGCCCTGGCACCTAGACAAGTTCAACTTTATTCTTGTCCGCCAGCTGGTTTAGGGCCTGATGGCACTCGTGAAGCATCTTTGATCTCAAGTTGTAACTTTGGAGTGCTTTTAATGCCGCTTGACTATCCGACATAATGCTAATTTTTTGTTTGCATTGGTTTTTAGTAATCAAATGATTTGCCACCAAATGAATGGCATGTACCTCTGCTTGAAAGATGGTGGCGTCAGCACTGAGGGACACATGTCTTTTGAACCTTGGTCCCACCACTCCTGCCCCCACACCAACTTCCATTTTGGATCCGTCTGTGAACCATTTTTGGGAGTCCGCCGGCACACATTCCGTGCCTCCCGTCCAGTCTTCACTGTTGGGGAAGCGAATTTTGTATTTGTGATCAAAGATCATTTGTGCTTTCATCTGGTCACTTGCAGCAGCCATATCCAATAAAGGAGTGGCTCTGAGAATTTCCAGATGTCCTTTGAGGTTTCCTACCATGAAATGGTGTTCCTCATGTAGTTTGAGGACCTGCTTCATAGCTTCCTCCTTAATTGCAACCGGTAGGGGATCCAAACCTAGAAGGATCTCCATCGCGGCAGTGGGTGTTGTTTTCATGGCACCTATGATGCTTAGACATGCTAGTCTTTGCACTTTAGCCAACTTTGCTTGCGCGGTACTCTGGTCTACCTTCCTCCACCAAACTGCTGACGCATAGAGGATAGCGGGTCTAACAACCTGCTTGTAGATCCAGTTACTAGCTCTGGGATTCAAACCCCACGTTTTGCCAACCATTTGGCGGCACGACCAAAGTGTTTTAATGGCCTTGTTGGTCGTCTTAGATAGGTGACTCTCCCACGTTAACGTTTGGTCCAGTGTCACCCCAAGGTATTTAACCTCCTTAGAGAGGGGAATGGTGGTTCCACTTATGTGAAAGCTAGGTAAGTTTAATTTCCTTCGTTTAGTAAATGGAACAATAGTGGTCTTTAACGGGTTTATATTCATGCCCTCTTTGAGACACCAGTTTTTTGTTATGTTAATGGCTTTCTGCATTCTCTCCCCTATAACGGAGTCATGCTTGCCCCTCACAGTTATGGTTATGTCATCAGCATACCCAAGAACGTCAAACCCAGCCTTGCTCAGGTCGTTTAGTAGTTCATCCACTACCAGCGACCACAGCAGTGGGGAGATAACTCCCCCTTGTGGGCAGCCTCTTGTGGTACCAACCTCATGTGTAGCACAACCAATGCTGGTGGATACCTGTCTACCCATCAGCATGTTATTTATCCATTGGATGATAAAGTTATGAATCCCTCTTTTACTGAGAGACTGTGTCATTGAGTCATAGGCAGCATTGTCAAAGGCGCCCTCTATGTCCATAAAGACTGATAGGGCTATCCCCTTTGACTCATGTGCTTCCTCTATGGCCTTGACAAGTTGGTGTAATGCCGATATTGTTGATTTGCCTTTTTGGTAGGCAAATTGGTATTTATGAAGAGGTGCAATTGTTAAAACCTCCATTCTAATGTATTGGTCCACTAGTTTCTCCATTGTTTTAAGCATAAACGACGAGAGACTAATTGGACGGTAGGACTTTGGGCCGTCTAGGGGTTTTGCACCCCCCTTGTATAGAAATATGACCTTTACTTTCCTCCATACTTGAGGAACGTGGCCATATAACAGACTAGATCTAAACATCTTGATCAGTATTGAGATTAAAATGTCCTGCCCTCTCTGAATGAGTGCCGGGAACACTCCATCAGGGCCTGGAGCCTTAAAAGGCTTAAAGGACCCTATGGCCCACTTAATCCTTTCAGGCGATACAATCTTGTTGACAAGGGGACAGTCCATCTTGAGTTCTGCTCTACTCCTTATAGAACCATTGTATACCCTTGTTTCTCCAGGTGCTAAACAACCTGGAAAATGTTTTGTTAATAATTTAAAGCTTCCACAGTTTCCTGGAAGGTTGATGTTAGGGTGCCATCTTCACGTTTAAGTGCACCGATGTTTACTTGAGTACCCTTTGAGAGAGCCTTCTGCACCCTGCCAATTTCAGGTGCTTCATTAAGACTCTCACAGAAGGTCCTCCATGAGCTGCGCTTCGATTTACGAAGTGTTACATTAAACTCAGTAAGAGCCTTACGGTACTCTCCCCAGTTCTTTGTTTTCTTCGCTTTATTAAATTCCCTTCTGGCCTTGCTTCGTAGTTTACTAAGCTCATTGTTCCACCAGGGTACTTTACTGTTAGTTTTTTTGGTTTTGAGAGGACAGCTATCCTCAAAGGCCCTCATTATTGCCTCCGTTGTAAGGTTAGCTGTACTCTCCAGGTCGTTTATGGATCTTATTTTTTGTTGTATATCCTTCACACCGTTTTGTCGGGAACTTTTGTATCCCACCCAATCGGTCTTGCTAGGAACCCTATATGTTTGGTTAATCACGCTACAAGCCCTTACTTTGAACATGATCATGAAGTGATCAGAGAAAGAAGCCTCCCCAGACACTTCCCAATCACATATTAATTTTGAAACCCCTCTAGACACTAAGGTTAAGTCGAGTACCTCCTGCCTAATAGAGTTTATAAATGTTGGGCGATTACCCTTATTAGCAACCACCATGTTAGTAGTAAGTAAGTATTCATAAAATGACTCACCTCGATCATTGGTGTCGGTGCTCCCCCAGATGGTATTGTGGGCATTGGCATCGACACCCAGGATTAGATGTTTCCCGTTGGCTTCGCAGTAGCTGATGAGTCGTTTCACCATTTCTGGTGGCGCCTCCTTCTCCTCTCCAGGAAAGTATGCCGAGGTAAGAACTACCTCCTTCTTTCCTCCAGGGACACTCAGCTCTGCCATCACGGTGACTGTGTCAGCATCTGTAAATTCTGAGAGAATCATTATATTAATTGTTTTGTTAATCAGAATAGCTGCCCTTGGTACCAGGGTAGATCTATCATAAATCAACTTACAGTTTTTAGTGTTTAGTCCACAAATTCGTCCCCCGTTGATCCAGGGCTCCTGAACTAATCTCACCATTTTTGTGCCATGGGCAAACCTTTTGCATAAGGTGGCAGAAGCAGCCTTCGCATGGTGGAGGTTCACCTGCACGAACTCCATACCAATTTCTCAACCCCACCTTCTGGCTTTGAGGCGCTGCTTTCGTCCGCCTCCACTGCCACAGGTTTGGGTGTTTGGTTTGAGGGCTTGTTCACCTCCATATTTTCCATTTTTGTTTTATTATTTGGGTCCATTATGTTCCCACGAGTAAAAGAGGAGTAAAACAGTCCATCCAGCAGAGCCTCTTACTGGATAAGGTTATGTACTACTGGAGGTCACCTGGTATCCAGAGTTCGCATATTAGCGACTGATTACCCATCAGCCATCCATCCATCGGCATATGCTGTTCCACCTTGGATTGGGTTATGGTTATACCGCCATATTCGGTCGTCAGAGCCTCGTCAGTTAAAACAGGGTGCACCAGCGAGAAGGTGAGGTTGACACTTGGATAGGAGAGGCTATATATTGCGCATCACTTCCTATTACACCCCAAGATATACGATATTAGGGCAATACTTAAAATTGTTGTAAAAATTGAGCCACTCCGTAGAAACTCTCGTCTGATACCGCAGTGTAGAAGATGTCAAGATTTTAACCACACTCAGAGGTAGTGCTAGAGAGATCGTAGTTGTGTAAGGTGTGCGGGTGGACATTTTACAACACACTGTACCTTAGATAAAAATACTTCACCAAAATGTGCAAACTGGATGAAGGAACATCCTGTCAATTACCGAGGCAGCGAAATAGCAAAAGAGCTTCAGAAAAAAAGAGATATATTGATGAAAACCAAAAAGAAAGCACCGATTAGGCCAACAAATTCTAGGACTCTGAAAATGCCACATCTTAATCAAAAGGCTGACAATGCTCAGGGTACATCAGTAAAATCATATTCTGAAGCTGTGGGTGACAGTGAAGAGAAAGGTGAGTCTGTCCAAGACACCCTAAAACTAATTGTAAAAATATTGAACAATCAAGAACATACTAACGAGCAGCTCTTCAGTAAAGTAAATGAGATAGAAAAGGGGCTGAAAAACAATGATAGGAAAAACCGGAAAATATAGATTCCGTGAGAGTTGCTGCCTGGAGTGCAAATGGACTCCTAGGACGACTTGGGGAATTGGGGCTGTTTATGAATTTACAGAGAATTGACTTGTGTTTGGTTTCAGAAACTCATTTTGTGCGTGAAACCAGAATTGGATTGCCAGATTATTGTGTTTATTGTTCAAATCATCCAGACAATAAAGCAAGAGGAGGATCTGCTATTATAATTCGGAAAAATATCAAACACTTTGTAGAGTTAAGTGTTGGCACACTCGATATGCAGGTGACCACAGTATCTGTCTGTCTAGGGAAACAGATGTACAAAATTTCAGCCATTTACTGCCCACCAAGAAGTAATTAAGTAAGTAATTAATTAAGTAATTAAGAAGTAAAAGAATGATTACCTAAATCTCTTTATGACATTCGGAAATCATTTTATACTTGGAGGAGATCTCAATGCTAAAAATACATTTTGGGGATCTCGATTAACATCGACAAAAGGGAAAGAGCTATATCAAGCTGGCTGTGAGTACAGATGCAGTTTTATCTCCACGGGTAGTCCTACATACTGGCCAACGGATAAGGATAAAATCCCTGATCTTATTGACTTGTTTGTTGTTAAGGGCATGTATGGAGCCTATGTGCATATTGATGGTGACGAATCTCTTTCATCGGACCATACACCAATCATCCTAACAGTTAGTGACTCTGTAGTACTGAAATCGGCCCACTCATCATTGATCGGTAGGAGAACAGACTGGGAGGGATTTCGAAATGAGCTTGTTCAAGTAATTCAGTTAAGAACACTTTTAAAAACACCAGATGAATTGGAAAACGATGTCGATAGTTTTATAGAAGTAATACAACAAGCAGCTTGGCATAACACTCCAGCTAAGAAAGTCAAAACGTTTCAATAAATTAGCTATCCGCCTGAAATTAGAGAACTTATTAACAAAAAACGCAAAGCCATGAAAAAATGGCACAGAACTAGACACCCGCAAGATAAAACAACTCTGAATTCCCTAAATAATAGCATTAGGAAATTAATAAAGGAATTCAAAAACAAAACCATAATTTCTTTCTCAGTGGACTCTCTGCTGATAAGGACACTGATTACTCCTTGTGTAAAATCGCAAAAAGATTGAAAGGACCTATAAGACAAAATCCACCAATTAAAAAAGATGGTGCAAAGGCAGTTAACTCGAGTCAAAAAGCTGAATTGTTTGCAAGCTACTTGGAAGACATATTCAAACCCTTCCCACGTCAAACAGCAGAAGAAAACATTACTCTTCATCGAAGAAGAGATATAGTACCAATTCCGATAATAACCCTTAAGGAATTAAAACAAATACTCAAGTCTGACTTGAAAGAGAAGGCTCCGGGATATGACCAGATAACGGTCAGGGTAATTAAGGAACTACCTGAAGTAGCTGTAAAGAAGTTTCTTTATCACTTTAATGCTGCTATTACTTTAAAGCATGTTCCTAGTCAATGGAAAGTAGGAGAGGTTAATATGACCTTAAAACCGGGTAAACCTCCTAATGAGGTAACAAGTTACCGACCAATCTCTCTCTTACCGGTAATATAAAAAATATTTGAGAAGCTGCTGCTTAAAAAAGTCCTGCCACTTATTCAGGAAAGGCAATTGATACCTTATCATCAATTCGGATTTAGAAGAAAACACTCTACAATACACCAGGTCCATAGAGTCACTAACATTATAGAAAAAACCCTAGAAGAATAGCTAGTTTGTTCAATCGTCTTCTTGCATGTGCCACAAGCTTTTGACAAAGTATGGCACCAAGGACTGAAATGCAAGTTACATAACTCACTAAGTTATGACTGGTATCTGATGTTAAAATCATACCTAGAAGGTCGTCATTTCAGAGTTAAAGTAGAGGATGAGTGTTCTGATTTGAGGGAACTCCATGCTGGAGTACCACAGGGAAGTGTCCTAGGCCCTGTACTCTACTAACTCTACACACGAGACATACCACAGTTGGAGAACACCACAACAGCCACCTTTGCAGACGACACAGCTGTAATGTCAGTTGCTGATAATGTGGAGGATGCCGTTAGAGGGCTGCAGTGCTCTCTTGATGCTATTGATAAATGGACAAAGAAATGGAGAATAAAACTAAATGAAAAGAAATCAGTCCTTGTAAATTTTACAAACAAAAAAATAGTATCACTCCCAGTTTTTATCAACTCGCAGATTATACCATATGCGAATTCAGCAAAGTACCTAGGCATGACGCTCGATGCCAAATTAAGGTGGAAGGAACATGTCAAAAAGAAGAGACAGGAATTGAATCTAAAACTCAAGAAGATGCATTGGTTGTTAGGTCAACACTCACAACTTTCATCGCATAAGAAATTGCTACTATATAAGTAAATTCTAAAGTCAGTATGGAATTATGGTAGTCAATTGTGGGGCTGTACTAAGAAGTCAAACATCAAGCGGATACAAACATTTCAAAACAAAGTCTTGAGGCAAATCTGTAAAGATCCATGGTATGTGAGGAGCGACAACATCCATCGTGACTTAAAAATCAATACCGTAACTGAAGAAATTAAGGTATGCTCCTTAAGACAGAGTAAGAGACTTGAAGCTCATGAGAATATAGAAATGCTCCCTCTCCTCAACGCCAGCAAGGACCTGCGAAGGCTGAAGAGGACAAAGCCCATTGACTTGGTGCGAGACTAAAACTGGACTCTGTTTAATGAACTAGAGCTGGGTGAATCATATCATTGTTAAAACCATGTATTCAGAAAAATTGCTTGTTAGGTTGTATTTAGCTTAGTTGTAATAAAATATTTTTAAAAAAAAAAAGTGTTATTTAAAAATTTATATATTAGAGGGACAAATTTACTAATATTTGACAAAATTTACAGAATTCAAACAATAATTTTGGTTCTAGCCTAATCTTGGGTGTTGTAGACAATTACCAAGAATTAATGATTTCGGTTTTTGTCAATAACTCAGTTATATTTTAAGCTAATATTATGATTTACCGTTAAAAAAATATGAATCATTTTATAAAAAACACAAAATGGTGGCTAGATAGAAAACTAAGCATTTAAACAGAAATGTTTATATAGGGAAACTTTTTTTGATTTGAGGAATAAGCTCCAAAAGTTTTGGAAACACAATGTATATTGAAAAATATGATTTTGAAAAATATTTAACGTATTACACATTTGATCTTCATCATAAAAATTAAATGTATTTTCTTCATCCTTCAGGTATCTCTCGATGGTCATGGTGGCACCTTATTCACATAGATCAGGATTTCTAGGAAATCGTCTTGATCTTCCATCATTTTTACAATATTTAATCACAAACTTTACCTGCTGTTCAACAATGAACAATGTGGTTAAGGGAGGTTTGAAATAGCTATTGACTAACATTAACGTTAAGGGAATATAGGTTAGGTTATGTTTAGTCATTACGAAATGTTTTAGCATTATAAAGATACGTATATTAAATGAAATATCGTTGAGAGTTACATAAGGAAGGAGATTATAAGAGACTTAAAGTGTTCACAAATACGGTCCTTAAACTATAAAGTATTAAACAGATATTGCTTACCAGCGTAACAAGCTTAGCCATCTTAACTGTGTCTAACAATAAAATGGTAGAGTTTTATATATACACCTCACTAAAGTATTATACGATTATAAAAGGTGAAGGTTACTATATACATGTACATTAATTTTTATGAAAAACAATGGGTACTTTGATTTACCCATAGATAACGAGTAAAGTAACTATACGAGTTTCTTCTTAATCCCATATTAATAGGTGTGTTTCAACCTACATTAATAGGCATTTCAACTGTATGTGTTTCGTGAATCCTGCACCAGAATTAGGTAATTTGTGTATGAAATGCTTCAATATTCAGGAGGTAGATAAATTCAATACATCTAATTAATGAGGTTTCAATAAATACTTTTTAGAAGAGGCAAATGAAAAGGAAAAATCTTATAAGTTCTTGATTTTCCTAATTAATTAAAAGTCGTTTTAAAATTCGAGAAAAAGTAATTGGTAATGTTTTGATTGAGTCTTGCGTAAGACCAAATCTATTTAAAAAATCGGAAAATGCGGGGGCGTTTCGTCTGTTCAAGTCATAGAACTGGTGTTTTATTTGTGTTGATTAAAAATTGAAAATTTTTAGGTCGTCATTAACAACAGAAAGGAAGAGAAAGAAGAACATAAAATAAAGACCTCGAATACTTTAATAGTGTCAAAGTCGGAAGAGAAGAAGAGATGGTCAAGAGAGACCTGATAGTAAAGTTGATAGTGAGGGACAATACCCAAGATTACAAGACTAAAGTTGTAGATCCAGCTTATAAGTGTGCCCCTAAGGGATTCAACTTTCAACAAACATTTAGATTCGTACTACAAATTTCAATTTTGGAATTTTCGTTTTTAGATCCCGAAAAAAAATTAAAAATCTTAACAATTTCTAAAATAGTTGGCACCTTCTCTGTGTTTTAAATACATGCAAAAAAAATCAGGAATGAAAAAAGAAATTACAATTTTGTTATGGTATTGAAATCTTAAAGTAATATTTTGCTATCATTTTCTACTTTTCTTTTCATTTCTACTAGAAAATAAATAATACATAATACTTTCAGGAGGTTACTTTAGTGAGTACAGGCTTGGCAATCCCAAGGGAACATATTTGGATCTACAATTTTTGCTTAGATTTTTTCACCCAAGAGTCTTGGGTGAAATCTCTTCACTTCATCTTTCCTATCAGATCTATCTTGTTCATTTCTGACCCATAGTATCGAGGACTGGGACTCTTTATATTACGCTATTATGACAGAGATGTTTCTAACACTTAAAGAACAAGGTAAAACTTACTAAACGGTTACGCCTTAATAAACGAGGATGAATACATAAAATAGAGATGGCAAAAGTCACCCTAATATTGCAATATCTCAACTTCTATTTGGCATAGGAGGTTGATAGATACATCAATGGAAAGCTCTTAATTGGGGCTATCTATAGGATATGCTAAAACTCAGGTTCCATACAGAGGGTGTTTCGAAATAAATATATAACTTACTTTTTAAGCATATGAACGTTAAAATTATGTTTGGAACACCCTGTGCAGAAAAATAATAAAATAATAACAGCGTTCTTAAGAGTTTTTTACGTAAATGTTAATTCTCGTGTTATGGCGGAGTAATAATGAAATAAAATTGCAAAATTCGATTCCTCATAAATTTTTATCTAAGAAAAATATAAAGATTTTATTTTAATCAAAATAAATACGTTTCATATTTTTTCTGTACGCTCTGTTTATGTAATCTGAGTATATTTGAAGAAAATAATAGTGAAAAAAAAACAAATGTTTCTATTTTTTAAATAAAACGATTATTATATTCTCACAAGATTACAAATATATATATATATATTATTATTATTATTATTATTATTATTATTATATTGTCAGGTGTAACGTCAGCAAGTTTAAATGTTAATGCTGGCTATTAAAGTTGGTCCATGATTATTGAAATATGCGACGAAATTCTTAGACATAACGTTATTAAGGTATCTAATGAATACTGCATCTATTGTCGGTCCATATCTAGTTGTGAAGTCTATTGGGTTGTCATTAATGTGCGACTGAAATTCTACTTTAAGGAATGAAATCAATGGCGTCGATTCATCTTTAGCAAAATTCATATTAAATCTTCTCCTAAAATTAGTAATATTATTTGTTTTTTAGACAAAAATCATAACTTAATAAACATGTAGGCCTAAGTACTTTGGTTTTTCCAATAACTTCATCTAATAGTTGAACGATAGTTTCTAAGTATAATATTATTGTAAATAGTGAATTCCATCATCTCCCACCATCCCCCACAATAACTCCCACCATCCATAACCACGTCCAACCACACCTCCCAACATCCCCAAAACACCCCCTACTATCCCCCACTCAAATCTGGACCTCAAGTGGAGCACAATCTACTGACGTCAAAATTTGAAAGTGACAGTGTAATGTGACCAATGTTAATGTCTCAAGTTTCAAGAGAGGGGATGATATTCGGCACAAACCAAGAGACGAGTTGTCTTTGCGTCATCTTGTAAAGGAGTTTGTTTTAAAGTCTTAAAGTTTTTGTTGATCAGGGAAGTTGAGCGTCTCTGAGTTTGTAGCTGAAGGTCAATTAGCACCAAGAAAATTAGTATCAACGAGGAATTTGTATTTGGTCGTCAGGAAGGATGGCTACTTCTGCAGCTAGGGCCATCCGTCACCTAGGAGTTTCACCAAGGAATTTGTGAGTGCTTCAATTTTGGTTAAGTGAAAGAAAATCCAGTGAAGTAATAAAGCAGTCAGTGAAATCGTGAAGTGTATTGTGAAAAACTTATCAGTTGAAAAATTAGCAAACCATTGATAAGTACAAATTTGTTAAATATTCTTTTATTATTATTCGTAAATTTCACTTCAATTGAGCCATCAAAAAATTCCCCCCGACAAATTAGAGTTAGTGCCATTAAAAATTAAATTTGTTTTGTTGTAAAAGAGCAAGCTTTGGCAATACATTAAATGTTTTAATGTTTAAAGTTTTAAATAAGTTTTTAAATGATATGTTCAATACTTAAAGTTTTAAAATTGTGCTGCATATATAAATATTAAAGTGTTGTATATATAAAATAAATTAAAGTTTTTAAAATGAGTAGTATATATAATGTAATGAGTAATAAATTATTTATATTACCTTTATAGTTCCGTCATGTGACTTTGCGTTTGTCTTAATTACAAAGACGCATTTCGGAGTTGTAGCTCCATCTTCAGTAACAAAGTGACTTGGACACCAAACAATGAACATTAAATGTAGAGTTTCAACTTGTTATTCTTTGTGAAGAAAAGTCAAGGTTCCATTAGCCAAAACAAAAAGAAAAATATAATCTGGGTAAAATCATTGTTGATGTCATAAAAATAAATTTAGAGGAGATTTCAAAATATTGTAAGAAATAAAAATGATTTGTAACCAAACTAAAATTAGGTTAAGGAATGTGTGCAGAGTGAATGAAGTGCAGTTAAAAGATTAGGTTAATAAATGTAATTGTTTTTCTAAAATCTAAATATTATATTAAAGTATTATTTGAGAGGTAAAGAGTTATGTTTTGCGATTTATTTAAATAGAAGTTTTAGTTGTTTTATGTTATAATTTTTTTTTATATATATACATGGTAATTTGTTAAATTAATTAAGCGGCTACTATTTTGACTGCAAGAACTAATTTGAGTGATAATAAATAATTTGTATAGGAATGCAGAACTCTTATGTAATACTTTGAAATCATAATATTTCTTTTGTTAATATAACTCATAAAACATAACCACTAAAAACACAAATAAAACGTATACAATATTGTATTTATAATAATTGTCGAAAACTTTAATATCATAAAATGATTAGAAAACAAAGGAATACTATTTTTTATTTATATTTACCATGTTACAAAATTAAACAATTATTGTGATTGCAACTATTTCTTATTTATCTTTTTTAATATTTTAAAAGCTATATATTTCCTGTTAAGTTTATTTTTCTGTTACTTCCTCTGCGTGTCTGTTTTCTTATTTGCTCCTATCTTGCCTACTACTGTCGCTTCTTCGTCCCTGTTAACAAACCTTTTCCTTTCTATCCTTCTTCTTCTCATGATTATTACTTCTACTATCAGAATCCAAGAAGTCACTATATTCTAAAAGCCTGTGTTTTCTACATCATGTACCTCTTTGTCTTTTTCTTTTCTCAAATCCTCCTTGATAACAACAACTAGTTCTTTGGTAATTAATTAACACAAAGTCTTATTTGGAGGTTAGGTCACGTGCGGCTTTTTTAATGTAAGGTCACACAAAAAAAATGTAATATGGGATAATTCTATTAAAGTAAACTCGCAATTAATTATTGTAATTAAAGTTTAAGTATCTATAACTCATTGACAAAGATGTAAACATATGGAGTGAAAGGAGGGATGACACTTTTTTTATATTCAAATACTGTAACTATGAAATTCAATTAAAGTTTTAAATTACTATGAAGCAAATTTGGATTTGTTTAAGAAATTGTTGCCTAAGTTTGCTCATTTCATAGACCCTGCTGAAAGGATTTTGGTGTTAAAATTTTGTTTATACAAACTGCCACAAGTCATTTCCGCTGAGTAAGGAGCCAGTAGATAGGCTGACCTTGAAAAACCAATATAGACTGGCTTGTTTTCAAGTAAATAATTGTCACCGTTAGAGTAAAAAAGATGTTTAAAATTTAAATATGTCTGTACTGCTGAAATAATGTGAATGCTACAGTTAAGCTATGCATGTTTAAATTATTAAAACACAAAACCATTATTTAAATCCTAAAATACTATGCAATCATAATAAAACTACTTATTTATGCAACTCTATTTGCATATAAAGAAATCGGTAACTTTGCTCATAGGTTGGTTTCGTGCAGGGAACTGTTCGAATTGACAACCACGCGTTATTCTTCCTCTCTCTCCTATTGGCTAATACCCTACAGACTTGATCCCTGGCCCATAAGGAATCATGACATAAATTTGAAAAAAAAAATTGGGTCCATGTTTTAGTCAATCTACTAAATATCCATTTAAATTCAGTATCACTAAACTATAAGAAATAATTCGATTATTTAGCATTACTAATGAAATATTTTTTAACTTAACTACAACCCATAATAACTCTTATTTTTTCTAATTAAACTATATTTTATCAACTCCTTCATGATTTACTATCCACGCTTAAATCTTTTAATTATAAGTTGCAGAATTCGGACTGTAGTGTATCAAATGCTGAAAGTTTATCTTTTTCATTAAATAAAATTAGTTTTTAGTCAAATTCAACCAATTTGCAAAGTTTTTATGTTCTTTTAGGAGGCCATATTTGGAACAAACAGTCAATCAAAGCAGTCAATCAATTTAACTTAACTAATATTTTCGCTTGAAATTGCCTTGACATTGATTTTTTGCCTTGACAAAAATGAAAAACTCATATTATTCTATTGTCTTTCAAAATTACTTTATCAAAAATTTCTTGAGCTCTTATTTGCAACTTTATTTTCAACACTCAAATTGATTTCTTTTCCAACATTATTTTGATTTATATTTATTTCATTTGTACATTTATGTATACTTTTCCATCCTAATTTATTTATTAACTACTCTGTTGGAGTTAATAACACTTTGATTTGCAATAAAGGGAACACACATTGGAATCATCTAACATAATTACTCAACATAAAGTTGATAGGAATTTAATGTGCTCTATTTCCAACTTAATTGTTTATATTATGAATAAAATTGTAGGCTCTCATGATTTTGAACGAATTAGTTTGGGATCTTCAAACAAAATTTAAAATTGAACTTCATATTGCACTAGTCCAAATCTGATATCATATTTTTTACAAACAATATATTTCTCTTATTTTATAATTTAGATGTACTGTACACAGATTGTAAAAAAATAATTACCCATCAAAAAGTTATTAGTCTTATTCTTATTATTGAATTAATAAAAAGATTTTTCTTCTTTTTTTTATCGTTCACCTCTAGTATGTAAATTAACCTCGAATATGTTGAACAACATTATAAGTTATCATAATATTTTTTAAATTGATTTACATATCTATATAGGCTAATTGAAGTAAAACCTTTCAAGTGTATGGTATTAATTTTGCATAGCCTACATAAATATAAATAAATATTGAGCTTGAATAATTAGTATACATGATAGAATATTTATTTAAATACGTTTAAAATAATTCAGCATTTTCAGTGTTGCTTGAGCAAAAACTAACCTATAACTGTTATTGTAAATAGTTTAGTTATTGTGTAGCTCATGAATCACTGAAGATGGCGACTTTGTGGTTGAAACACATATCAATAAATAAACATAATATTTGTCAGAACTTGAATTCTACTCTTATATAAATACGATTAATGATCTAAATCTTGCCAATGTCTAAGTCTTCGAATAAGTCCTTTCATATTTAATGATATTATTACACATTTTCTTTAATTAAAAAAAAAAAGTCTTAAACACATTTTAAAATAATGTTCATACTGTAAATATTTTTTCATGTTTACTACACAGATACAAACATCATGCATTGAATTTGGTCATAACCGAAACACTTTTTCGAAAAAAATAATTGTTCTTTCAATTTTTCCAACGTATCAAAATATACAGTATAACAAACACACAGAACACAATTCTCATAAAAAAATACGCCTAAGTATCAGATACGTTTCAACGACAAGGTCCTCCTCTTCAGTGTTACACCAGCTACACCAACCAAACCACAACTGAATCCAACGTTGCGTCGAACCCATATATATACAAACTGAAGGGGGGCGTGGCTTATCATTTTACACTGCCAAAGCGATAGTACGCTCCACGTGTCAATTTAACTATTTAAGATTTAATATATAGCTGATATAAAATAATCGAACTAACCCTACATTTAACATTATATACTACATTTTACATTAATATAGAAATTTGCATAGATCCTAGTTCATTATTTACAATTAAGTCCTGTTACTTATTAATATAAAAAGTCTATATATTTATACAAAATCAAGGGGGACGTGGCTTATTATTTTACACTGCCAAGGCAATAGTACGCGTCTCGTGTCAGTTTAGCTAGCTAAGATTTAACATACAGCCAAATCAAGATAATCGGACCAACCCAACATTTAACATTATATATTATATTTTACATTAATATAGAATTTTGTATAGGTCCTGGTTCATTATTTACCATTACGTTTTGGTGCCTATTAATATAATAAGTTTCCCAAGCATCCATAGTATTTAATTTTGTAACATTCTTTAACAAAATGGAACTTTCTTTTTTGAAATAATGCCCTTCATCTAAACAATGTTTAGCCATAGCTGATTTATCAGGTTTATTATATTTGAAATGAGCAAAATGCTCTTTGGTTCTTGTTTTATTGCTCCGTTTTTTTGGCCTACATATCTTTTCGGACACACCTCACAACGTATACAATAAATTCCTGACTTATCATGCTCCGGAATCCGGTCTTTTGGATTTCCCAAGATCTTTTAATGATTATTTTCGTATGTTTATTTAGTGATTTTTTTACAACATTTGACATTGGAGGAGCAAAAGCAGTTTTTATCCATCGTTGCCAAGGACGACCTTGTCGTTGAAACGCGTCTGATACTTAGGCGTATTTTTTTTTTTTTTTTTATGAGAATTGTGTTCTGTGTGTTTGTTATACTGTATAGTTTTTCTCATAAGTCAAGCTCGACATTTAATATGTATCAAAATATCTATCATGAGAATGTCTGTTTAAAGAAAAATGTTTTGTTCAACAGACCATTCACAGTCCTAAGATCCTCACTTAGTGGGCACTTTTACTAGTGGAGTCTAGCCTGTCTACATACTCTCCACGCATCCCAATTACAATATCTTCTGATGTAATCAGCATCTCATATTATAGCCAAATGCACTTATTTCTGCCAAATCGTTTCTTTCTACTCCAATGTCACATTTTCGTCCCCACTATTATGTTGTTTGCTATCTGCCCTCAACCATAAACAAAGTTTCAACCTAGCCTACGGGCTATACAGCAAACTGTATGCACATTACAGTAAGTGTAGCAACATTTAACCAGAGCTGAGCTACAACTATTTTATTGTTGACATATAACCTGAATATGTATGAAAAAATAACAAACAATTATATTAATAAGAAATTACCACTTGCATCAAATCCACTCGGCTTGGAGGACATTAAAATTTAATCTCTTTTATTTACATGTGTTCAATTTAAGACAAATAAATAAATATATAATAATTATTGACAACAATGCAATTTGCTTTCAAATTTTAACAGCACCTTGGTTACGATAAATTTAGTTAATCTTTACAATTTCTGTTCGATAAGTGTGACTATTCTCTCCAATAAAACTGTACAATAAAATAAATAAAAATGAAACTAAAAAGAAAAATTAAACTGTGTAAGTTATCTCCAAACTATTTTTAAAAAATTTACTAATTCGGAATATTTAAATCGTCGACATAAATCTATTAATATTCTAATTATATTGAAATTTAATAATAAATTAAAAGATGATTTTCAGATAATGCTTAGCCTAAAACACTTAAGTCATCCCAAAATCAAAACTAATATTATATTTTTTTATATACACATAATAATAATTGGTTATCTTCCATCAACTCTTTTTTAAAATTAAAAACTATTACACCTTCCTTTCGGATAACTTTAAACATTCATAATGGATGCTTAGATTTTAATTGTGGTGTGTGTGTGTGTGTGTGTTGAGGCGGTTTGGAAAAAGCCAAACGTCTCAAGTCCATTTAAAACAAGTTAAATTGCCGCGCTAAACCTTGTAGAGTGGGGACGAGGTGGGGCGATGACGTCACGCCAGCTCGAGAGCAAACTTGCTTGTTTGGACGTGAAAAGTCAAACTGCCTTAGTTCCTATTTTATTAAAAAACAAAATTATTAATATAAATAAATATTCAGTAGAGTCAACCGACCAATAATATCGAAGAATAAATTTAAAATCACATAAAACAAAAAAGTTATTCAAGTTTTTAGAAGGGCTCAAAAACCTAAAATTTGGAAAAAGAATAAATTCAAAATTCAAAAATCGTAGAGTCATAACCAAGTGGGGAAGTAACAATAATCACAAATAAAAAATATGAATTAATAATAATTAACAGGTGAGAATGGACTTAGAAAGTCATTCTTGGGGAGTTTTTTGGAATTTTTGAGTTGAAGGGGGGATCATTTAAAAAATAATAATAAGTACTATTGTAGAGACCACAATAGGGCACAATAATAGGTACTTAGAATCAAATTTGAAAATAAAATAAGGGAGATATAATAATTACAAAACGTAAAACTTCAAAGCCCAAAAGCGGGTAAAATAAACGTTAAAGGGGTAAAGTAACATGATAATTATATGTATTTAGTATGTAAAATGGTAAAACACCAAAGCAGAAGTAATAATATATAATGGGGGGGTTTTTATGAACATAAACTCATACGACACAAACTTAAGGACTTCAAAGGCGAATAACTCGACAACCAAACGAGTTATGGGAAAAGTACAAACATAGTTTTTCGTCGTAGTAGAAGAGGAACAAGATTTCGTCAAAAGAATTTTGAGAAAGGACTTATCTCAAAATTTGAAAAGGGGAAAAATCAAATTTCAGGAAAAGGGCGATAACTCGCGAACGAAGCGTAGTAGAGCGATGAATCAAGTTCCACAAGACCCACAAGATGGAAAGGAAGAAGAATCCGAAAGGAACTTTAAAATCGGTTCGAGCGTTCGAAAGTTATAGCGAGTTGAACGAAAAAACGTCAAAAGTAGAGATTTTCATGCCAAAACATGAACAGTTGCGCGCGCATCTTCAAGCAGAGTCTAAAGTCAGAATCATCATGTTGCCAACATGGATCAAAGATAACGTTAAAGAAAAAATACTATAAATTATTAATTAAAAGGTGTTTAATTAATAATTAAGGAAGAAAACTATTCGTTAGTCAAAAAATAGGACTAATAAAACATATAGTGTAAATATTTCAGACCAAAAGGGCCTGAAAACACATAATATATGGAAAATACCTTTTTCCCAAAAAGGGAGGAAAATTGGCTCCAGAAAAGTGGATTAATTCCCACTGACAGGGAGACCGAGTTTTAATCGTCGAAAGACGATTACTTTTGATTTGGAATCGACGCTTAAAGGACGTTTCTTCTGCAACCGACTCTGAGCTGAGAGGAAGATTCAACTGTCACTCTACTAATTGGACTTAGAATAATTTCAACTTTAATCGATCTTCAAGGCGACTTAGAAGAATTCGAGACCAGCATTCAACTACATAGCAGCTTACAGACTCTGGATAGAAAACATCACATCACTATCATCTTAATAATACAACAAATTCCAAATCCAACTAGAACTTCTATTAAAGTGTGAAGGTATCTTATACTTAAGGAATAATTCGCAAATATTAACTTCTTTTCAAATATAACGTCATTAGGGGAATTATTAAAAATTAAATTCATTTTTAAACCTCTGCTTTGGTGTTGATAATAATTAATAATTTAAATACGACTTTTTCAGTACAGGAAAAACTGTTTGTGGTTCTGTCTGGAAAGTCAAGCGCTTTTATTTTTGTTTAATATATAGATAATCTTACATTAATTAATGTTGTTAAATAAATAAATAGTTGTGTTATTGTTCAATTAAATTGTTTTGTGTGGTTAAAAAAGTTTTGAATATAAAATTTTTCTGTGGAAAAGAGGAGATAATATACAAATAATTCATTTCTAAATTTTGTTGTGTTTTTAATATAAATCCATTCTGTGTATGCTATTAACTTTGTTTTAACATAAATTTTATATATATGTGCTCTGGTAATATAATTTGAAAATTTTAAAAAGTTATCATCAGAACTTAAGAGCCGATTTCTCCCAAAAGGCACGACCTTGGAGAGAGAGAGAGTAATCTTAAAAAAGTTAAATAATCGAGCATTGAGATAAAATTCAGGGAATTTTGCGTTAATTAAAATTTAGTAAGTTTATGAGGACAAGCTCATACTTATTAGAGCCAAGAGTTGCAAAATCTTTGATTTAAAAAAGTAAAAGTGAGCATCTTGGCCTTGCCCGCGTCTGCTCTGAAAAGAAAGGTGGTTCGCCCAGTCGGTGGTGATCGTACAGCGAGTTTAAGAGTTCGTGATAATAGTGTTCCAAAAAAGGGAACAAGAATCTTAAATTCGCGTGAAGTCAGACAAGACTTTCGGCGTGGTAAGTGGCGTTCCAACGTGGGGAAAGAAGAACCCTACTCGAACTCACTTAAGCGACGGAAAGAGGAGGCGTGGCAGTGTGTGTGTGTGTGTGTGTGTGTGTGTGTGTGTGTGTGTGTGTGTGTGTGTGTGTGTGTGTGTGTGTGTGTGTGTGTGTGTGTGTGTGTGTGTGTGTGTGATATTATAATTGTTCCTGATAAAAATACATTTTAAAATTACCAATATTTAATCCACTTTCATATTAAAAATGTAATATATTAGTCAGTTATCACAAATAATCTGTGTATTTTATGTGTAAACCTATATTTTGTACTGTTTCAGTCTTGAGGTACATTTGTTCTTGCTTTCAACGTGCAAGGAATGAGGATGGCCCAGAGTTTCTGAGAGATGTCCCTGAAGAAGTATTGGAAGGGCCTCTGGGTGTACAAAATTACAGTCCAACGAAGAATACGGTGAAGCTAAAATACCCCATAAATTTTATCATATTTTTCGCGTTCCAAGTAAGTAAACAATTCCGGAAGAAACTTTAGCTGAGGGGGTCAATTCGCCCTATCTTCCTACATGTTAACTAATGTTCCTTTTTTATGAGAATGGAAATATATATCCCAGTTCTGTGATTATATTTTGAAAGTATAGGTCTTCTTACACTTCTGGAATCTAAGAAAAAGAAGTTTTACCTTTTTTAATTATTTTTTGTGATTTTTTTTAAATATGTCCAAAAATTTTAATAAAAAAAATTACAAAAAATTTTTTTGTGAAAAAAATTAAAACATTTTGATAGTTTTTTGAGATTCCAGTTGCTTGTCTATGTTAGTAGAAACTACACAAAAAATTTCAAAAATATAGCTTTATTACTTTTTGAGAAAAAGGTACAAATATGTAGAAAAACAGGAGTTTCGGAAAACGCCAATAAACAGAATAAGTAAGTAAAATAAAAAAAGAGGATTAAATATAAGGTGTACTATAAAGTGTTATATATCAGATTAAAGAGGAGATTTCAGGCTTAAAAATTATGCAATAAAAATTTTTTTCAAAAAATTTTTTTTTTCATGAATTGACCCCCATAATTCAATTAATAAAAGTAAGTTTTATTCAATAGCACAAAATTCTCTTAATATGCCGGTGGAGTTTTGAATGTTGACTACATAATTATTAAATCAAATTTATATTTTAGTATTTATTAAATTCACATTTCAAAATATTGTTTTTTACGCAGATGCAATAAATCAAAATTTGTGAGATAATTGCTGCATGTCAAACTAAATTATTTTTATTTTTTCTGCCCAAACGTAAAATAACACATCTATAACAATCATTGAGGTTGCTCTCTGAATTCCCCGTTTTAAGAGAATGGATTTATATACTTTTTGTGAATAAACTATATTTTTGACTTATCAATAAATAGTAAAATCTGAAATATGACAGTTCTGAATTTCTTGATATATGAGCTATTTGACCAATCCACCTATGTGGAAATTGTTTATTAGAATTAAAGGAAATAATTTTAAAACGTGGTAATGCATACTAATATTGGAACTAAAATCTATTTTCATTGAAAAGGATCATATTTTAAGAGAAACATTATATTGAAATATAACAATATATATTTTTTTAATGTAAAAGAGGAAATTAATTGTAATATTTTCGATTTATTTCTCAAAAATCAAATGTGAATTTTCAGATTTGTATATCGGTCTAATAGTAGGCCTATACCTATTTCTTTAAACATGAAACAATTATTGCTTTTAGTTTTTTTTATTTAAAATTAAAGAAACATAATATAAACATTTCTCTTTATCAGATATGAATAATAGCAATAGTCCAATCCCTTGTATGTAAAACATTATGAAGTGTATTTTTATTTTATTTTTTTAATTCACAACTAAAGGGTTTGTTTTGTTAGGAACACTACAAAATAGTCTCTGGACTCCTTTTGAAAAGATTGTCTAATCTATTCAAAAGGTTCTTCGGATAATTTTATTTAAAAATTATAAACACATAAAAAAACACATTGTTAATAAGTTATTTAAATAAATATCCCTTGCCTACTAGTTTGGCATAAAGTTTATCAACACTTATCACTCAAGTTCCTGAATGTACAATTCTTTACTGTGGTTCATACATTTATAAGTTCAACATATTAGAGATAGGCATAATTATTTATATTTATTTAATTAGGGCCTAGTCTGATTTATATTTTAAAATGTTTATATATTTATTTAATTTATTGATCTCGGGTTAAAAGGGTTGGTGCTGGCTTCCTTCAAGTTATTTACTTGACAATCCATCAATATAAAAATTATTAAATACTATTGAAATAATAGGCCTAATATTATTTAAAGAAGTTAATATAGTTTATAACTTTAATTTTGGCTTTGGATCAAGTATAATAGTTGTAGGGATAAAGAGATAATTGAAATATGTATAATATTTTTATTGATGTCTATTTGAAATTTTCTTAAAGTTTAAATAATTGTTTTGATCTCACCCAGTTGTGCAAATATTTTTTTAAACAAAATTTCTTGATGTTATAATAAGAAAAACGAAAATCAGTTACTATCACTCCCGTACAACACATATATGTAAATACAGTTTTACTTTATAATAGGCCAAATTATATTCTGGTAATTTAACAGAATCATCAGGCTGAGCTCCTCAATGTCTCCTCTGAATCTAATAAAGGTCCACTGCCTTCCCTTTTCTTCAACAATTAAATTATTTTCCATAAATTAAAAATTTTACCATCTGTAAGCTCTCACACAACCTTACCTATCTCTCATAACACTTGAAGGGTAATTGCTTGTTAATGTAAAATTTATACAGTACTTTACATATTTGAGGCTAATTAATTATTTTATAATGACAAATGATGCTCACTCTAAATATATTGTAACATAATTTTTATATCTGCAAATTTCTAAATAACAGATACCAATTAGAAGTAGGTACTTTATGTAGAATTTTAAAATTTGTGTCCCTGATTATTAAAACCAAAACAGAATTTAAAAGATTATTGTAAAAATAATAATAGTTTTAAATAATTCTATCAAATAAATCATATGTGTTACAACGTTTCGTTTATTATTCAAGCATTGTCAAACCAGTCCTATTATATTAGTCATGCGCATTGTAACGTACCTTGACGCCTCTGGCAGCGCTGAAAAGAAGGGGTATAATCTGGTGTAATATTTGTTGTTAGCTTCCTGAGGACCTTTATTAGTATTAATTATATATTTGACACTGAAATAATTAGGTGAATGTGGATCTTACCTTGTGGTGTGAAGTTATGCGATGATTCCTGGCCAGGACTGGCTTTGTAGAGATGGAAGCCAAAAGATCACAAACACAAAAATACTCGTGTCTTTTAGAATAGCGTGGTGAAAATGTGTTATTCGGGTTATGAATCTGTGTTTAAAACTCGTGGTATGGTACGTAATTTAACTGAGGTTAAGCGTAAAAAATATAAGTGGGTTTTTTTTAAAAACACGCACATTCGTCAATTGCATAACAGCATCTGACAAAAAACCTGCTCCTCTTATGAATCAAAAATGCGCACGCCGCCTCGTTTAGTGTTGGGCTTATTGCAGGGGCCATATGAATACCAAACGCAGATATTATTTATCATTAAACAACTTGTAAACAACAAACTATCACACATGTTCCATTAGTAATATGCTTACGTGTGATGTTGGATGTTCAACTATTGGGCCTTTGGATTATTTATTTCAATTTTCCGAATTCATTTCTACGCTAGTTTCTGCTAAGTATTCTGCGGTGTTAATCTTGTTGGTGGAATTACTGTTTTGAATGTGCTCTTTAAATCTTGTTTTGAAAGATCTGACAATATGAATATCCCAGATATTATTATTTATATTTCACTATGTGTTTGTTACTGTGTGTATAACGTATAAATGTTGTGTAAAAGTTGTTAAATATTTAATATAGTGTGCATATATCAATGCAAGACTAATATAATAGCATTTGGTTTGAAAATGATAAATAACCGGAATGATATGTCACCAAAAGTAATAAGCACTGTGTGGGCAGCGTAACTCAAAAAGGAATAATTAAATAAAATTATTCAGTAAGGCAATTAATATGTTCCGTAATATATTTTTTGTGCATTGTAAGTGCGGTGTGTTTTATTTTCTTCAATCTTGATATTGGATTTGTCTTGAACATGTTTGTTTTGTTGTGGTGTTTTTTTTTTTTTTTTTGAAAAGGGAAATAAATTTGTGTGTTTTATTAATGAAATTGGTTTAGCTTATAAGTTGTTTATGTTTATATTTTCACAAATGATTTTATCTTTTACAGATTATAGTCCGAAACCTTTGGACAGATTTGACGAGAAAATTTAAATAGAAGATTGTACTATAACTAAGTCATTTTTTTAACGTTATTGGATAATGATTTTTGTTATAATTTATTCGCACATTTTCCATCATTTATGTCCAATAAAATTCGTACACAACATTTAAAATGTGGCAAGTGATAAACCTAGAACAAGCATCTTTCGTGTTTATTTATGAAGGGTCAATGACAAACTGGCCTTGAATGTGATGCACGGAAGCATAACTTCTAGAGACAGGCGGTACTTTGGACAATAAATAGCTCTTTGTTGCAGTCTTTGTACGTAACCTGTAATTATGAATTACGTATAATTTTGTAGCAATGAATGTTGGCTCCTCTTATGAACGAGTGGAACGTATTTTTACATCCTCTAGTGTTAAATACAGACAAAACACTTGGTAATTGACCAAACCAACCCCCTACATGGGGTTACAATGGGGATATTTTGGACAATTTGATAAATGACAGCCAATATTAAAGGTTGTATAAAATTTGTTATAGTTTTATTTTTGTTATAGGACACAATAGATAAATTAATACAACAAAGTAGACTACATGACTTTTTAAAAGTTTTAAAGGTTTTCGTTGTTCAAAATTCCATATTTAACGTAAGCCTAGGTGCACAATTACTGGTGGCAGTGCATTGCCTTTGGAACAGATAAAATCTCTACCTGATTGACGAGCTCTCCACGTTCCCTAGATGTGACTTCAACAACTTTTCGGAATGGGGCGCTGTGGTCACTCCAGTTTGATCCAAGTTGAATACTTGTCTTAGTCTGAATGAGTATCTCTTAAATAGTTCTTCAAGTTTATCAAAGAAGATTCCAATTGTGTGTTTAATGAAGGCTGTCGTCCATGGCAAGCTTGTTGCTTCCGATGTTCACAAGGAAAGAGTAGGCTGTCTTTTCATAAATACAGAAAACATATTTTCTCAAGCTTCTTTCTTTTCGTCCCAAGTCGGTATAACTTGAATTTTATTTTAGTAATGTCATATTGGTACGCCAATTTCCATGTCATCATTGTAAGTCATGTCATCATGTAAGTCTATAAAACATGCTCGAACATTTTAATAAACATTTACAGAGTATCGTTTCCATTTCGTCAAGAAATATTTGACGGGTTTTGAAATTAGTTATCCATGTATATTATTAAGGCCACATTCCTTTGCTTTTTCACCACGTGACCTAACTTGGACTTCATTCCTCCATCCTGGATGGCTGCGGCACACAGTGATGTCCCGTTCTCAATTACTCCCCCAACTGCAGTTTTCATATTCCCTTCTTCATTCTCTATGCCTATATGTGTTATGTATGTTTGAAGCATATTAAACAAGCCAAATACAAAAATTAGTTGTTACATATGTATCAGAATTGTTATAATACATATTAGAATTATAAAAAACATTTATTTGATGACAATTTTTTTTTAAATAGGAGGGTTACATTTGAAGGAATTAGAAACTTTCTCCAAGTCAGTTTTTAATGTAACCCCAAATGACAAATAAATACAAACAAAGAGTAACCTCAAAACAACACCCTGATATTGAATGACATTTCTTAATTCCAAACAGGTTCAGTAATCTTTCAAATAAGTTAGAATGCATTTTTATCCTTAATAAGTATCTAACTCACTATCACGAACTGATGAAAATATTACAAAGTAGTATGCAAAACTTATAAAATGAGTCCTCCCTTGTCATTTGAGAAGAAAAGAAAATGAACAACAGAGTTCTACCTTGTCATTTGAGAAGAAAATGAACCCAAATGAATATCATCTGATTTGATATGAGGATGTTCACAAAATAACCGTGCAGCTTTTCCGTTTTTTGACATTATGGCGGAAGTTTTAAACAAGTCCAATCTGTCCCCAGTCCTCCCCTATTATGTCAGATATCGTTTATCTGTTACATAAAATAAATGCTTGTAGTTATTTTATAAATGGTGAATGTGCACTAAAAACCATAATGTATTTTATGGTTTTTGAATTTAAATCAGGGATTACAGTGCCACATCATTTTCAGTATATTTACGGATAAGATCGACCTACATTCGTTGGTATAGTATGTTTACAGAAACTGGAAATATGGACATCAAAGATTCCGCAGGTTGATCACATATATCGGATGAGGATGTTCGAGAGAGTCCATGCTTGCACATCCATGAAACAAGTCAAAATGATGCGAATATAAAGCTTTTAATAAATCATTTTATATCAGAAATGTAATGTAAATAAAAATGTTTGAATACGACAACGCCTAGCGGCAAACTCGCGAACTATATTATAAATTACGTAAGCTTAAATAATTAACAAATTCTCGACCAATTACGACGAATTACTTAATATCACTATATTTAACCTAAACCTAGACCATATAAATTAAAGGCCTAAACATCTCAGTTATCTAATAAAAGTAACAAAACGGCAGTAGAAAGTCAAAAAGAAACTTTTAGAAGGAAAATTTTCCAACACAGAAATGACCGCCGCCTTAGAATATAATAGCGTCAGAGAAATTGAAGTAATAATAAAACCATAATAGCTACGACCAAATAAACTTGGCCTATGGAAGAAACAGTTTCTTCTACATAAAATTTGTCACCTGAATTAATATCAAAAACCTCAGAATAATTAGGTTTTTGCATAAAAAATATTAGGCTTCCAACTAAGGTGCTTACCAATTTTCTACGACAAAAAAAACTTTTTATATGATGTAAGGGAAGTTTGTTTCTTACATAAAAAAAAAAATCTTAATAAATAATTACAATGGGATGAAAATTAATTTTAAAAAAGCTTAAAGTACAAACTTTTAACCACACTTAATGCATGGAATTTAGTTGTATTTAGAAAGATTTAGTAACCTATATGTGTGACTTTCAAAATATTTTACGTTTTGATCATTTAATCTGACAAATTTTACGCCGTGGAATTTAAAACTAAAGCCGGGAAAAGTTCATATTCTTTGTCAAATAAATATGACTACCAAACGTATTACTGAACCTAAGAATGGCTGAACACACTTCTAATGGCTGGAGACTTCAGACAGACTTTGCCTGTCGTATAGTAAAGCCGTCTATCTGTGCGCGCAGGCTGGTGGTTGGGTTGAAAGGCGAGAGGGGGTGCGGGGGCTCTTTTCTAAAAACATAGGGTTTTCAGTCGAAACCTTCGTTGCCGGTGATAGATTTATAGACCCTCACTTTCACCGTCCATCTGCTGGGCTACCTGACCCATTTTGTTTTGTTACATCTTAACCCTAGATTACTACTCTTAGTTCATTGTTACGTGATATTTATTCATACTAATTTTTACTACATTCTGTAGTAATTGTAATAATAGTAAGTTTATCATAACACATATATTTAATTCTTGACTAACGTGTTTCGTTTTAATTTATATTGTTGTAGCCACACATGCATTTTTCATATTGGAATCTAATGTTTATTTTAATTGTTAAAACAAAGTCTATTAACATAACTTACATTTATTTATAAATATATTTAATTCTTGACTATATTGTTTTTATATTGTTAGTTTTTAGTGTTGTAAATACTTTATTGTGTAAATAGTGATTTTAGAGTTCAAAGTGTGTGATTTAGCTACCAAGTGTATATTAACCACTGCAAGGAATGTGATTCTCAGTGAAGACAGGACTCTAATTTTGGCATTTTTGGCATTCTACCTAATGAACTTATTGTAAATCATTTTTTCTATTTTTATATAAATTAAACACTTATAAATGATGTATTTTATAAATATCCGATTAATTTTTCCAATAAAATAATATTTATTTTTTTTCGATTTTTTTTCCAAGAATTATTATTTTTTTAAAACGTACTTGTAGTGGTATTAAAAGACATATATTTACAGTTAAAATATGTAGGAGTTTATTGTTAAAAATTTTTAAAAACACTTAAAAACAATAAAGGATTTAATATTAAAAAATAGTCAACACTAAAGTAAAGTTTAAAAAAAACAATAAAAATAAAAACAGAATGTAGTAAAATTTACGAATGAATAGTGATCACGTAACAATGAACTAAGAGTAGTAATCTAGGGTTAATTCTTGACTAACGTGTTACGTTTTAATTTAGGTTGTTGTAGCCACACCTGAATATTTCTTATTTAAATGTATGTTTATTTTAATTGTTAAAAACAAAGTCTATTAACATAACTTACATTTATTTACAAATACATTTAACTCTTGAATAACGTGTGTCGTTTTAATTTAGGTTGTTGTCACACATACAATTTTTTTTTGATAGTACATATCCATTTAAATATTTTATAATTATAATTTGTATTTATATTTATCATAATGAAAGACATGCTAATATGATTTGGTACATTTAATATTTCATAATACTGTAAAACATAGTCTGATACATATTTACATTGCCTTTATAAACATCCCTTTTAGTATGGCATAATAACACAGCACAAAATTAGTGTCGGGTCGGGCGGAAAGGAGCAAACAATGCCCATAGGTCTCCATCAGTATGTTTTCTGCCAAGATAGTAGCGAAGGGTTCGCGCGCACAGATAGACGGCTTTACTGTACCTCGAGGCACACGAGCTGACGCGAGGTTAAAGCCTGTATGATGAGTTCTGTCCTGTGACCTCAAGTCCAAATTCGTTCCCTTCCTCAAAGTAAACATGTGGGTGCATCTTCAAGGTGGTTTAGGGGCGGAGGAGTTCTCAAGTTTACTTTTACAAATCGGCAATGGAAATCTACACGAAGAATAAGGCAAAGGAGCTCTAACTTATAAGATTTATGTCATGTTGTTCACGATTTGGCGACGTTAACTGAAAGAATCAACCCAGACTTAGTAAATTTAAAATCTAAATACACAGCTTGGCTTAAGGAAAGGACCATTCTCACTCCAAAAAATGACACTGCTTACAGTATACACAATACACTATTGGACAAATTACCGACCGAGTGTGGGTACCAATCTGTCGACTCTGTGGTGGAAATAGAAGATGCAGTCCATTACCCGGTAGAGTTAATGCACTCGCTAAATTCTCCGGGAATTCCTCCACTAGATCTGTATCTGAAAGTTGAAGCTCTAATTATGTTACTACACAATTTGGAACCACCTAAACTTTGTAACGGTACTCGACTTCAAATAAAGTCTTTACAAAAGAACATCTTAGAGGAAATGGTCATCACTGGCTATTAATTGCAGCAGTTTGTCATTATAAAATAATTAGCCTCAAATATGTAGAGTACATGCTAGATAATGACAGTTGATCCAGTTCCTCACAACATTATTAATATATTAATAATAATATTAATAATATATTATTAATAATATTAATTTGATTATATATAATTGATGAGAAATGTTTGATAACTGATGTTAAATAAGTTATACCAATAAAATAAACACTATCATCATCCTGTAACTATAGAAACAGAATACTTACTAAAACTGTTCATTTGTTTAAAGTAATCATCACTCCAAGTTTTACTAGGAAGATCGCATAATTCTGTAAAAGAAAAAAATGAATTAGAGAAAATGTAAACATAAACAATTTATAAGATACATCGACCTCATTTCACAAATCCACTACCTTGATTCCTATTGAATTTAACATCTCAAAAATACAACACAAATACACCACAAAAACCAAACACGAATAAGAACAAATAATGTTACCAATTTAAAAACTGTTCTTAAATACAAGAATACAAAACAGACGTAAAAAACAAGATTTGCCGTAATTTATATGTATAATAATTAGAGTACAATGTTTAAAGTGTGCATCATCCCTCATTATCAATTAATATACATATAAATAGGGTATCGATATTGGTGTCTGTGATTTTAAGGTGAATTAACTAAACTTATGGTTCAAATAAACAAATTTCAATATGAACATCCCCTCCCCATTTCATTAGCAAACTTCTATGTAAAAGTCAATGTCCCCCCAGGTAATATGTGATATTAGATAAAATAAAGTTGGACATGTTGCAATTTGTTTGTATTAACAAATATTGAACCTGTGAATGTAAACCATTATTTGTACGTGTTGTATACGTATACCTATTTACATCATTCTTATATAGGGTTATTCAATAGTTCATAGCAAAGCAATGGGAACATTTTGAGAAATAGTTTATGTCAATTTATATTGTGTATATCAGGGAAAGCTCAAAGTATTCTGAATTAATATTAATAAATACTGTATTAAGAAGTCCTTTATGTTCAATGAAACAGGATCATATGTTAAACAAAACCGACCTGCTAGGCACAAATTATCTGATGAACCTTTTGAATAGATTAGACAATCTTTTCAAAAGGAGTCCTAAGATTATGTTGTTGTGTTCCTAACAAAACAATCCCTTTAGTTGTGAATTCAAAAAAATTACACTTCATAATGTTTTACATACAAGGCATTAGACTATTGCTAACATTCAAAATATCTGATAAAGAGAATTTATAAATATAAATAAAATAAATTAAAAGCAATAATTATTGTTTCATGTTTAAAGAAATAGGTATACTATTAGACTGATATACAAATCTGAAAATTCACATTTGATTTTTAAGATATATATTTTTAATCTTTTACGTTAAAAAACCATTTCTAGAAACATATTTCAATATATTAGAAACCTATTGTTTCTCATAAAATATGATCCTTGTCAATTAAAATAGATTTTAGTTCCAATATTAGGATGGATTACCACGTTTTAAAATTATTCCCTTTAATTCTAATAAACAATTTCCAAATAGATGGATTGGTCAATTAGGAAAATTAAAAAACTATTTCTAGAAACATATTTCAATATATTAGAAACCTAATGTTTCTCATAAAATATGATCCTTGTCAATTAAAATAGATTTTAGTTCCAATATTAGGATGCATTACCACGTTTTTAAATTATTCCCTTTAATTCTAATAAACAATTTCCAAATAGATGGATTGGTCAATTAGCTCCTATATCAAGAAATTCAGAACTGTCATATTTCAGATTTTACTATTTATTTATGGATAAGTCAAAAATATAGTTTATTAACAAAAAAGTATACAAATCCATTCTCTTAAAACGGAGAATTCAGAGAGTAACCTCAATTATTTTATGTTTGGGCAGATAATAAAAATAATTTAGTTTGACATCCAGCAATTATCTCACAAATTTTGATTTATTGCATCTGCATAAAAAACAATATTTTGAAATGTGAATTTAATAAATACTAAAATATAAAAAATGTGATTTAATAATTATGTAGTCAACATTCAAAACTCCACCGGTAAATTAAGAGAATTTTGTGCTATTGAATAAAACTTAAGTTTTATTAATTGAATTATATTAAGTTAAATTTTCTTCCAGAATTGTTTACTTACTAGGAACGCGAAAACTATGATAAGATTTATGGGGTAGATTTAGCTTCACCGTATTCTTCGTTCGACTGCAATTTTTTACACCCAGAGGCCCTCCAAATACTTCTTCAGGGACATCTCTCAAAAACTCTGGGCATCCTCATTTCTTTCACGTTGAAAGCAAGAACAAATGTACCTCAAGACGGAAACAGTGCAAAATACAGGTTTACACATAAAATAGAGAGATTATTTGTGATAACTGACTAATATATTACATTTTTAATATGAAAGTAGATTAAATATTGGTAATTTTAAAATGTATTTTATATCAGGAACAATAATAATATATCAGAATCAAAAAAACAAATAAATGAGATTAATGATTGAATTGGGTACTAAATGAACAGAATATAGACTATAACTAAAATTAAAAAACTTATAATCTCTATTGACATCTAATATATGTCTGTATACTACTACTGAAAGCACTAATTGTCATTAGGTAAACACTAAATCAAAATGTATCCACAATAAAACCAACAATTTTGAATATAAATCAATATTACTAGAGGAATTTCAAAGAAGCTATGTAAGTTGTTTGTATTTAAACTAATATAAACAGGTTTTTTTATACTATTAAAGGAATCTAATTGTCAATGAGTGAAGTATAAATCAAAATAAATATATATAAATCTTAATTTTAATCAGCAAGAAATCATGAAAATAAGTCAAAGTTACAAGAGGAATATTATAAACAACTAAATAAATATACTAATTATATCTTAAATAATACAAAATCTCCTTGTATATACTATTAGAGAAAGAGCTAATTCTCATTGGGTAAGTATTAAGTCAAAATTAAACTACAAAATCAGCAAGAATTCATAGAAGTAAAAGTTACAAGAGGAATACGAAAGACAATTACCTATATTATTTTTATTCTAAATAATACAAACCCTTCATGTATACTATTACAGAATGACCTAATTGTCTTAGAGTAATCATTAAATCATAATAATACTACAAAATCAGTAAGATTAAATAAAAGTAATAATTAAAAGTTAAAAGAGGAATACCAAAGACACCTATGTATATTATTTTTATCTTACATAATACAAACCCTTTATGTACATTTATTGGAGGTAGAGCTAGTTGTCATTGGGTAAATATTAAATCAGACAAGAACTACGAAATCGCCATGATTTCATTAAAAGTAAGTAAAAATTACACGGGGAACAAAGGCACCTAATAAATTATTTATACCTGATATAATACAAATTCTTTTTTTATACTTCTGAGGAAGAGCTAATTGCCATTGGGTAATCATTAAATCAGCATAAAACTACACAATTACGAAGATTTCATGAAACGTATGTATATGTTACAAGAAGAACATCAAAGGCACCTAAATATATTATTTATATCTTAAATAATAAAATAAATTTTTGTTTAATATTAAACAAAGAGCTAATTATCACACACACACATTCTTTGCTCAATGAATCTCTCTCTCTCTCTCTCTCT